>LPNX010607572.1:204780-238319 GCA_001517045.1 Pseudotsuga menziesii
AATATATATTTAATAGAAAAAACATTTTACAATAACTTACAAAAAAATTAACAAATATAAAATTGAAAATAACATACAACTTTGTATCAAACCTACTGTGGGTTTGAAGATAATAGGTTTGAAGATAACAAAGTCCCTCCATTAATAAACATAACATAAAAGGAAAATGTGGCATATATCATAATCAACATGACCAAGAGATACCTAATTCTACATGAATTAATATCATCTTACAATAAAACCAATTTTCTTATTTGTGCACATTGTCTTTCTCACATTGTCAGGGCTTAGGTTTTGGACAATTATATCCAAGTTCGAACAATTTTATGCAATTTCACGGCTCTGGCGTATAATTTTCTCAGTTGACCATTTGATTCACACCTCAGGGTTATCATTTTGGCGATTTCAGGGTTATCATTTCGGCGATTCACAGCTCAGTGTTATCATTTCGATTTCCATATCACTATTAACAGTTTCTATTTGGAGCTCAAGCTTCACATTTGGAGCTCACTGCTTCTATTTGGAGCTAAAGGTTCACATTTGGAGCTCGCAGTTCACATTTGGAGCTCATGCTTCACAATTGGAGCTCACAGTCTCTATTTGGAGCTAAAGGTTCACATTTCAAGCTCACAGTCCCCATTTCAAGCTCACGGTTCACATTTGGAGCTCATGGATCAACGGGTAAGTATCACCTCATTTCTGTTGGAGTCATTTGTTTCTTAGGTTGACTCACAAAGGGGTTTTGGGCATGTTGTGATAGTATATTTTTTGGGCATGCTCACCCAAAATATGCATTAAAAAACCCAAAACCATGTGCCAATAGAATGGACCCACATGCAAAACCATCAAGCCACCTCCAAACAAGGGCCAAATGTTGATCACTTTGCGAATATGTGCAAGTAGAGTGAAGTTCTCTAAAATGTGTGTCGAAACCCCACACCATTCTTGAGATCAACCTTAGGAACCCCTTAGTTAATGGGTATTCCTTAAGATATGTGCGTGACACTTGTGAATACAAGTGTGTGAAATAATCTCTTCAATATGCAAAGCATTCCTCCAAAATGTGAACAAATGGTGGTCAAAGGAGCCTCCTCTCCTCAAGCACTCCACCCATCGAATCTCTCAACCCATGCATTTTAGCAATGTAGCATCATATGTGGTGTAAGAATGCAAAGTTCCCATCCAACTTTAGATTCTAGTGATGTGGCATGCCTCCACATATGTAATTGGTTGTAGGGATTAGGTGAGATGTCCCTCAAGTGAACAAATATGCATGGAATTGTGTAGGTGAAGGATCTAAAAGGTGACAACAACCTACATGTGCCATCATGCCTCAAAACATGTGGTGATGCCTCATAATACAATGCTCAATGAGAAAATAGGAATCAAGAGTTGGAAATAATAGTAGTCGAGCCATTGATCCTCCATAATGAAACCTAATGAACAAGGTCTTCAAACATTGTTCGAACCTGCATGCATCATAAACCCTTCATAACATAGCCTAATAAACAAGGTCTTCAAATATAGTATTGATCCTCATGCATCATAATCAGTGGAAATATCATTCGTCGTAGTATTTTTGGCTTTCTCCAATAACCTTCAACTATGTATTTTTTAAATATCATGTTGAGATATGGTTTCCATGTATTGATCATATGGACCTAGGAAGGAATCACAACTTGAGCACAAAACTATGTTTAGTTCTTTAACATTTGGTGTTGTTATTTATGTCCAAATCCAATCATTAGTAAACCCTATGATCTCTTTCTTCATCAGTAGCACTACTTGAGGAAGACCATTACTAAAATTGTAGCTTGGGTAGGATTTCTATGTTGTAATTGTACCTTAGTTATGAAGGGTTCCCTAGGAAATGAGACTTTTGACAAAAGATTGGTCAAGATACTATGCAACATTGGTATTGGGTAAGTCTTATACACTGGGTGAGTCCAAATGGACAGTTCTACATGAATGCACACCATTTTTTTAACATTGGGACTCATTAGTACTTTCTAAGACCAAATTAGGTCATGGGGAACTACTTTTGCATTATATCTATGTGAGATTATTAACATGAAATATTTCCCCAATTTCACCTCATATCCCAGATTGAGGGTGGTAACCATAGTGGATACTTATCACTAGGAAAATTCTTTGTGAAATTTCTTCATGCCTTCCTTCCCTCCATGTAATGTGTTTTTTATTCCTAGTAAGACTAGCTTTGCTTGAAGTAAACATGTTCATATGCTTTCAACTGTATCTATTGTCTTTCTATAGAACTAGATGGTTGATGTTCAACTATTTAGAACAGTTTACTGTAGGGAACAACCATCTCTCATTATGCTAATGGTGCCAAAGATAGTTTGGACAAAATACATAGTTATGGATGTACGATTTATCCTTAGCAAATGGAAAGAAAGGACATTTGTAAGGAATTGTGAACTTGGAGTTGATGTTTTTTTAGAAGTTCATGGTCTATTTCATTTACAAAAAATTCACTTATGTTGTTATGATATCATATCTGTTATTGCAGTGTAAATCCATTGCTGGTGTTAGAACATAATCTGCATATTCAAAATTTTGGTGATTAATGAAGCTTAAAGACTCATAAGGGGTTGGTCATGCAAGAGTCTTAGAAAAAATCAAAATTTTAATGGTTTGGAGTTATGGGTTATAGTAGAATTTTGTTCAAAATATTTTGTATAATGGTAACTTAAAACACTTCTATAATATTGTTAGGAAAATATTTTCCTAGATTGAACATGTGTGTCAACAATATCTACATGCTTGGATTTCTTGGCAAGACACCTTATTATGAAATGGCCTACCCTGGGCTATTGAGTTTCAGGTCGCTTGGATGTTATTCATATTTGAAGTGCTTATATGGATTCCAAGGAATTCTATAATACTTTATTTGGTGGTGTTTTGTCATCCCAGCAATTTTCATGGCATGATGTTGTTATATACCTACTAAAGGGTATATGATGTTGTTATGTGTAAGGGATTTTATATGCAGGTTTATAACATATATTTCATTGATATGTACCGAGTTAATTATGAATATTGAAGTACATCCTCACAAGGTATATCAATCTCTGTAGTGCTACATCAGCATCTGAAACATCTTTATGTTGAAGACAAAATTTAGGAAATCAGTTGAATAGATCTAGTACAAGCAATGTTGATGAAATAAGATGCACACAATTTACTGAACTACAATTATTCAGGTTAATATTCTATAGATGATGACCATTGAAATTACCTTTTTTCTAGTTTTAGACACTTGATTATTGTTACTTCTTCTCATAGGAGAAAAAATATTTTTGATATATTAGTTTTTTTTAGGCTACAAGTTATTACTATCCTCAGTCTCTAATTTTATATTACTAAATTTAGATGTATATAATATTGTTAAGGAATGAGATATTTAAGTTTTGAAAGCCTTCATGGCATGTGCTCTTCCTTTCATCTATCTTTCAACTATTGCCTCTTTGAAAATACAAACATTTGGAACTTGGAAAAATGTGAATATTTGCATACCAGAGAAAAACACATCTGTTTCTGGTAACTATGGTTTTGGGTCGTATACATGTCAATCCAAACACTAGAACAAGCTTCAAGGGAAAGTAACCTAGTAAACAAAGAACAAATACACCTTCAAATTCCATGTAGATAACTTTTTTAAAGAAATGTATACAAGTCAACCAAAAGAATGAAAAAGTGTATAAGTAAAAGAGACCCACCCAAGTCTTCAAAGAAGAAAAAAAGGATTACAAACAACATTAAATTGTTTGTTTAGCATCCAATTTGGAAAGTGTCCAATATGTCATAGAGGCTGTATGTTTGATTATAACATTCAGATGAATAAAATACTCTTATTTTAAAGACATACAGATTAGTTATGAAAATTGATATGTTTGAAAGAGATATGCAGAAATCATTTCCTCAAAATTAAATATAGAAAGTGTGTATGCCAGTATGGTTAAAAACAAAAAAAGGTGCTAGTAGAAAGTCTAAAACACCATAAATTATTGAACTCAAAAGAAACAGCGATGCATTCAAGAAATAATGTGACTTGTACCTAGTAGCAATGGCTATGCTAACAAAATTTTCACCTTTAAGATCCACAATACAATGTTGGTTCCTTGAAGAGCATCAACCATTTTCAAAATTCTTGAACAAGGTGAAATCTTCTCCAAATTTAGCTGATTGACTTCCCCGTCGAGGAACATCCACAGCAGCTTCAGTATTGTTCTTCCTTCACGGCATTCCACCATTGCAAAAAAATGTGTACTTGAAAGTTCTGAACCCTCTTGGAACTAGAAAAAACATCATTATTAATCCATTTGTAAGAATCTGTGGATTTCAATCAAAATAGTAGCACATTAGCAAATGGATATAACTTAAAAATATATATAATAGATTATAGGAGAAACATTTCCCTGTTTGATGGATGAGATCACTGAAAAAATTTAGTAAATGTCACCCACTCCAGAACAGAGCTTTTAAACCCAAATTAGTGAGTAAAGGCTTGAAAAACGTGATTATGAAGAGTCAAATGAGTTATTGATATGGCCTCACTTGACTATGCTAAAATAGTATAACAGAATCAATTTTATTTCTTGGGATATTAAATAATGAAATTTTAACAGCAATTACTAGATTGTAAATCCCTTTGGAAGTATTCAAAGATACCTAACCTTAATCCAGTAGATTTAATTTTAGGTATGTTGAGTGTCACTGTGCACACCTATTTTCAAAAAGAGTTTGGAGCATCAACTAAGGTTTTCCCTAAGTTTTAAAGAGTTATTAAGTGCTCCTTGATGAAGTATTGCCTTTGCAATGTTTGACATTATGGTTATTGATGTGGTTATGTGAGTTTGATGCCTCTGAGATAGAACACTAGGAGATGACAGTGAACTTCACTCATATGCCATTTTCTCATGACACATTGATCATCTTCTCTTGGAGTTTTGTAGCATTTTTTGTTTGATTTGGAATCTTGATGACATGGATTATCATTTTTTATGAAGCACTAGGATTATTGCATGTTAATGATGGTATTTGGACTCTGGAGAATTTTCTATTGGGGTGCTCTAGCACATTGGATTTGGTTCACACTTATGGATGACTTTTGTACTACATGCTAGTTGAGTGGAGTATACCTTAACAAGAATGGAACCTTGGTACACAAGTTATTACTTTGTTGATATTTTCCACTTAGGCCCCATTGACTTTTCTCAATGTCTCCAACAAAATCTTAGTGAATTGGCCAAGAGGATTAAGTGGTTAGTTTCCTTGATAATTAGAAAAGAGAAAATTGGCTCAATTGTCTCAAGTGATAGTCATAAAATTATCTTTTTCTGAAAATTGATTTTGAAAAGGATTATGATAGTATTGAATGGAAATTCATACTTAGCATGTCGTATGATGCATTCTATTACATATTTATGGAGACTCTTTTTTGAGCCTCAACAATAATATGTGGTAATGGAAGGAATATAACCCTGATAATTTTCAGCTTGGATTTGTCATCATGGGATTTGGGGAAATATACCTTGATCCCTTCCCTTCTCCGTTTGGAATCAAAATATTTATTTCAATATTGATATTCATATGTAAACCCAGATCTAGTCTTAAGTGCAGTTGACTATTGTAATTGATACCCATGGGATGTTCTTTTAAAAAAAGAAACTACATATGCTATGTGCATGGGCTTGAGTAAGGGTTCGACATCCACTAAACAATGATAGATTACAACACTGAATTCCATTCAATAGGATGGTTTGTAGATGAGGGTGCATCACTATTTGTATGATTATAGTCATGAGGAAACATGCATGCATGCATGCATCCATATGTGATATGCCATCCATAGATATGATGGGATAATGTTATCCTCAGCAGTTTGCATGTGCGTGAATTAGTCATTTTTCATGTGTATGTATTAGACAATTTGCAAATGAATGTGTTAGACAGGTTGCATTAGTAAAGGAATTCATTAGGTGTCTAATTTAAACTTTCATTCATTATTTAAGTAAGGGATATGAAACCTCGTTTATTTTAGTATAGAGCATGAAACCTAGTAGTTATAACTTATAATATTGTCATCAAACGATCAACCATAACATATTTTATAGGAGCTTCACAAAGAAGGGATGTACCATAACTTAGTGATCAAATGATCAACATATTATAGGAACTTATAGTATAGGAGAGGTAGGGAGTATCTTGGAATCTCACTCGCAAAAATGGGGATGTTCAAGGAGCGAGCTTCGATAGGGGGAGCAAAGAGGGCACACCCCACTGGTACCGTGTTCTGTTACATATTTGTTTACAATATGTATTTATATATTCTAGCATTAATTTCCCTCAAAGTAGTTTAAAGTGATTTTTTGTTTTTGTAAGAATTGAGAATTCTTTTAGTGCATAATCTATTCTACAATGGTTTAGGAAATCAAACTAGAATCCATAAAGGTCGTAGTGTGATGGAAACTCGATAGAAAGCTCATCATTTTCTGTATTTGTAGTGTCATTTTTTAGTAAAAGAGAGCAAGGCATACTTCTTACCCTCTAGTAGGATATTTACAGGGCTTTGTTTCAACCCTACCTTCTTCCAGAGTTGTCATGCATGAGAATTTGGAATGTTTTCTCCATGTGATGTTTGATGTGGTTGGAACCACTATCAAAACCCTAGGTCCTTCTCAGATGGATTCAAACCCTAGAACTTCAATTATCCTCTACATTTTTTCTTTCAAAAACCCCAACCCTTCAAGTATATTCTAGGTTATGTCTTTCACAAACCTAGCACCTTCCTTCCTTGCATAAAGACAAGTATAGAGACTCCATGCAAGGTTTTATTCAAGTTACAATTCATCCATTCAACTCTGCATGAAATGGCCCTTTGCTCACATATGGCATCATTTAAGAAGAGGTGCACTCCGCATTTGAGGCTCTTTGTGCATGCATCTCTAGGTCACACCACTCCAAGAAGCCTTGCAAGTTATCTAAGAAAGAGTGCTCGGGTTAGGAGAGGACAAGTGGTATGTTGGTGAATATGTCAAGCACATTTGAACTCTTCAAGGCTAACATCCTAAGGTTTTGGCCTCATTTTATTAATTTTTGTTTTGATGGTAGTTGGATAGAAACCTACAAAAGAATAACAGATCCTCATTTTCAATGTGTTTCTTCCATTGTGGAGAAATGTCCTAGCCCATTGGGTTGAATGCTGAAGATATATTTGCAAATTTGGAGCTATATTTTGGCATATTCAAGGCTATCATTTTGCATTATAAGGCTATTGTCATGTACTATTTTTTTCTTTTCCTACCAGAAAAATACTTCTGCTAATATAGTGTTTATTAGCCATCATAGGAGTTTTGTGAAGAATTATATGTTTTTCCTCTTAAGACTTGATAATATCAGGTTAGAATTGTGGAATGTATCGACTCATTATTCAATGGAATATTGTCTCTTTATTGGATATATTAAACTTTAATGTTATAAAAAGTGTTGTCTATTGAATTCATACTATCCATGTGATGTTTGATGAGGTTGGAACCACTATAAAAACCCTAGGTCCTTCTCAGATGGACTCAAACCCTAGCACTTCAATTATCCTCTAGGATTTGTCTTTCAAAAACCCCAACCCTTCAAGTATCTTATAGGTTTTATCTTTCACAAACCCTAGCACCTTCCTTCCTTGCATAAAGCCAAGTATAAAGAATCCAAGCAAGGTTTTATTCAATTTACAATTCCTCCAATAAACTCTCACATGATTCTACATGAATACTAGAACTAAGGACACTCTCCTTAGGGCTCAAGTCCCAACATATTACAGATATGAAATTTACTTATTAACAACAGAACTGTTACAGCCACAAATCTTCCCTCTTATCTTCTATAAACTTGTCAAATCACTCAAAAAAATTAGCTAATTGTTTATGATAAACCAACATACCAAACAGACCTATAAACTACTCATTCACCATGAGAATATATTTTGAAAACCAGCTCTTCAAGTACACAGTCTAGACAAGAATGTACACTTGACATATACATAAAAATGAAGTTACAAGTACATACCAACAACTTATCACAAGTTGGTACAAAATAGTCCTTCAAGATTATCCACAATATAAGAGTCTCCAATGCATCCAAACCCTAGCTAGGATGGCTACCATCAATAGAAAAACTAATGAGCAATACAAAGGCCTAGAAATGTATCCCACCAAGCTATATAGCCACACCAACATCCTTAAAACAAGTTAGCACCAACACCAACAATTCCATTCTTGATCTTTCACCAAGCTTGCATCACACAAACTCTCCAAGCAAAGTGCTCCAATACTCCTCTAGGGTTTCTTTGCCAGAAACCCTAGGTCCTTCTCACATGGACTCAAACCCTATAATATCAATTATCCTCTAGGTTTTATATATCACAAACCCCAACCCTTCAATTATCTTCTAGGTTTTGTCTTTCACAAAACCTAGCACCTTCCTTCCTTGCATAAAGACAAGTATAAATATTCAAGGCAAGCTTTTCTTTAAGATATAATTGATCCAATCAACTCTCACTTCATTCTACATGAATAATACAACTAAAGACTCTCTCTTCCCTTCATATAAAATAGGTGAGGGAGGCCAACAATACTAAAGTGGACTAAATCCACAAGCAACCTAATCTATTGTCAAGATATGGTCTCCTCTTAAAGTGCTCTATGTCCAAGGTGTACACATGTTGAGACAAGGCTCCTCAAGGGGTTTGCTCTCCAAGCATGGGTTGCATTTACATAATCCTTTTGTAGAGACCACCCATATAGGGATTACAAAACCATGGAATGGTGTGACCTTTCCTTTCCATCTTATGAGTTTGTTGTGATGAGTTGGAAGTTTATCTAAGTTATATGTAATCCTACGGGTGTAGAGTAAGGACAGAGGAGAGGCCAAGAAAATGAATAATCGGGCCAATGTAGAGTGGAGAAGTGACCTAGAAGTTGTGTGATAAGGTCGATGTAGTGATAGAATCTCTCCAAATGTCAACTCATCTATAGAGGTTGGATAAATTAATGCACAAACCATGCCCAAGTGTGGCTTTATCAACAAACAATAAGAAAGAGAAAATTCTAGCCTTGGAACTCGAGTGGTTGAAGAGTTGCATACTTTGAGTCAAGAATCAATTTTTACCTATAGTTATCAGAATCAGGCCAGTATTCGAACTGGTCAAAGCCCAAAAATATGAACTAGATTGGAATCGGGAAAAAATCAGACCAAAAAATCTATGCTACAATAATAATGTAAAATATTCAAATTTAAAAAAAAAAGCATGTGTGTGTGTGTGTGTGTGTGTGTGTGTGTGAATATATTCATGTGCATGAATCGAAACCACTATACACAATTATGCAAAGTTTTTCATGTATATTTTCAAGTAAGGGTGCATATAACTAAAATAATGTCGACTGCAATCCATATATGACCAAAAATACATAAACAAAGAGGCTCTAAATGGTATCTAGAGTCCAAAACACTTCATGCTACAACAAATAATTGCATATCATCAATAGCACACTGTGATCCCCTCCCTCCCGGCTCTAGCCCTTGCCTTTATGTCGAAACTCAAAGTTGATCCTCCAAGGACATTAGTCAACACCCTACAATGTTGATGAAACTTCTTAATCCAAGCGTTAAAACAAGCTAGAAAAAAAATTTCGTGCTTACTAAGTGATTTTTCTATAGTGAATAATACTTTTTTATTAAGTTCATGACAAAGGAGTTCAACAATTAATACCTCCAACATCAAGGTACATAGAAGTTTTGATGTGCTTGAATAAATACCATCCCATACCCTCATACATAATAGAGTCCAGAGGAAATGTTGCAATCTTGATATCCTGAAAACTTTTGTCTGTTGAATTTTGAATGGGATCTAAAATTCTACTTTTTGCATATGAAGTCCAATGAGGTTGAAACCTCTCTTAAACTTCTTGTAACAATTAATGGTAATATGAAAAATTTAAGTAAAATATTAGAAAATGAAAGATAAGGAGAATGTCACTATTTTTTTAAGAATTTAATGTTTCTACTTAATATTATTGGTGATTACTAGAGTCTAGGGCTTACCTTTTTCTATTTAATTTTAAAAATTTCATGTTCAAAACTATGTCATGCAGATTGGTACAAAATTGGTTGGTTAAGTATGGAGCCGATCGGTTTGGGCACATAGAACCGTCTGGTTCAGTACAGAACTGGCCATTTTTTGTCTGCAACATTGAAACAGACTGGAAAACACCCATAAAAGATCGTGTTGGATGGTTTTTCTATTCTATTCTGGTTCTAATAGCGATGGTTGTACCTAGGTTTGCAAAAAGTAGCAAATTTCCTCTAATCCTCCAAATGAATCCTTGTCTTGTCAAACCATGCCCAAGTGTGGATTTCCTCAACAAACAATATGAAAGAGAAAAATTGGGTCTTCTAACTCAAGTGATTAGAGAGTTACATTCGTTGAGTAAAGAATCAAGTTGTACCTAGATCCTTTGTTCTCTAATTTTCATGTTCATTCTTCGCATAGATTTAAAATGGAAGATGTTTCTTGTAAGAGTCTATAACAATAATCTAAATAATATTTTCTTGGTAGGTATGTTTAGGATCAAATTTTATATAGTGATGATGCAATATTTTGTCCTTTGAATCCAAATTTTTTTATTGAAGTAACATGCTTAGGAGAAACATAAATATCAATTGAAAAGTATTGCAACCAAAGGAAGTTTGACATACTTTATTAATTTTTTATTATTTGGCCTTTTTGGGTATGGGAAACTTAACTGATTGAATATAGAAGCAAGTATTGTGTGTCATTATGCAAAAGGAAGGATATCTTAATTGTGGTACTAAGTAACTAAAGTATAAATTCTTTTTGATCTATGTACAGTTTCTATCATGATTACAATCTTGATTTCCAATCTCAATTTTTGTTCCACTTTCTTAGACAATTCATTATTTTTTGGTCAATTTTCATTATCAAATCATTAGTACATAAGAGGTTGTTTATATGCTTGTTGTACTCATTAATAACTCCTTGCCACATCCCTTGATTTGATATTTGGATAGGCTAGATGTTTTAGGAGAAGACAATGGTGGTTCTTTGGCTTGTGGTTGATATATATGTGATGTTATAGGCTATTTTGTTACCATGACATTCATATGTTGTGCTTTCATTTCACATTAATACTCTTATTCTAAATTGTGCCTATCAACATTGTCACTAGGTGTGTGTTCCCAGATACATAACAATTGTGTGAAGGAGATTGTTTATTTTTTTATTTCTAGGATTTAATTTTACATTAATACTCATATTCTAATTGTGTTTTAACATTGTTAGTCACCACGAGTTATGAACAATGTCACGTATATAACAATTTCAAGAAGGATATGGTCTATAAGGCATTGCATTGATTGTAGGAAAACCATTTTCAATCTAGACATTGGCTTTGAGGTGGTGTGATAATGGCCTACTTCACCATGATACTAAATTTTTGGCAGTTTGCACATCATGCTTTGAGGACCATCTTTGTCCTACGGATACTATCTATTTGATGTTATAGGCTATCTTGCCACAATAGCATATCTATAATAGGATTTTTTTCCACATTAATATCCCTCTCCTCTTATAATCTATGTGTTGAATTGATATAACTATGTTCCACATTAATTCCCTCTCCTCTTCTAAACTATGACTTGAATTGTTGTTGGGTGTGTCTTGTAGACAAAATATGGCTTACAATATATCACCTGAACCGAAATCTTACCAATTTAGAAGTTGGATTTGGGGCACATATCCTTGGGTTGCTATGATATCATCCTTCCTCATTTTGGTATTAATATTGGCAACAATTTGTGTCATGCCTTCTGGGACATCTTTGGCTTGTGGTTGATATCTATGTGATGTTACAAGATATCTTGTTCATATGGCATTCTCCTTTGGTGGGATTTTGTTCTACATCAATAAGCTTCTAAATTGTGTGTGTATTAGCATTTTTTGTTCAGGGTGTGTTGTGAATAATGGAACCTATATAACAATTGGCAGATGGAGATGGTTCATAAATAATTGAACACCAAAACTTTTGCAAATTTAGTTGTTGTCTTTGGTGTGCAAGACCATGGGTTGATGTGATAGCATTTCACCTTGGACTATTACTAATTCATATTGACGATTTTGGTGTCATGCCTTGTGGGCAATGGTTGTTGTCTTTGCCATGTCAAAATCTATCTTACTGTAATGGCATTATCCATATCTTGGCATTTTTTTCCACAAGGAACTGGTGCCTCTTCCTAACCTAATGGTTGATATACTGCAGGGTGAGTATGCTTAGCCTTCCCCTTTCCTTCTTTATGCGGAAAACCTAAAAAATTCTTGTTTATCGATACTTAGAGTACCCATTTCATATGCTTACTTGAAATGGCCATGTATACCTGTGTGTGCATGCTTCTGTGTAATGCAAGCATAGTTGCTTGTGTGCACATGAAAACATGTATGGTGTGTGGGTTAAATTTCATATATGGATGCACACAAAAAATCACTATAATATACATATTCATGAAATTCTTGTGTAAGTACATCTTCCCAAAGTGCACAAGTACCACCTTCGCATTTAACCTTCTATACGTCTTCTCACATTACATAGTGCCACCTTTTCAATCTAGGCTTGTCTCACCTTTTCATGTAACCTTCTTTCAATACATGAATATGGCACCTCTAAGTTGCTTAATTTATTTAAGTCTGAAATTTATTCAATATGGGTATAGTAGTGTTTGTGAGCGGCAATGGCGTTATTGGAAATCATAAGTTACATGAAGGGATGATAATTTACTTCTTAATGATGATTCAACAAACTGTAGTCCATATTCTTGTATAGAATATAATAGTTGAGAGTTGAGATAGATTGTATGATTAAAGAATTTAGAGAATGCATAATTTTTTTTTTTATCAATAAAAAAATTCTCGTCGAATTTCCGACAACAAGTGGCTAAGCTCCAACGATCTTGCCATGGATCCGAAAGCAAAATAGTTGTGTCTTCCGTCAAATTTCTGACAAAACATGGCTAAGCTCCAACGAGCTTGCCATGGCTCCTACAAAAAATGAGTCATGACTTCCTTCAGGAATCCAACACACAGTGGCTACACTCTGACAACATATCCAACAAAGAGAAGTCGGATATTTGACCATATATCTGACGAAGAATCCAACGATATCTGACATTAGGCAGTCGAAAATATGACACTGAATCCGATGAGTCTAAGTTAGATATTTGACAACATATCTGACAAAGATCATTCGAGATTCAACAATAGGAATTCAGAAATCTGATGATGGATTTGACGAGTCAAGGTCAAAAATTTGACAATTCATGGATGAAAGACTTCTCCATATTAGCTTGATACTTTTTCAAATTGTCAACGGGTTTCACATTGAATTTGAATATCCGATGAATTCCCACTAACGATAAAAAAATACATGGTTTTCAAATAACAGACACGTGTCTATCGAAGATCATTCAATGCATCCATCATATTTTGGGGTCAAATTTTGTTGTGTTGGTAAAGGACCAAGGTACCAAAAATCCCCCACCCAACTGCAAAAAATTGGTTCTAGAATTTACCCATAGAAAGATATCTCAGGTGAGACTGCATCTGCATCTGGGGTGTTTTCGACTAAGCTCTGCTCTGTCAAGTCGATATCTTGGGATTTTTTGCACTAAGAAGAAGGGACTAAACCTAGGTCAAGGTCTGCAGAGGAGGGAGAAAATCCAACAAATGGTTCTGTTGTCGAGACCTGAATCATTTTGGTAAGGGATATGTTGTGGGAACCAACTAAACTTGAGATCCAAGATTAGGTGGATTTAAAAGCGTTAGAATTCACATGAGAAGAAAGTAAAGGATCTCAGTGAAACCCAACAGAGTGGTTGGGCCGACACCTCTATAAGGATATCCACGAGATTTTATTTTCCGAGTTTCCCACTATATTGCATGAGTGGTTGTCTAAGTTGGAAACCCAATAAAGAAATTTTTTTAAGAGGAGAACCAAAGGAGTGGGATCCTCAGTTGATTGAATGAATGAAAAGAATGAGAAATCCTATTTCGAGGGATATATATTTTTGGATAGACAGTATCTTGGAGGGAAATATTACTGATTTTTTTGTTGACACAATTACCTCATACAATGAGGCAGAGCGAAAATTGATTCAAGGACCATGCGGTAGATATTTGTTGTCTTTAAAGATGTGGATAAAAATGCTTGTCTATGAAAAAGGCATTCTATGAATGTGACAAGTGGAAGATGTGTACAAAAAATTGGGTATGTCACAATAGAACTCTATGAAAAATGATGCAACCTGAGTTGAGATGTTCCCAAGAGATAGTGGAATTGAACTAGAGTCTAGTTGTTTAAGAAGCAGAAGAGTATTTAGGTCCGAAAAGCGAAGAAAGACTATGTTAGGAAGAGGGAGTTGCAACACAACTAGATATGAGGAAGACTACAAGCTTGCAACATACTTGGACGAAGGGTCTTATGACAAAGAAGAAGAATATCAGTCTATATTTGAAGGAGACGAAGAATCAGAGGAGTTGATTGAAGATCCGGATCCAGAACATGGGTACAACTTGCCTACAACACCACACACATCACCATAGGTAAGATCTAGAGTCTTATCTCCAAGTGCATTTGTAAATACAAGTAGTACTAACGCTATAAATAGTGGACAAGGGAGTCCTTCTAGAAAAAATTTTGTTCCAACCATACAAGTAGTTGATACAATGGATGGGACTGACATTAAGTTTCCAATATTCAATGGAAATGGGTTGGAAGACCTAAAACAACATTGATTTCTTTGTGAAGTTGTGTGGACTGTGCAATAGATCTAGGATGAGAATATCAAGAAAGTGCAGATGATCACAACTCTGTGAGGTCATGTGCTCGACTGGTACATGAATTTTTCTATAGTTCCAGTAGGAGTTTCCTAGAAAACGTTCGACCAGATTCGAGTGGGCACGATAGATGAGTTTAGGAATCAAAATTATGAATCATAGTGCATTATTGAGATCAAAGAAATTAAGAATAGACCTACATAGTCTATTTGGGACATTGACCAGATATTTAAGACATTAATGGCCAAAGTGAGCTTCCAAATGTCAGATGTACAACATAAGGATTGGTTCATTTTCGCCTTTTTTCCACACATATGGAACCCATTGATGAAACATAATATTGTTTCACAAACAAAGGCTCTGGAGATAGAAATGAAGATGGAATCATCATCGATTGGAGAAACCGATGCAAGAATGATGCAAATTCAGTCACAGTTGGCCAACCTTATGGTGTAGCTCCAGGACATTAAGAGAGGCAAGGAATTTCAGGAATAAATATGGTGTACAATATGTAGAACAGACAAACACCCTAAATACAATTACCTGACGCTCATGAATTACGTCGCAGTAGGAGTTCCGAACCTGATAAACACCCAAGGGATGCCTTGGTGTAGGATATGTCATACTAGGGGCCACAAGTCTGAACAAAGTTCGTATTTACAGAAGATTGTAAGTACACAAGATAGTATGTATTGTAAATTTTTTAAATCAGTAGGACATGATGAAAAAGACTACAGAGCACTTCAACTACTGCAGGAAAATATGGTGGATACCTACTTGATGAAAAATGATGAGTAGATTCAAGCTGAACGAGCACAACCTCAGTATCATCATGCTCAATATCCACCACCATAATATCAAAAACCTCAATATCCTCAACCACAATACCAACAAAACTAGTATCTTCCACAACAACAATACCCTTAACAAAGGGGGGGTGGAAATTTTTGAGGTCGAGGACAACAACAAGGAGGAGGAGGATTTGGTCGAGGAAGAGGCCAAGTCATATATTATAATTGTGGGAAGCTAGGACACTTTTCCTGATATTTCCAAAGTCCTACAAAAACATGTACATATTGAAAATCATTTTATCACACTATTGAGTAGTGTAAACAGTTAATTGTGAAATGGCAGGTTCGAAAAATCGTAAATCCCAACCCTTTGCAGAATTAGAATCCAAACCCCAACCAAAACATTCATATGATTTCTTCTAATCTGAGATCATCTAACATAGTTGTTGTTAAAAGAGGAGGTGTCACGACATGATCATACTAGAATACACAGCATGGACAATCCTAGGTGTGACTTGCGGCACAAAAGAAAACCCCGCTAGAAGTCCAGAAGGAGAAGCAAGTATTCTTGGATGTGCGACCTGCAGCACAAAAGAAAACCCCCTAGATGTCCAGAAGGAGAAGCAAGTAATATTGGATTTGCGACCTAAGTTTTTTGATGCTAATCAACATTCGACATCTCGATAGGTGAATACCATGCTCACAAGAGTTGAACAGTTACTTAGGAAGCAACCAATGAAAAAGGTAAGTAAGCTTAAAGAATTTTTCAAAAGTTGTTTAGCACTAATCCATGATAAGGATGTTGTTGCAGAATTGATAGAACTTATAGAAGAAACTCCAGATGGCCTGTGACCTTAAAATAAAGTTAACCATATCAGGAAGAGACTAAGAACAGTTCGAGAACTACGAATGACTGTGCGGATAAGAGATTATGATATGGACTATATCATATTATATTTGGGCTTGGATGTCAACATACTTACAAGAAACACATGGGAGAGCATGAATAAGCCATGAATGGATTGGTCTCCCATTCAGTTAATGCTTGCGAACCAGTCGAAGGTTCTACCAATTGTTATACTAACTCAAGTGCTTGTAGAAGTCAAAGGCTTAAGGACATATGCAGACTTCGAAGTAATTGACATTGTTGATGACACAAATCCATACCTTGCACTTTTGGGAATATAATGGGTGATAGATAACCAAACCATTATTAATTTTAAGAAAATAATCTTGTCATTTATAGATTCTAAAATAAGGGTGGTCGTGCCAATTGATCTACTTGAAGGGCGGAGATATATAGAGACAATAAATAGTGAAGGCCAAGGCAATTACCTGGATCAATTGTATAATATAATGTATTCAAGAAAATATTATATAAATCCAACATCTTATATAAATCTGAGTTGGTGGAGTGTAAGCTCTTGCACATCTGATTCAGGTGATGCATTGGAAAATTAGCAGAACAAGCTGCATGAAGTCTCCATGAGAAGATGTGCAAGAATCATAAGATATGTCCGATGAGTAGTAGATGAGGCAAGTGAGATGCCTCCATATGAAGGCTTACCCAAACTTGTGTCTTTTTTGGTGGAGTTTAAAGAAAAAGTTACATAATCACAACGATTGTCTGCCTTGGACTTTGTGCTGAAAGCTACACCCACCAAATGGTGGGGTACACCTAAACAACCTATCTTTGAATGGCCACAGTGTAAAATATCACTAGAGATTAGATTTGGGGAATATATCATTTTTTTTATCATAAGTATACATGACTGAAAAATCCTTTTGAGCATATTGAACATTGTCGCATGACATGACAAGAATATCCACGACAAGAGTGGGTTCATCAATTCATCCACACATTGGAAATGGTGCCAAGGAATTGGTATACATCAGTGGAGTTGTGAAGAGGAACCATTGAATGGGAAGAGTTATCCACAAGCTTCACCCACACATTTGAGTTTGGAAGTGAACACCCAACAATTGATGTTGTGCTACAGATAATGAAGGAAAATATATTTGAAGAAATCTCAGTCGCAGTCATGAATTTCCATCAATGTAGCATGACAATGAACCACTAGATGGAATGTTACAATGTTATAGAATGATGATGACCCGCTTGAGATAAACATACCTAACTCAGAAGGTATGCATGCAATGGAAGTAATTGGCATTTCTGGTGACCAATTCCTAAGTCCACTTAAGATAAAGAAAGTAAATATTGGCTTGTCTGAAAACCCAAAGTTTGACAATATCGGATATTATTGGGATGATGAGACTGTGGGGAACATCACTAACTTACTGCATGAATTTCAGGATCTGTTTCCTACTAAGTTTTTAGAAATGAAAGGAATATTCAGTGACCTCGGTGAAATGAAGATACCTTGGAGAGCTGATGCAAAACTTGTCAAACAACAGTCGTATAGATCAAACCCACGCTACAAAGAAAAAGTTAAATCTGAACTCAACTGAATGCTAGAGGTAGATGTTATAGAACCTGTCCAATTGTAGTGCAAGATAAGAAAACCTTAGTTGAAGTAAGAATTTGTGTCGACTTGAGAAAGTTAAATGATGTTTGTTTGCATGATCGATTTCCAACTCCATTCACAAATGAAGTATTGGAGAATGTCGAAGGACACGAAATGTATTCTTTCGCTAATGGATTCTTGGGTTACCATTAGATAAGAATTGTAAAGGAGGACCGACATGAGACTACATTTGCGATGGAGTGGGGATGATTCTAGTACACGATAATTCCTTTTGGACTCAAGAATGTGCCTGCAATTTTTTCCAGAATTGTAGTTTCCACGTTTACATATTTTTTACATAAATTTATTGAAGTATACTTTGATGACTGGACAGTATTTGTCCTTGTAAAATACCATATAAAGAGCCTGAGAATGATGTTGGAACATTGTTTCTAGTATCAAATTTCCCTAAATTTGAAAAAATGTATATTTTGTGCACCTTTTTGAGCTCTGTTGGCCCATGCGGTCTGTCGCGACGAAATTTTGGTTGATCCAGCCAAGGTTGCAATCATCCCCGACCTACCACTGCCGACCACAGTTAAACAATTAAAAGAAACATTAGGACATATTGGATACTACAGAAATTTTATCAAGGGATATATGCATAGGTGACTTCCCCGATGGAGAAACTGCTAAAAGAAGACACTAATTTTCAGTGGATAGAAGAATGTTAAGAGAGTCTGAACAAGCTGAAGAACAATATGGATACTACGCCAATACTTGTAGTTCTAGGCTGGGAAAAAGAGTTCCATATTATGTTGCACTCGGCATGGTACTAATGTATCCGGGTGAAGGATCGATTGATAACCCCATTGCCTTCGCTAGAAGGAAATTATCAATTGTAGAGAAAACTTATACCACAAAGGAGAGAGAAGGACTAGCGATGGTATATGCGCTGCAAAAATTTATACATTATTTACTGGGTGGACATTTCAAGATGTACACTAACCATTCTGTGTTGAAATATTTGGTCAATAAGCTAGTTGTTTTTGGGGGGGTTCTTCCATTGGCTTCTCCTCTTACAGGAATTCAATTTTGAGATAATTGTTAAACCTGATCGGTTGAATTTGGGACCAGACCATCTTTCAAGGATTGAAAGTGGAGAAGAACCTACTAGTCTGGTAGATAATATTCCTGATGTGCAATTGTTGTGATAACCATGTTTAATTATCAGTATAAATATATCATACATTTTCTGAGTACAAGTAATGTGCCAACGAAATTTACCCCCGCATAGAAGAAATAGTTGGTGGTGCGAGCTACAAATTTCTAGTTGATCGCTGGACACTTGTGTAAAATGGGTCCCGATGAGATACTTCAGCGTTGTGTTTTGGAGCACAAGTGGCTGATGATATTAAGTGAAGAACATGATGGTGTCGTAGGAGGCCACTATGTAGGAAAACCTATAGTGCACAATATTTTCCAAGTAGGATTATGGTGGCCCACCATGCATGCAGATGCTCAAGATTATTGTCACAACTAGGATACCTGTCAAAGAACTAGGAATTTGTCCCGAAGGAATGAAATTCCATTGGTACCCCATATAACATTACAAACATTTGATAAATGGGATATTGATTTTGTAGGACCTATCAGTCCAACAGGAAAGTGCATAGGAGCAAGGTATATTATCACTGCGACCAATTACCTAACTAAATGGGAAGAAGTTGTGTTAGTAAAGTATTGTACTGCTGCAACAAATTCGAAGTTATTATTTGAAAACGTTGTGACAAGGTTTGGGTGCCCAAATATTTGAATCAATGATCAAGGTACACATTTTGTTAATTAATTGATTAAATAATTTACTAACGAATTCCAAATACAACATAGAAGAACAACTCCATATCATCCTCAAGCAAATTGAGATGTTGAAGCATTTAACAAGATTCTAGAAAATGCACTAACAAAGGTCTGCAATGTGCGAAGAGATGGCTGGGATCATAAGATCTCTACAGTATTATGGGCATATCGCACAACATGTAAGAAGTTGGCTGGTTAGAATCCATTTAGGTTGGTGTGTGGACAATAAGTTTTCATGCCTATGGAATACATTGTACCAAGTTTAAGAGTTGTGATCACTGCAATGACAAATTTTGATGTTGTGGAAGATAGATTACTTCAACCAATACACTTGGAGGAAGAACGCTTTGTTGCAGGATTTCACCAGAACGTAGAAAACAAAAGGAAAAAGGTATGGCATGATAGACATAATTAGAGAAATCATTTTGAATTTGGAGGTCTTGTTCTTACATATGACATTAAATTCTTCAAGCATCCAGGAAAGTTGAAAACAAATTAGATAGGACCATACTATCGTTAATGAAATCACTAATGGAGGAGAAATGAAGTTAGAAAAAATAGATGGAACAGAGGTCAGAGGACTCGTCACTGGGAGTCGACTAAAACCTTCTTTTGATAACTGGGACTTGGTTGCATAAAAAAAAGAGAAGAGGGAGAAAAGAGAGAAAAAAGATGAGCCTAAAAGGTATGATTACAGACTGCTAGTTTGTCGCAGACAAAAGTGAGGATTTGGAGACTTGGCATCTGGGTAAGGTCAAAATTCTGAGTGAAGAAAATCGGTCTATCGCAAGACAGGACCCCTATTGCAAAGGAAATGCAAGTCGCAAGGAATGCGGCGAGAAACTTAAGGAGCTGGAAAATAAAGGTAATCTACCACATGGAATAAAATAGGTCGCAAATGATGTGACGTTGGTGCAAGAATGAAGAAACTTGCTGACAGAACAGGCTAGATGTCATTAATTTCACAAATTCGAGAAAATATGATGGTGTTCTTTTTGGTCACATTTGGATTTATGGAAATAACTACCATTTAAAGTGACTGATAATTGTCGGCATAACATAAAAAAATTGATAATGAGTTAGAAGTACACCCATGCTGTAACACCCCAGTTTTGACCCCGTTTGCATTAAATATATATGATGTAAATATTGTAATTAATCATGGTGCGGAGCTAAAGGAAAAATCCCCACCATTGATTTATCGTTTTATGTTTCGGTGATTAAAATCAACACCAATGGCATTTTGTGCTAACCGGCACATTATAATTTTGGACATCATGTAAATGTGCAATTTAATTAAATACCCACAACTAGCTATGTCAATGCAACATTAAAAGAGATGGGGCATAATTTCCTAAGGATAAGGGGAGGGGGGGAATTTAACCTTTGGGGCCAATGGGGAAAATCCAAATGTCAATAAAAGATCCCATGAAACTGTCAGCCACCTTTCTTGTCTCATTCACCCAATCATTTAATTCTGCTAGAGATTGGTTGAAGTAGTTATTGCATGGGATGGGCAAGATATGGAAGTTAGAAATTCAAATTTGGGGAAAACCCATTTCTTGGGAAAAAAGTTTTTGACTTTTGGGGAAATTTAACACCCAAAATGCATGCCCATTGGGCCATACATCCACATTCTCCATTTTTTTTACTCACGCAGTGAAGCTTGGGAGCTGTTTTTTTTACCTTCACATTTTGGCCTAAGTGTGTTCACCTTCACGATTTGGCTCTTGGGCATTTTTCTCACCATCATTCATCCATGATTGGAGCTCTCTCAAACTTCTGGAAGTTCCTGTGTGTGGCAGTCATGTTGTGGGGTTTGTTTTGTGTGTTTTTCCTCATGTGGGCAATCGTTTCTTCATTTTCCTCAGGCTAGGAAATTTGTTTTTGTAATGTTTTGTGGCTGGGTCTCTTCCCCAACGTTTTTGGTTGCATTTTCTCCACTAATCTCCAAGTTGAAAACCATTTTTGTGTTTCCCAACGATTTGGAGGAGAGACCACATTCTCTTGGGTATCTTTGAGTTTCGTTTTTTCCCACGTTAGGGCCAAAACGTCCCTGGGAATTCGAATTGTTGTTAGGGGGTTGGTTTTCCCATCATAAAAAATTGTTTTGTTTCCAAGACTATTTTTGTTCATACCCAATACTTTCCTTTTGCTATATAGTGCATTTCTGTGTTAGCTTGGCGGAGTAAGTCCAAGAATCCATTTATTAGTGGGCTGACTATGTTTGGAGGTGGTTATTGACTTGACAGTAGGTGTTTGGCCTTACTGTGTGTAAGTATGTGTCCCCTAGTTCCCTATGGAAATCATGCCCAGCTCAGGGGTGGCAGTGATGCTGAGAGAGTAAGGAGCACACTAGCCTATGGTTGGGTGGAACTTTACAACAACAAAGCTAGTTGCGGGGAAGCTTCTTCTCAAGATGAGTATTCTTGTATTTAACTATGCAATTGTATTTTCTTTGTAAATTGTCATGAACATGTTAATGCTTGAATGTGTATGCTTCTGCTGTAGATTTCATATCTTATACATCTGTGTAAGTTTTTAATTTTTCATGCATTTTATGTGTATGTTCATGGGGCTAGTTTCCTGGGTTAGATCGTATTATGGTAGCATCCTCTTCGTCAGTCGGAGGGACAGGGACGTTACAGTGTGGTATCAGAGCACACATTGCAGCATGGGCCTCAATGGGCCATGAAGAAGTAGTGATAGAGGAAGGTTACCCTCTGCCCAACAGAGAAAAAAATGAGAAAGACAAGAAAATTTCAAAAAAAAATTATGGGAAATATCGGATGACTTAGGCTGAAGTCCATCCGATACGTCAGATGACTTAGACTGAAGTCCATCCGATACGTCGGATAACTTATGCAAAATTCTATCCGATACGTTGGAGGACTTAAGTTGATTCCATCCAGTAAAGGAACCAAGCGGAGGGAAATTTTTAAAAATTTCCTAAGTTCAAAAATTTTACCGAAGTTCTTGGCTGGGAGAAGCTAAAGCTCTCGGCTGGGAGGAGCTGAAGGAGCCGAAGCTCTCGACTGGGAGGAGCCAAATCTCTCAGCTAGGTGGAGCCGAGGTGTCGGAAAGGCTCACAGGAAGGGAGCTAACACGACGGCAGAAAGAAGAAGATGAGAAGAAAATTCAGAAATTTTTCTAAGTAGAGGAAATCTCGGAAAAAAAATTTCGATGGCTCTCGGGTGAATCCCTCTGAGGCATCTCAGAAAAGAAAAGAAGATCGATCTGAGGCATCAGAAAAGAATAAAATATTGATCCACCGAAGTGTCAAAAAAGAAAATAACATCGATCTGAGGAGTTGAAAAAGAATAGAAGATCGATCAGCCGAAGCATCGGAAAAGAAAAGAAGATCGATTCGAGGCGTTGGAAAATAATAGAGGAATATCGAGCCGATGCGTCGGAAGACAGACGAATATCAAGCCAATGCATCGAAAGACAGAGGAAGAGTGACCTGATATGGTATTGAATGACAGAGGAACAGTGACCCAATATGGCATTGGAAGATAAAGGAAGAGTGACTCGATACATCGGATGACTAGTTGGGACGGGATCCGATTGGATGGAAAAATATGAGTTTTTCAGTGGGATTTTTTCAATGGGAAAAGCATATTTTCAATGGATTTACAGGGGTGAAAAAAGATGAAAAATGGCAGCAATATTATGTGCCATATTGCGCGAAAATCAAATATTTACCAAAAAAAAAAAGAGGGCGTTGTCCTCGACCCTCCCTGTAGTGGCGAGCCAAAAGGGGGCAAGCCCCCTTGACCCCCTTCGTCCCCTTGAGGCAGTCATTGTTGTAAGAAGGAAACTAAAGCAAGAGGGAGTGCTAATTAGCATAATTGCTACACTTAGCCAACCTAAAGAAAGGCACATTGACCATTCATTCCTACAAGAAGCTATTGGTAAGTAATTGTTTGAAATTTTGAGATTGACTAACAAATGTTGTTGTTAACACATTTTGCAGAGTCATAGTGCAGATTGAAAAGTTAATCTTGGCCCAACCAAGAGGGTCAAAGAAGGATAGTGCCAAGAAGATTAACAGCATGGATGATGCACAGGATACCTATGGAAAAAGGAAATATGCTATGGGGGAAAAGCCAAGAGATACACAAGAGGGCAGAAAGCCACTCCAATGCTGGAGATGTGGAGGACCCCATTTGCGCCAAATTTTTCCACATGGGGAAGGGTGTGTAAGGCCAGCTTACAATATCCGAGGTCATGGAGTTGAAGCTGTTAAGAAGTGGGAACAGGAGAGTTCCCCATGTGCTATAGCTACCATAAGGATCCTAAGGGTAGAGTTGCAGGATTGTAAAGAAGAAAAGAAGAGGCTAGTCAAGGCTCTGGTAGAGAAAAACCAGTTGACTACTGCCATGCTACAGAGTTTGGCAAGTCTCCAAAGGCAATTAAACTCTAGGCATTAGTTAGCAGAGGTAGAAGGGAGTAGGATAAGTTCCCATGAGAGGAATGAGAAGCTTAACCCAAGGAAGAAAGTTTTTAAACCTTTCCACCTCCTGAAGCAGCAAAGGAAGCTATCACAATATGTGATTGATCCTACCATATTTATGAGGAAAATCCAAAGGAACCTCTCAAATGTTGGGGATTTGAAGGACCCCATTTGCGCTGGTATTGTCCACTTGAGAATAAGAAGGAGGGTCAAGTCCCTAGCACCCAAGAAGCATAAACTACGAATCAAGAAGCAGGGATCATTCCTAAAATTTGTGCAGTGTTAGAAGACCACCAAGAACGTCATAACTCAACTATGGTTGAAGTTGAGGGTGAGATTGTTGAATAGATGGTTTCTATTTTAATCAACCCTGGATCGAATCATAGATATATCACCCCTGGATTTATTGAGATGTGCACTTTGAAGAAATCAAGGCATAGAAGATCATGGTTAGTCCAACTAGCAACTGGAATCCAGAAGGATGTCAGTGAGGCGGTAATGAAATGCCCATTGGTCATGGATGGGTTACTCACCTATGCAAATCTGAACATTTTTCCACTTGGATCACATGAGGTCCTCATTGGAATGGATTCGTTGGAAGCACATAAAGCAAAGCTTGATTGTTACAACAAGACTTTTGAGTGCCTAGATGAATAAGGAAACCTAAGGGTTGTGAAAGGAATTCCAAAAAGGATCTCTGGAAGGAAGGATTCGACAATACAACTGAAGAAGTTCTACGGGAAAGGTTGTAGGGTGTATGCAGCTCATGTTTTGGAGGAAGCAGAGTATGATACTCCTAGGTTGGAGGGATTTCATATGCTACAGGAATTCAGGAATGTTCTTCCTGATGGAGTTCCAAGGCTTCCTCCAAGGAGTGATGTTAATCTTACCTTTGAGCTTATGCCTGGAGCAGAACCAGTGTCCCAGACATCCTGTAGGATGAAAAAACCAGAAATGATAGGGATGAACATGCAACTACAAAATTTGTTGGAAACGAAGTACCTCAGACCAAGTGTGTCTCCTTGGGGGACACCATTTGTGTTTGTGAAAAAGAAAGATAGTACATTCTGGTTGTGTATTGATTATGGGAAGCTGAGTAAAGTCACTATGAAGGACAAGTACCCTTTTCCTAGAACTGATGACCTCTTTGACCCATTGATAGGAGCAAAGGTGTTTTCCAATATTGACTTAAGGTCTGGTGACCAACAGGTAAGGATCAAGAATGAAGATGTTCATAAGACAACCTTCAGAGAAAGGTATGAATCTTATGAGTTCGTAGTGGTACCATTTGGGTTCACAAATGCACCAACTACATTTATATGCCTCGGGATTAATATTTTTAGTAGATACTTAGGAAAGTGTGTTCTTGTTTTCCTTGATGGAATTCTTACTTATTCAGAAGATGAGGAAAAACATGTGGAACAATTGAGGCTGATTTTAAATTTTCTCAGGAAGCATCAGATGTATGCAAAGTTGAGAAACTATGACTTCTATGAAGATGGAATTCATTATTTGGGTCACATTATCTCAGATAAAGGAATATCAGTAGACCCTGAAAATCTTGAGGCCATGATGAGTTGACCTGCTCCAAGAAAGTTAACATGTCTATGATATTTTGTGGGACTTGCAGGATACTACAGGAGGTTCACTGAAGGGTATTTTGCAGGTAAAGCTGAGTCTACGTATAGGCTGAGTAAGCATGCATGTGAACTTGTAGTTCCGTGAGGAAATGGTCTTTCCTGAAGACTACAGGTAGAATGACTGTAGCAGATCAGCCTAGTGGTACCCACTGAAATCAAGGTAGGAAATTTCCATGTGCTATGAGAAGGATCTCATGACTGAAATATGACTTTTGAACTGAATAGATTTTGGACTTCAGATTTTGAATTTTGTTGTTAATCAAATATTATTAACTGTTTGGCTGATCTAAAAGGGTGTCAAGATGACATGTTGTATGTGAATGTCCAGGTTTTGGGCAGCATGTGTAAGATAGGGATGAGTACTCCCCACTTGCAAAAGCCAAAAAATATGAGGACAATCTCATGGTTATACAAAATCTGATTTTCTGTGGGAAGAAGAATTGTGAATTCAAATTTTGGATTTGACTATCAATGTTGTTAATCAGTTGATAATTGGACATTTATCCAGGCATGAAATAGATTTCGAAATCTATGATTAAATTTTTATAATGACATCTCATATGAACTGCATGCTTATATGTAACGCATGTAAGATGATGAAAACATGTACTAGTTGTACATGGCTCCTCGAAAGGATGTACTTGGATACATAGCTTCTTAAAGGGATGAGCCTACAATAGGTTTGAAAACCTATAATTGCAATTACTTTTGTAATGACATCTCATATAAACTGCATACTTGTATGTAATGTAGGTAATTGATGAAAATATGTACTAGACGTACATGGCTCTTAGGAGGATGCATTTGAGAAAGATGACTCCTGTGGAAGGATGTACAAGAGTACATAGCTTCACCCCCCCTACCAACTAGGCACTGGTATGCATCACTGGGGACGCCCAGGGCGTAAGACATCTAGTTAGACTTCTCTTTGCACACATTCATGTCGTAAGGGGACTGTCACGAGAATGGGGGATCCATGAAGAGAATAACCCCTAGGTATTATGATGTCTGGAAGGGAAGCGCCTGAGCATTGGTAAGAACTTGGAGGAGGTGTTGGGCCCTTAAGTCAAGGGCTATCATTAAGCACCCAAGGAGGTGTTAGGCTCTGAAGCAAGGCTGACTAGATCTCGGTTGAGAGATTCTACATAGATAAGTATTTGATTACTTGGAAAATACTTGTTATTTTTGTGATTATTCATATGCATATGATGCAGTCTGTATTTTCAAAAAAAAAAATTATTAAAGATGGCATCTTATAGAAACGAATCTGACTAGTGAGTTGATTCATTTTTTTATCTGGGAAGGAAGTCCCTAAGCTTGGTGAGCACTAGAGCAGGTCCTAGGCTCTTAAGCTAGAGCTTCCATTAAGCACCCAAAGAGGTGTTAGGATCTGAAGCGGGGCTACTAGATATCAGTTGAGATATGTTACACAGATAAGTACTTGGTTTACTTATCAAACTGTTGATGTGGTTGATTCTTGTAAATATACATAAGCATATAATGCAGCCATGGTTTTGAAATTCTTGTTATAGATTGCACCTTATATGAATGAATCTGACATGTGAATTAATTGTTGTCGTGTCCGGAAAGGAGGTGGCGAGCTTGGTGAGAACCTAGAAGGAGTTTTACGCTCTGAAGCAGAGCTGTTAGATCTTGACTGAAAGATGTGTTCGGGTAATCCAAGGCTTGCATAAATTTGGCTACCCTTTAATGCACACCTAGGTGTGAGGTGGGGCAGGGTTGTAAGTGCCATGGTTGTATTAGGACAGTCGGACACCTGTGGAACCAAAAGAAGATACTTATGCAAGATAAGTATTTTGTTCACTTGGAAACTTCTTATTGATTTTATGTCGATATACATGGGCATGTGATTCATCCATGAATTTTGAAAAAAAGAACTTGTAAATTCGACGTGGAATTGACTCATTGCTCAGGGATTGAGCATAGGTATTGCTGGATTGCCAAAGACATGGGAGACGTTCCAAGCTATGGAGAAGGATTCTATAGTACCGGGAAAATATTCGTTGGTGTGTACTTATGCATGTAATCAAGGATTTGGACAAGTCCATACGCAAGATGACCGCGTAGTGGGACCAAGGAGGAGTTCTAGATCATACCATTGGGCAAGTGAAAATACAGAATCAACACCACGATCCCGATGAGGATACATGGGACCTAGAGGATGCCATACGATTGGCACATCCATTTTTGTTTACTCTTGCAGAGCACTGAGGTAGTGCCAGGGTAGCATTTTTGTTCGGTTTCGATGAAGCACTGAGGACAGTGTTGTTGAAGGGGAAGGGGAATGTAACACCCCGATTTTGACCCTGTTTACATTAAATATATATGATGTAAATATTGTAATTAATCATGGTGTGGAGCTAAAGGAAAAATCCCCACCATTGATTTATCGTTTTATGTTTCGGCGATTAAAATCGACGCTGATGGTATTTTTTGCTAACCGGCACATTATAATTTTGGACATCATGTAAATGTGCAATTTAATTAAATACCCACAACTAGCTATGTCAATGCAACATTAAAAGAGATGGGGGCATGATTTCCTAAG
Source organism: Pseudotsuga menziesii (assembly GCA_001517045.1). Lineage (NCBI taxonomy): Eukaryota > Viridiplantae > Streptophyta > Pinopsida > Pinales > Pinaceae > Pseudotsuga > Pseudotsuga menziesii. The sequence goes on from LPNX010607572.1 coordinate 233,482, forward strand.
GATAAGGGGGGGGGGGTGGGTATTTAAGATTTGGGGCCAATGGGGAAAAGCCAAATGTTAATAAAAGAACCCATGAAACTGTCAACCACCTTTCTTGTCTCATTCACCCAATCATTTAATTCTGCCAGAGATTGGTTGAAGTAGTTATTGCATGGGATGGGCAAGGTATGGAAGTCAAAAATTCAAATTTGGGGAAAACCCATTTCTTGGGAAAAAAAATTTTGACTTTTGGGGCAAGTTAACACCCAAAATGCATGCCCATTGGGCCATACATGCACATTCTCCATTTTTTTTACTCACGCAGTGAATCTTGGGAGCTGTTTTTTTTACCTTCACATTTTGGCCTGAGTGCGTCCACCTTCTCAATTTGGCTCCTTGGCATTTTTCTCACCATCATTCATCCACAATTGGAGCTCTCTCAAATGGATGGAAGTTCCTGTGTGTGGCAGTCACATTGTGGTGTTTGTTGTGTGTGTTTTTCCTCGCGTGGGCATCCATTTATTCATTTTCCTCAGGCTGGGAAATTTGTTTTTGCAATGATTTGTGGTTGGGTCTCTTCCCCAATTTTTTTGGTTGCATTTTGTCCACTGATCTCCAAGCTAAAAACTGTTTTTGTGTTGCCCAACGATTTGGAGGAGAGACCATGTTCTCTTGGGTATCTTTCAGTTTTGTTTTTGGCCACGTTAGCGCCAAAACATCCTTGGGAATTCAAATTGTTGTTAGGGGGTTGTTTTTCCACATCATGGAAAATCGTTTTGTTGCCAAGACTGTTTTTTTTCATACCCAGTAATTTCCTTTTGATGTATAGTGCATTCCTGTGTTAGCTTGGTGGAGTAAGTCCATGAATCTAGCTATTAGTGGGATGACTGTGTTTGGAGGTGGTTATTGACTTAACAATAGGTGTTTGGCCTTGCTGTGTGTAAGTCTGTGTCCCCTAGTTCCCTATGGAAATCATGCCCAGCTCGGGGGTGGCAGTGATGTTGAGAGAGTAAGGAGCACACTGGCCTATGGTTGGGTGGAATGTTGCAATGACAAAGCTAGTTGTGGGGAAGCTTCTTCTCAAGATAAGTATTCTTGTATTTAACTCTGCAATTGTATATTCTTTGTAAATTATGTTAATGCTTGAATGTGTATTCTTCCACTGTAGATTTTGTATCTTATACATCTGTGTAATTTTTTAAGTTTTCATGCATTTTATGTGTATGTTCATGGGGCTATTTTCCCAAGTTATATCGTATTATGGTAGCATCCTCTTCGTCGTTCAGAGGGATGGGGACGTTACACATGCATCTGAAAGGATGGATTCCTTTCTGATTAATTGTTCATGCATGTGAAGAACGACTAAGGAAAAGTGTTACATGCTAATAGACTTCGCGGCCAGGACTCCTTTCATTCTTCTTACAAGAGAGAAGAGCTATTATTGTCTGCAACCTTTTGAGTCAAAGCGATTTTTTTATAGCATGGTCATTTCCATCTCCAACATAAGTATCGACAATTTTGAGCACACATCACCCACCATAGTCATGGAAGATACAGCTGGTTATGTTCCACTACAGGCAGAGGCCCCACCAGCTAATGAACAGGTGGCACAAGCTATTGCACATACCACTCCAATAGTGGAGCTGAACCTCTTTCGGACTTCTAGAAAAGACATACCAGGTTCGTTTGAAACCAAATGGGGCAAGCGCACTGGTAACCAAAAGAGGAAGGAAAAACCATCAACGACCCCAACGCCAACCCCACCAGAGGATGAATATTCTAAGACAAGAAATTTGATTCCACCTTATATTCCACTTAGACGCACTTATACACAAAAATTTAAAACTGATAGTACCATTGGTGCCAAAAGGATGTTAGTTTTTCAACATTATAAGCTAGCATTATGTTAGGATATTTTCACTGAGAGAATAACAAGCACAGCAATAACATAAGCACATCACAAGAGACAAGAGACACAAAGAGTTTTGATCGGGGAAACCATAAATGAAGAAAACGCCGCAACTTCCTCTAAGATAGTATCACCACAAGATGTAAAACCCCAAAACAGAAAGATGCACTCCAACAGCAGTAGTCTTCTTGTCCCAGTATATTTCCTTCTCCACTAGTGCGCCACACTTGAGAGAGCAAGTGATGTATTTCACAAGTGATAAATAGAGAGACTCTCACTCTCTATTTATATTCATCCATTCACTTGAATTGCATTTTCACACATAGGCTCAACCTAACAATTACTACTCGAGCCTACACCTTAATTAGTGTATAATAAATCAAGTGCCCCGAAACTGTGGGGACTTAGCTAATGACTTGATATGACTTGTTTACATTATTAATATTCCCAATCGGAACATCGGGGTATGATCACATGACTCAAATACATAATAGGAACATCCTGGAATAAACATCGGGTTACAATACATAAGATACATAGAAGAATACATTCCGAAGTTACATATACATCAACACTCCCTCTTAACTAGGAACATATTCTTTCAACACGATTTTCAGCACTGGTCTTCTTCTCTGTATCAACTGGAACATCTTCGTCTTCAAGTCATCTTCATCTTCAAGTCATCTGGATCTGGATCATCTCTCGATCTGGATCATCATGGAACATCACCACCAGATCTATATCATCACTCGATCTGGATCATCATCACTGGACTGGATCTGGATCATCACTCGATCTGGATCTGGATCTGGATCTGGATCTGGATCATCACTGCTGGATCTGGATCATCACTCGATCTGGATCTCCCGGATTCATCATAATTGGATCTGGATCATAGCTCGATCTGGATCTCCTCTGGTCATCATCATGTGTGTACTATCTCGTCATAGGAAGTTCTACAGAGCCAGCCCTTTTTCATGCTGGTTGTAGGCCTAGCCCACGGTAGGTCTTTGGTAGCCCTTATATCTTACCTACTCGTCAGAATGGTCGGCACTCACATCTGACAAGGGTGGAATCTAATCCTTTAGCCATGAACAGAATGGCTCTGCCCTTACATTTGACCTACTCGTCAAAATGGCGGTAGCCTTTACATCTGTCCTACTCGATAGAATAGCCGACACTCACATCTGACCTTCTCGTCAGAATGGCACTGCTCTTACATTTGACCTACTCGTCAAAATGGTGGTAGCCCTTACTGTTATAGTGGATTTCACCACACTAGGTGAATCGCACATTGTATGGCCTTCCCCTATCCCGCTGCAGACTCATTATTCCCTATGGACCATTTGTTGTCTTTTGATGTATCATTGACCATCCCTAAAAACATTAGAAAACTGATATACATGGCCTTTTTCCCGATAACCGCGTACATACGCGGATATTCCCTCGATAGTCGCGTACATCGGGATGTGTGCATAATCCAAAACTGTTGGAGCATTCCTTGACTTGGATCCGACTCATATGACTCCTGGCCTTCCATATGCCTTGAGATCGCACGGATTCGACCTTTCAGTATCACTTTGAAAAGCTATATAAGGAACCATTGAGACATTGAAAGCATAAGAGAGAATTGAGAGTACCGAAACTATAGTCCATTGTTGCCAGAACTATACTTGAGTCTGCATCCCTTTGTCCCTTTAGAGCACTGTTGTGTTCTTCCCAAGCTTGCCCTTTGCTAGTAAGCTTGCTATCAGAGTGATGGAGGATTGAGGTGGTGGAGGCCCAAGTGGGGGATTCAGTTTCTCCGGTTCGCAGACGTGCCGTGAGAGGTTGTCACTTGTAATCTCTGATTCATATTAATAGAAATATCTTTTCTTGTCCAGTAATGTGTATTTGAATGAATTTTGCATCCATTGGAATATGTCAAATGCTTATACATTATGGATTATATATGCTAGAATAGATCTAACACCATGAAATATAGTATGCTTGTATTGTTTACTTGTTGTTGAGGACGTGCTATAACAATTCAAGCTGAAGATTGGAAAGCTCAACGGGGATCTACTTCAACCGTCCGGAATAAGGTACGAGGTTTGATCCTTTAGTGTTAGATGTTTTTATTTCTATTGCATATTGGGAAAGATTGATTTCTGGAGTCTAGCTGTCTGTTGTGGTACCCCAAGCCATAGGAATTTCTCTCCGTAACAGAATTGGCGACTCCGCTGGGGAGTTCCTAGTAATTGTCCTTTGGGGGTTGATCTTTTGGCATTCAATGTATTTGAAGTGCTCTCTCTCTCTTGTTTATGTGTCGGGTATGGGGGCATGTATGCCTGGTAGAGCCTGATTGGTGTGAATTTAGTCTCATCCTGTCTGTTTGCCTGAAATTTGTGCATCTTTCTCTTCCTGTACGCGGGTTTGTCAATTACAGTCGCGTATACACGCGGTTTCCTCTGGGATTTCCGCGTATACACGCGGGTTCACTGCGCACAGTCGCGTATACCCTGGTTTTTAACCTTTTTATGGAAGATTGTGGATTGCTGGGTGAATGCTGTTAGTTGCTGAGTCTCCTTTGGCACTGCCTGAGTCTGTTAATACCTCTGTTTTTTACCAGAAAATTTTTTTTAGCCTAAATTTTTTCTTTTAGGAAAGTTCTTGTCATGGCATCTTTGATTTTTTGTTTAAGATTAGTGCATTAGAGTCCTTTTGCCTTAGTTCTTTGCTGGAATGTTGTTTATGTGTGCTTGCAGAGTTTGGGGTGGTTAGAGTCATTCTTTTGCTTTGTGTATCTCTTTATTTTCAAAAAATCCAAAAAAGATTTGCTTATCATCATGCATTGCATTATGCATTTTTCGTTGTACTTGCATTAGATCTAGATTTGCTTTGGAGTAATAGTTAGGAATTCATATAGGGAAATTTGCATTCAGCATTTGAAGAAGAAATTGTGCATTCA
>LPNX010607572.1:238501-250355 GCA_001517045.1 Pseudotsuga menziesii
ATGTTGGGATCGGACAACACAGTCGCTATACGCGTTGAAGCTGAGGGCCAAAATAATTGGTTTCGAACCTCCGCTTGTGGTGACAAGGGCCTCTCAAGCCTCTCCTAGGCGAGACATACTGGCCACATTCGGGAGCTCACTTATCCAGCCCTTGTTTGCTTACTTTTGGCTTTAGATTTGATAGTGATTTCTCTGTGCACGCTAGTTGGCCTAGGGTTGACGTAAATAGAGAGTCTTTGCTTTTTTATTGAGTCATTGTGGAGTCGAGTGCGGTTCCGCGCCGTTCTCGTCGGTTAGCAGGACTTTCGCCTTCCAATTCTCCTCCTCCTTTGGGAGAGGGGCCTAGTCAGTCGAGGCGGACTGTGTCACACATTGATTCACACACCATGGAGGATCATTCAGAGATTATTCCTGACCCACCTCCTCCTATTCGTATTGACGATGGGGAACTTACTCCTACATATGATCCCTCACCTGACCTAGCTGAGATCGGTCCTGTTATTTCCCAGATAGGATCTTTACATGATAGACCTACTCATACTAGGCCAGATTCCCCATTGACCCGATACCGGTATGGAATGCCGGAAGATGCCGAGACTCACTTTGACCCTCCTAGCACCAGCTATGGTGGTTATGTTACCACTGGTTTTCCTATGCACGATTTGACATTTCATGTTGAATCCGACTTTGTTCCTAACACTATACCTGGGGGAATTCCCATGCCTTACCTTGCAGAGATATTTGGGAATACTAGTCACATTACACCTTCCATCCCAGCGGTGGAAGCTACATCTTATGTACCTTCTAGGTCTAGAGTCAGTGATCCCATAGCGATACCAGGTTCTAGACTAGTGATGATAGGCACTAGCACATATCTTCTTATAGATATTCCTTCGTCCTCGCTTCCGAGTTCTTCAAATGTGAATCCTCCACCTTACTCTCGTGGTCCTTCGAGTCGTCACGTAGCTACGAGTCAGATCCGTACTGCAATTACTAGACCTATTGTGTCTCAAGCCTACATACCACCCGTAGTTTCGGGAGGTTATGTTCATGTTTCTAGAGGTCAAGTTGCTACTTCCTCGACATATATCCCTACTTCCGGCATGTATATACCTACTTCCGGAATGTATGTACCTACCTATGGAGTGTCTCATGGGGCATCGCAACCAATGACCTATGGACCCTACTATGGGGCGCAGTATGGACAGGTCTCTCAACCTTATGGAGGCGGGTATTCACAACCTGCTTACTCTCCCAACTATGGCTTTGTAGCTCCTACTAGTCAAGGTCCACCTCATTATGCGACTTCCATGCCACCCTATACGGGTCATACAGGAGGAGGTCACTATGGCCAAGGTCATGGTGGTAATCAATCCTATATGAACCAGGGAGTGGTCCCTAAGCCTCATCATGCTAAGCTCCCTTTCCTCGCGACACTCAATTTACCTGACTTATCGAGACTTACGAACGACCCTGTGGCTCATGACCCGGCTTGGACGGCTGTCCCTACCAAGCTTCCTTCGAACATACCTAAGTTCGAAGGCAAACCAGGAGAGGTTCCGAGTGAACACGTTACGACATTCCACCTATGGTGCTCTTCCAATTCATTGCATCAGGACTCAGTCCGCTTGAGACTATTTCAACTCACCCTTATAGGGCCTGCGGTGAAATGGTATATAGAGTTACCTAGGGGTGCCTTTACTTTGTTCGACGACCTTGCGATGACTTTCCTTAATCACTTCCAACTACCAGTACGATATGATGTCGGTACTGAACTCTTGTCGACATTTCGGCAAGACAAAGCCACCCATATTTCTGATCATATTCAGGAGTGGTGTAGACAGAAGAGATTAATCAAAGCCTTTATACCGCCGGAATTCCTCGTTGAGTGGTTCCTCAAATCTTTATTGCCATATATCGCGAAGGATGTCTCCACATCCGGAGTGCAGAATGAGGAACAAGCCATCTTTAGGGCGCAGGAACTAGACTTGATCTATGCTCATTCTGGTTTGTTATATGAGATTATACCTAATGCCCCTCGTTCTAGTTTCGATCCCAAGGTAAAACCTGGACCACATGCCGATGGCATTGTGGGTAGTGCAAGTAAGAAACCTGCAGGTTCAGTTGTGAAACAAGTTTCTCAGTTTTCAATCAACCAATCTGCCTCGGGACAAGCTACGGCTTCGTCTCAACCCTCCCAAACGGCGAATGTACTTGTTGTGCAATCGTCTGACCAGAAAGGTAACCAGCAACCTGGATGGAATAGAAAAAAGTGTAAAAACAATAATAAGAAGGGTGGGAATAAAAATGAGAATGCCAACAATAATGACAAGAACAATAAAAATGCTGGGGGGGACAAGCAGAATAAGCGTAAGGTTAAGTTTCCTTGCAAGCTTTGTAAGGACAATCACCTCACTTACTTGTGCCCTAGGATGGATGAAGCTTCGAAGTTCATATCACAGGGCCTAGCTGTGTTAACGAACCCTTTACCGCATAACCAAAATATGAACTTGAAGTCCCATGATCAATCTAGTGATGAAAATCCACCTGAAACTAGTGGTTGTGGGTGCATTAATATGGTCTGTGCCGCGAAAGTTGTGACGCGTGTGAAATATTATTCTTCGTCACAGCCCAACCCAGGAAAAGAACCTGATCCACCAGGAACCCCTTTGCGTATTGAGAAACCTGCGGATAAACCTGAAGCTGCACCTCGCATTCCTAAGGGGGTACTTAAGCATTCGGGGCATAATACAAATGCCCGAGTTGCCCAGAACTATTCAGTTGTCGAGGACTTGGGTCATACTCCTTGTGCGATGTCTACATTGGAGGTGCTTCAGAGTTGTCCGTCGCAAAGGAAGGCTTTGCTTTCCGCTCTTGGTGTGAATGGTGACGATTCTTCCTCAGTGATCAAGTTTGAAACAGCAGGACATCAGCCTCGCTTGCCCTACTATGTGTCCCTTTTGGTGCATGTAGAATGTCTTAATATGATCGTCAAGCGTACTGTGATTGACGAGAGCACTGCTGCTTCTGTGATGTCTTTGTCTTGTTGGAAGGGTCTTGGTTCTCCTGAGTTGTCAAAGTCTACGACCATGTTAACTGCTTTTGATGGGAGATCGTTTAGGCCGCACGGCATCCTTCCTTCTCTTAAAGTCTGTTTGGGAGGGAAGACCATTGCGATAGAGGTCAAGGTGGTTGATGCGCCCCTTGACTACAATCTCTTACTGGGAAGGAATTGGATGTATAGTGTGCAAGCCGTTGCGTCTTCCGTATTTCACATTGTATGCTTTCCTCATAATGGGAAGATTGTGACGATTAATCAGATGTCATTCAAGAATCCACCTGTTAGTGCATCTTCGGAAGCTTCGGTTCCGAAAGTTGAACATCCCCAGCCGGCAACTAGGAGTGTCGGTGTAGGTATGTATCCTGCCCTCATGGGAACCTTTAGTTGTCCTGCACCCATCCTCATGATAGGAGCTCGTTTCGATGGTGATTCCACGTCTACGAGATCGGTGCCTTTTCACACAAATCATATGGAAGATCCTTGGATTCTTCCTTCACCGAGTCCTTCGAGTGAGGCCATTGAGACGAGTGTGCCGTTGCCTGTAGTCATGATTTCTTACCAAGCTAATCTTCAATCTGCTGCAGAGCCTTCTTCTTCTTCTTCACGGACAGAGGAAGAAGACCCCTATGTGCTGCCTGCATGGGCAGTACAATCTTCTCATGCCCATGATTTCCTTGATACGGTTCTCCCTTCAAATGAAGCGATCATCGAGGCTATGTCAGGAGTTGATCCACCATGGGAGGAACTTCATCATAGATCATATTTCCTTCCAGAGCTTGACCTATTGGAGCATGAGGATTACAAGGAGATTCTTAGACAGAAAGCTGGTAGGCCCATGATTCCATTAAGCTCTCCTGGTCAGATGGCTGATGGAAACATGGCAAACATATCATCAACTATGCCTATCAACATTTCTCGCAACCCTGGTACGATTGAGAATGTGTACATTGGGGCGGATTGTTCCCAAGATGATATTCGTGAGTATACCAAGCTGTTCAAGGAATTCCGCAATGTTTTTGCTTGGTCTTACGATGAGATGCCAGGGATTGACCCTCGGATTGTCGAACAAGAAATTAAAACTTACCCCAACGCGAAGCCTGTTCGACAGCGTTTACACGTGGTAAATCCTAGGAAAGCACCCGCCATAAAGACAGAGATAGAGAAACTATTGAAAGCTGGTTTCATCTATCCCGTTCCCTTGATGGAGTGGGTTTCAAATCTCGTTTCGGTGGATAAGAAGCAAGGAGCGATCCGTATATGCACTGATTTCCGTGATTTAAATCGTGCATGTCCTAAGGATAACTTCCCCACACCGTTTATAGATCATATTTTGGATGAGTGTGCGGGTAGCGAGGTGTTCTCCTTTATGGACGATTTTTCCGGATATAATCAGATTCAAATTAAACCTGAGGACCAACATAAGACTGCATTTATTTGTCCTTGGGGAACATTTGCGTATCGAAAAATGCCTTTCAGCCTTAAAAACACCGGAGCTACTTTTCAGCGGGCAATGACCTTGATTTTCCATGATCTCAAGTCCATTATCGAAGTATTTTTGGATGACCTCACTGCTCATTCTCGTATGAGGATGCGTCATTCTTATCACTTGAGATTGGTGTTCGAAAGATGTCGGCATTATGCTATTAGATTGAACCCTCATAAGTGCATCTTTTGTGTGAAATCAGGTCGTTTATTAGGATTTATCGTTTCGAAAGAGGGTATAAGAGTCGACCCCTTGAAAGTGGAGGCAATACTTCAGTTGTCTCCCCCGCAAAATATTCATCATCTTCAGTGTTTGTAGGGCATGGAAAAATTCCTACGAATATTTGTTGTCAATTTTGCCAATTTGACTAGAGGTTTCATGCGTCTCCTGAAGAAGGATACTCCCTTTGAATGGGATGAGCAAGCCCAGGAGTCCTTCGATGCACTTAAGAGAGCCCTAGCATCGGCCCCAGTGATTAGTCCTCCGGATTATAGCCATGATTTCCTATTATATGTGGCCGTGTCTTTAGAGACGATTGGGATGGTTTTGGTTCAAGAGGATGAGGAGCTCTAGGAGCATGTCATATATTATTTGAGCTGAAACCTTATTGACGCAGAGATTCGGTATTCTCATGTAGAGAAGCTTGCCTTGGCCACTGTACATGCGGTGCAGCGTTTGAGACATTATATTCTCCTTCGCCCAACTTTGGTGGTTTCCCATGTCAATCCATTTCAGTTCGTCCTCACACGTAGGATGATTGGGGGAAAATATAATAAATGGATTGTCATTCTGCAAGAGTTTGATCTCGAGTTTGTTTCGGTAAAATCGAAGAAATCTTTAATATTTGCAGAGCTCATATCATATTTTTCGAGCGAGGCTGAGGAGTCGATATGTGAAGATACGTTCGTTGATGAACACATTTTCTTGATCTCAACGGCTGACCCATGGTACGGTGATATCATAGTGTATTTGCAAACGCAGAGGACCCTTACTCACCTCTCGCAAGATGAGCGACGTTGATTACGTCACGTTTCCAAGAACTACCTCATAGTGGACAACACTTTGTACCGCTGTGGAGTAGATTCCCTTTTACAACGTTGTTTAACTCACGATGAGGCTGAGGTAGTGCTTAATGATTGCCACGGAGGGGCGTGTGGTGGTCATTTATCTGGGCTTGCTACAGCCCAAAATATTTTGAGAGCAGGATATTTCTGGCCGTCGATCTTCAAGGACTGTATTGAAGCGGTCAAGAGGTACCACCCTTGCCAGGTGTTTGCACGTAACATGCGCTTGAAGCCTGCCCCGTTACACCCTATTATCACCGCCGGTCCCTTCACCAAGTGGGGGCTATATTTTATGGATTGCAACCCAGCTTCGGCTGGGGGGCACCATCATATCATAGTGGCTGTCGATTACTTCACGAAATGGGCTGAGGCAATGCCTACAGTAAAATCCGACAGTGAGACAGCCACTCACTTCGTATTCAACCAAATCATCTCTAGGTTCTGGATTCCGAGAGAGCTTGTCACTGACCATGGCTCGCACTTTTAGAATCGTATGATGGAAGAGTTGGCCTCCAAGTTAGGATATAAGCAAGAGCACTCCTCTTCTTACTATCCTCAAGCGAATGGATAGGTTGAAGCTGTGAATAAATCACTTAAGTCCATTCTCCAACGAACCATCGCACAAAGAAAGACGAATTGGCATATTATGTTGTATCCTGCTTTGTGGGCGTATCGAACCACGGTAAAGACTGCCACTGGTTTTTCTCCATATCAGCTTGTTCATGGAGTGGAGTCAATATTGCCGGTTGAATGCAAGATTCCTTCATTGAAGTTAGTCGTAGAACTCTTACCAGACACTTCGCCTTTGGAGGAGCGTTTGGTTCACCTTGAGCAACTCGATGAGCAGCGTAGAGATGCCTTGGTGACTCTAGAGGTTAATAAGCGTCGCGTGAAGGCCCAATACGATAAGTCTGTCCGTCCGAGAGTGTTTAGTGAGGGAGACTTGGTCCTCTTGTGAGATCAATCGAAAGAACCCTTGGGGGCAGGGAAGTTCAATCCTATGTGGTGTGGTCCTTACGTGGTCAAGCATGTATTAGAGAAGGGTGCCTACGAGTTAGTGGATAATGAAGGGACAGCCTTGGCGGAGCCTAGAAATGGGATCTATCTTAAAAAATACTATGCATGATCTTTAGCCAAGGTTGTTTGTTGTATATTATTGTACAACTTTTTTGCATAGTTAGGTCTTGTTTATCGTGATCGGGTTTGTGATTAGTTTCTATTTCTTGTGGCATATGTCAATGGAATATTCCACCTACATAGGATTCGCGGATGGTGCAAGCCGGCACACTCAATACTCAGCCTCAGCTGCTTGGGTGATTTTTACTCCTATGGGTCATGTACTGTCTTCAGGAGGTGTATGTCTACGGCCATCTTCCAACAATGTTGTTGAATATAGTGCCGTTATCGAACTTCTATGGGATGCCATTTCGCATGGTGTTCTCTCTCTTGAGGTACGTCTTGATTCAGAGTTAGTAGTGTCACAGCTAAATGGTTTGTACCATGTTAGATATCCGATGTTATTGAGGAGATTCTTATGTGTGAGATTGCTAGAACGGCAATTTGAGAACATAACATATATACACATTCCAAGAAATTTTAATCAAATTGCTGACTCATATGCTAACTATGTGTTAGATTGGCATTTGTTTCATTCATTATAAATTAATCATAAACACAATTTTTACACATGTAAATAAATAAACCGATCACCATAAAACTTTTTTATATACATCAAAAATGTGGTAATACATAGTGTCATAATACAAAATTGGGGCTTTGAAAGCCACCATCATATACACGGTAGTACAAAATAGATACACTCCCAGGTGTCTAGTCCTGTGGAGGTGGATGAGGGTTGTGATCATGATATGTCACCACGGCTCTAGCTAGCCGCCGGAATAAACGCACCCATGCGCGTGGTACACCAACCACCTGTCTCTGCATAGCCTTAGGCAAGTCCTCGACTTGCGCCATGGGAATCCTGTGAGTCAGTCGCACGAAGTTGGTATGGATTCTTTGGATCGTTCGCTCCGCATCCACACCGGTGATATCGTCTCCTCTTCCCCTCCGTCTATGACGTGGGAATCCCTCTGGTCACCGTGGTCCCACATCTGCACATGAATGGTAGATGTCACTATGTATTGTCACCCAAAAACATGTCTTTTTGATTCCATTAATCAAGAAAACACAAAAAAATTAAATACTTCAAAAATTTTAAAAAGAGTAAGGGTCGAGATTCGTTACCTATGTCTCCATATGCTGATCCTGGTGGTAATGGCATGTCCGGGTCTCCCCGGAAGTCTATCCCTGCATAAGGGTAGTCCTCTATGGTGATAATCTGTCGTCGCCACCATGGAAAAAAGTTTGCTGGATAAGGGTTGTCCACCCTACCGCCCCCCAGTCTGCACATCGCGTCTGCCCAACGTCGTTGGGCCGGATCTCGAACCCCGTGGAGAGGAACATCCACTCTAGGGCTCAATCCTGGAACCCGCTCGAAGAAGAAAGTGCTCAAGATACTATTGAACCCAAAGTTCCGTATCCTACCTGCCTTGCACTCACTGAGCTAATGTTTCATGTTGCTCAACAGTGATGTGCTCCAGTCATAGATGGTTGGTGTCATGCACTCCACCGCATAGAACATCAATGGCCGAGAGGCCTGATGGAGTGATGCTAAGCCTGCTATCCTGCCCAGCGTCAATAAGATGGCCTTTAGGCCCAATACTTGTATAGCGTTGGTGGGGACTTGGCTCCCCACCTTCTCTGTCTCTGGATAGCAGTACACTGCGATGTACTCGTCAATAGTCAACCCATGACCTGGCCCTCCTCGGGCACAAAGGTTCACCGTCTCACCCCGCCGTGATAGACCTGTGATAAAATAGATATCCTCCACCTCAATGGTGAGGGACATGCCGTCTAGCTGGAAGGACTCTGAGTCTGGATCCCAATAGTCTACAAGCATCTGTAGTAGTCCTGGTTTGGCCCTCAAGCCTCCTAGGCACCAAAACTTGTAGAGTCTGCATCTTCTTAGAGCCTCTTGAGCCATTCTGTCAGCCCTTACTGCTTCCTCTACATCACCATGCTCGCGTTCTCGCCACTCTAGCACCATCTTGCATGAGAAGTTGACCAAAATGTCCATTAGATTCATGAAAATCTTAGTGCGCAGTGTCATACACGGCTGTTTTCAAAACAGCCGCATATGTACGCGGTTTCAGGCCCTTTTGCCGTGTATAGCCAGCCCTATACGCGGAAAAAACCTTGATACCCACGTGGGCCGTGGCGCTCATGTAAGTTTGGCCTTTAAAAATTCATTTGACCATGAAAAATTATAAAATTTGTATTGAAATGCAAGCTGAGAACATGAGTAAGTACCTGGAAGAATCGGTTGTGAATTCCGTCGGCTGGATCTCCTGGAATTTGCAGTTGAATATCAGAGCTCAAATGGGTAAAAGTTTCAAATGATTTATATTTTTTACTATTTATAGAAAAAATTTCAAATATTTGAAAATTTTTACGCCCTTTCCTATAGTTTTGACCGTTTCTAACCTTTTTGGACCGTTTCTGACCTAATTTGTGATGTAGAAGACTGTTTTCAGTGATGTTTCAGCCTTTGGATTGACCCATTCATACTGATCTCAAGTATAACGTCTATACTGGCATATAGGTTAGGTTCACCACCGTTTGCATTTTGCATTACCTTATGACCATGTCACTATATCCTTAGGTACAAACACACTCTATCATGTCACGGAACCTTCTTGCTGCTATAGAAGTGGCATGATGTGAGTGGTAGAGACTCACCTTACATGGGTACCCTAGTTAGCGCCATATTTGCATTTGGTGCCCATGTCGATGTTTCCCCCTTTAGGGTGTGGGAGTCTATTGTATAGTATTGCCATGACATTTAGCAAGAGCCTCATACTCCTCTTGATCTTATGCTGGCTTGTTTCCCCCCGGACTCCCCTTATATCAAGTTGTGGATGCATTATCATGAGCTTTGCCTATCTTATTGAGCTTTATGCCGGCTCCCCTGACATTGCATTTCAGCCATATAGCCCGAGGTTGTCTCATGTCTATCCATGCAGAGCCTTTATTTATATCTTTCGCAGCTTGATTCCCTTTTTAACCGGGAGGGGATTTTCCCCCAAGTGTCGATATCCTACACATGTATCCTTGCATTGAGCATAGGTATGTTCCACTGCTTGGAACTAGTTTGTTTGCCTTTATGACACTCGTCTCCTCCTAGTTTGTAACTATAAAGCTAGTTTATTCTTTTTTCAAGCTTTTCAAATAACTGAAAAAGACCAAAAAAATCAAAAAACCAAAAATCCGGACAAGAAAAGATATTATCTTTGGTAGCTGTCGAGCCGTGTCACCTTCGAACAGAGCACTGTATATCACATCCGTTGGTTGGGTTAGAGTTTGACTTAGGAGCTGTACTCGTTATCTGAGTTTTATCTCCACCGACTGGTTAAGCTTCCAGTCCCTATGGAGCCTCTATTGATGCCTCCTGCATCATAGAGATGTCCCAGTTTGTATATCAATTCTATGCTGCCTTCATTCAGTCACCATACGCCATTATGCTCTTGTTCGAAGGAATTTGAAACCTGAGTCGGCCATTCCTCAGTTATCTTGACTTTGCATGTCGGCCATTCCTGGTACAGTTATTGGTTTGTGCACCTTATGATCGAGTTCTTCCATATTATACAGCCTTGCTGAGTACCTCGTGTTGGATGATGGGGGATGCCTTAATGCCCTCCTTCCAACGGATTTCATCCCATTGACTTCATATCATTTATTCTGGGATTGGAGTCTAGAGTCATTTTGAGTGCCTTGAGACTTGCAGTCATCAATGGCAGGTTCTCTCGCCATCGACAGTTTGGGAATACATCAATGTCCCCTGATCGATGGATTCTCTCAAGTGTTCGACCTCAACACATTTATTCACACTTGTTAGTTTGCACTCTAGTACCTTGATTCCCATTTTCATTATTGGTGGGTGATCTCGCGTCTGTTAACGGTATACATCAATGACCGGTAATCAGACGATGGACTACTATGTTCGACCTCGACACCTCTATTCACATAGTAGGACATGTACTCGTAGCGGTTTGTGTAGAAGACCTTTCAGATTGGTGGCATCCACTATATGCTACCTCCTTGATCGTGCCAGTGTTCATGAGATTTCAGCTCTCGTGACTTGTTCCTGTATATGTTAGACATTTCTAGCCACTATGGAGATCTTGATCTGTTATATATCTTCAGCCTATGTGGAGATCATTGTACTTTCTATATCTTCATCATGGATATTCTGATCTATCTGTATTGTACGTGGCGATGACCACATATGTTCTATCATGTTTCATGCCTATTCATGGCCATTGTACTCTTTTGTATCCGGGACTGCTATATGTATGTGCAGTTATATGCAGAGTTGTATTACGGTATTATGCTGATTGGGTGGCTGGTCTTCCATTTGGGTACCTTCATCACTTCACTTCTGGGATGGAATTATAATGTATTTCGGCCATCATATAACCCCTCTGATCTCATACATTAGGGGGCATCTGTTATAGCGGATTTCACCACACTAGGTGAATCGCACATTGTATGGCCTTCCCCTATCCCACTGCAGACTCATTATTCCCTATGGACCATTTGTTGTCTTTTGATGTATCATTGACCATCCCTAAAAACATTAGAAAAGTGATATACGCGGCCTTTTTCCCGATAACTGCGTACATACGTGGATATTCCCTCGATAGTCGCATACATCGGGATGTGTGCATAATCCAAAACTATTGGACCGTTCCTTGACTTGGATCCGACTCATATGACTCCTGGCCTTCCATATGCCTTGAGATCGCATGGATTCGACCTTTCAGTATCACTTTGAAAAGCTATATAAGGAACCATTGAGACATTGAAAGCATAAGAGAGAATTGAGAGTACCGAAACTATAGTCCATTGTTGCCAGAACTATACTTGAGTCTGCATCCCTTTGTCCCTTTGGAGCACTGTTGTGATCTTCCCAAGCTTTCCCTTTGCTAGTAAGCTTGCTATCAGAGTGATGGAGGATTGAGGTGGTGGAGGCCCAAGTGGGGGATTCAGTTTCTTCAGTTCGCAGACGTGCCGTCAGAGGTTGTCACATGTAATCTCTAATTCATATTAATAGAAATATCTTTTCCTGTCCAGTAATGTGTATTTGAATGAATGTTGCATCCATTGGAATATGTCAAATGCTTATAC
>LPNX010607572.1:252128-352879 GCA_001517045.1 Pseudotsuga menziesii
CTAGAACACATTCCTTGAATGAATTCCACGATCCTGGGAGGCCATTCAAGGTGGCCATCACCACTTCTGCACCGCTTCAAGTTGTTCTTGATTTGAAAGACTCTTATGACTGCATGGTCTCTGCATTCTGGATCTTCACATTCTTCAACTGGTTTCTTTAGGTCATATTCTGATTTTTGTTCTTCCCTTTAAATAGCTTGAAATTCTGGAAGACCTTCAACAACTTTGCTTGCAATAGGTGGTGCTTTGTAATGCACATGTGTAAGCCTTCTATGCCAAAGCTCATTTGGCTATACTATGTCATGGATCAAGGCTTGTTCTGGATGGCCCTTCAATTTGTACAAGCCTCCTTCTTGTTCTCCAATCACTACCACAACATCGATAGTCTTTCCTTTTGGCCACATGATGACTTGATCATCTATGAATGCAACCCGTATTCCTTTTGCATCAATGCTGAAATGGAGAGAAGGTTCTTCTTGAGTCCTAGAACAAACAATACTTCTTTCATTGTTAAAGACTTACCAGAGTCTAGCTTGTATGAAGATTCCCCACTACCTTTTATTGGATATTGGTAGTCATCTCCTAGCTTCACCTTGTGAGGTGATTCATGTTCTGACAGTCTTACAAAGGATTCCTTGAATCCTGTCATATGTTTGGAAGCCCCACTGTCTATAAACCAATCATCACTTCCATGAGTAATGTTACCTGTGAGAGCTGATATCAGAACATATTCATCCTCGCTTGAATAATCTTCACTTTCATGTCTGGCTCTCTTTTTGGATGGTTCATCATCCTCTGCACCATGAGCATGATGTCTTCTTTGGCCTTGACCAAGTTCTTCTTGTGAAAGGCTTCTAACCTCGTCTCCCTCTGAAACTAGAACTTCCATACTCATGTAGGTGTCCAATCCATTTTCTTTAGAGAGATCATATACTTGGAAGTTGTCAACTTCCCCAAGATTGTCAACTTCCCCAAGCTTGTCACCAAGCTGATGTGATAGATCACTTTGAAATGAGAACCTCAAATGGAAATAGCAAAGGATTAGATCTTACCGATTTGAGGTGTCCGTCCTTGTCCCGGAGCTGGCTGATCTAGGGTTTGTCACAGAAACCCTAATTTTCAAAACTTGGAATCTTTCAGATCTGATTGGATAAACAGATCGATCTCTTCAAATGGAGCTGTCCAATGTACTCCTTTTCTGAAAACAGTGGAGGGAAGCTCCCAGAACAGGAAACCCTAATTTTTCAATTTCTTCTGCAGAAATGCCTGTTACTGTTTCTGTGATATATCTGACATTAATACTCCTCTATGTCTGAAATTTTGCATTGAGCTAACATCGCATGTCTCTGATCCAACACCATAGGTTTCATCAGAATTGGTTTCACCATTTGGGATTTATGATCCTTTTCCCAAGGTGAACTGTTACAGGACTGTTCAGAACAGCAAAGTTGTACGGAATGCCACATGTCACTGGTTCATCTTCGGACCACCGGAATTATAGTCCGTTCCATTTTTGGAACATCTTCAAGAATTTCATTTGGACCTCTTTAGCCCAAGATATTGCAGATCTCCCCAGATGTCCTGTTTAGGGATGAATTCTGGAAGAGGCTGGAACCCTAACTTGGAGAGATCATATCTCCTGGAATACAGCGAATATGAGTTTAAATTTTGGACACAGGCTTCACCACTATTTTATCTTCGGACCCTGCAAGTTTCAGCTCCTGAAACTTCGCCAATCTCGGAATACAGTGACTATACCAAAACTTAACAGTTTTAGTATTTAAGGTTTCTCTAGCTCGGGGTCAAACTAGGGTTTGACTTTCCTGGATATTTACCCAACCAAATTTCTTGATCCAGGTCTCTAAAATTTGGTTTTGATGAGGAGAACAATCATATGCAGGTCTCACTCAAAAATTCCTCTTCTGTAGAAATCCCTAATTACCGCATCGAAGACTGAAAATGCTCGAAATCAATTTCTGCTTCGATAGAAAGATGCGCCCTAAGGAGGAGAGTTGTTCCACCTTAATTTTGCTGAAAATCTATGGAGGAAGGTCCACAAACTAGGAATCCCTAGCTCCTGCAGCTGCACAATGTCTTCTTCTCAGGTTAGCTCTGATACCATGTTAGTTTTTCAACATTATAAGCTAGCATTGTGTTAGGATCTTTTCACTGAGAGAATAACAAGCATAGCAATAACATAAGCACATCACAAGAGACAAGAGACACAAAGAGTTTTGATCGGGGAAACCATAAATGAAGAAAATGCTGCAACTTCCTCTAATATAGTATCACCACAAGATGTAAAACCCCAAAACAGAAAGATGCACTCCAACAGCAGTAGTCTTCTTGTCCCAATATATTTCCTTCTCCACTAGTGCGCCACACTTGAGAGAGAAAGTGATGTATTTCACAAGTGATAAATAGAGAGACTCTCACTCTCTATTTATATTCATCCGTTCACTTGAATTGAATTTTCACACGTAGGCTCAACCTAACAATTACTACTCGAGCCTACACCTTAATTAGTGTATAATAACTCAAGTGCCCCGAAACTATGGGGACTTACCTAATGACTTGATATGACTTGTTTACATTATTAATATTCCCGATTGGAACATTGGGGTATGATCACATGACTCAAATACATAATAGGAACATCCCGGAATAAACATCGGGTTACAATACATAAGATACATAGAAGAATACATTCCGAAGTTACATATACATCAACAAAGGAGTGAAGGTGTTGATAGATATCATGCCAAACTTGAGGAAGTATCTTTTTTTTACCATGGTACGAAGAAGCACAGAAACCTGGACCACCAACACTACATGGATAATGTACAAGACACACCTAATGCACCCAAACAATTTGTTGCAAAGGAATGGGCTAGAGGATTGGAACTGTCTGGCATACTATCGTTGCTATATGTGCCACATTTTGGCCACGTCATACCAATAAAAACCTGTGTTAAGTAGTTGTTGGTATTCTTTCATGGTGGGCTCCTATGGTTGGGAAATTCTATACCTGTAGATGTTGAAATTATTGCAATAATCATAGGCCTACCATTTGCATGAATGGACCCAATGCCACTTCTCAAGAAGGATCAAGAAGCGATGATAGTTGTGTGGAAGAAGGAAAAGTGTGACGTAGTAAGAGATAACAAAGGATTTTAGATCAATTCCATTAATAATTATACCGTATTCTTTGCTGCAAAGCTATTAGCCTCGAAGTTACTATGCAATATGCATCCAGAGCAATGTGTTGTGGGAGCAATTGCACTCGCTGAAATCTATGTGGAGGAAGTTTAAATCAATTGGTGTCAGTTCTTACTAAATGAGCTACTACAAGATGTCATCGACGTAAACGAAGAGGGTAGGCCATTTCACTACCCCAGGATGTTAATTTTAATTTCATTTATAGCATGGTCCAGCCTACCAAACTACGAAGGGATAGATCTGTCAATGAACCACAGAGGAGAGAGATACCAGAACCTTTGATTCGACAAGAAAAAAAGGGCACGATAGACATACAATAACATTGAATTCTTTATGCATGGAGAATCTATAAGGTACTAGGTAAAGAACATGTGCAGTTTATATGAAAACATTGTTCAGTCACTTCTTCAAGTTGTTAGATTTGAGATTGACGACGCGCACCATGTCAAAATGCAGTTGCGCAAGGATTAATAACGTCAAATTTTGCCGACGAAATTCATAATGAAAGAGGAGGAGCATTAAGAAATTGTTGATGAATGGCTGCAGGAATAGCACATTCTGGTGCCAGAAGATCAACTATGGAAAGAGGAAGAAAAAATGTAAAAATAGAACACACCACCGTAGATTAGTGGAATGAAGAAGAAAATTCGTTGGAGGATTTGGACTCAACAGAGAGTCATTCCAATTCAACCTTGACAGACCTAGAAATAGAAAAGAAAAGGGAAGAAACTTAGATGGAACATGTAGAGTCCCGAAGGAAGAATAAGAAGATGAAGACTGACAAAAATTAAAATACCATAAGCTTGGATAGTGAAGACATGCAAATGATGACTGAGGCAATAACTAAAGCTACGCAAACAAGCTTCAAAACCATAGATCAGCGACAAGAAGAGATTTCAGGTACGGTTACTGATCTTCTCAAAGTTTTATGTAAAGTGATTGAAGATGTTAAAATTGCTTTAGATTGTTCATCCCAAACCACTAAGTGGTGGGATCCATCAGAGACTTTAGAAGTGGAACCAATTGGAATACCAGGTCCAGTTCCACCAATAAAAGTGGAAGCATCAAGAGAATTTCTTGATCTAGGAATCCCAGATTTTAACAATGTTTCTAGGGACATCAACTATATAACCATAGATTTATCGTTAATGGATATAACTGAAGTATATGCAATAGAGAGTGTTTTAGTTGTGTAAATTAAAGTGCGATAACACGCCTTGGTTAAACAAGCGAATGTCGTAAACAAAAGTATTGAGAAGGTGAAACTAGTAGTACATGAACCTGAGAAAAAGATGAAGTCATGGGAATAAAACCGTTATAGAATTGACAAGGCAATAGCTCTGGCTTGCACAAACTTTGCAGAAGATAGAATAATAGAATAAATGGCGCTAGACGCCAAATTCGTTTGACTTGGTGAAATAACAAAAGAACTCTAAAGGAAAATCACAAAACTGAAAGTTTAAGTAAAACCAAGCACACCCCCTCAGGTAATAGAGGAAATAAGAGAAGTAACAATTGAAGCTGCAAAGAAGATAGAAGAAGGAAAATTATAATGTGGCAAGGTTGTCGACCAAGTCTCTCAGACTTGGGAAGAATTAATGGATGATGAGAAATCATAGAAACTTGCAAATGAGCTGACTTCAGTTGAGGAAAATATTACTCAGAAGGAATGACATGAAGAAGCTACCCTTAGCGTAAAAAATGGCTAAAGAAACAGAGATGAAGAAATTGCAGCAGCAAGTAACAGTGTTGTGCACATAACAACAACACCATGCAGAAAAGGTGGAAGAGTTGCAGGATGAAGCAGAACGAGTTATAGGAATCATTCATCCTGTACATCAGAAGAGTCTATAAAAGAGTCTGTAAAGAGTCTGTAAAAGAGTCTGTAAAAGAGTCTATAAATGAACCCAAGTTGTATGTGGGTTAGATTCTCTTCTATTATCTCTATACTATTATTTTCTCTCTATTTTGTTGCCTGTTATTGTTTGTTGCATGCATATGAGTTGAAGAATCTACAGCTGAATGCACATAAGTGTAGGAGAAGTTGAGTCGATCCAGGCTGTGTGCGAATCATTAGTAGAGTTGAGTAGAGAGATAGCATAAGAAAAGATCAGAAAGCATGAGAGGAATAAGGAGTCTGTAAATATAGAGAAGAATATCTACAACAAAGTCTGCAGCTTAATGCATAGACAAAAGGTGCATGTATTTCTCATGCCATATGTAGAGCACCTTTGTGGTTTTTCCCGGATGGGTTTCCACGTTAGATTCTGTGTATATGCATGAATGTTGAATTTGTTTGAGTTACCTGTATAAATGTTGCATTGAATGAATGCTTATAAATGTGCTTATGAATGAATATATGTATATCAGTCACACTGTATTAGTTGAATACTATTATGCTGCACAGAGGTTGTTGTTATATTAGTGGAATTAGAGAAGTTGGGTCGCAATATCATTGTTCACAGTAAGCATAAATAATCCACCCATAGGTTTAGTTGAGTGTCTTTGTAAAGGTTTGAGGTACCAGAAATCCCCCACCTAACCACAAAAACTTGGTTATGGAAGTTACCCATAGAAATATATCTCGGGTGAGACTACATCTGCGTCGTAGGTGTTACTGACTGGGATCTGGTATGTCGAGCCAATATCTTGGGACTTGTTGCGCTAAGAAGAAGAGAATGAACCTAGGTCAATGTCCTTAGAGAAGGGAGAAAATCCAACATATCTAACATGGCATCATGTACTTCATACCCATGAATTTGAGCATCCATATCAAACCCTTAGTTTCTCCTAGGTATCTCATTATGGCTAATATGATAGACTATTATTTCAAGTAAGGGACCTTATATGATATATTCATCTCCTTTAATGGTAAACCTATCTAGAGTGAATTAAAAAAATTTGGTTTCCTTCCCATTATCCAAGATTTTGATAAATACATGGGAGAATTACTGAATTGAGTCAGGCGTGGATCCCATCCATGATCCCTTGTTCACTACCTTTATTTTTCGCCCAATCCCAAGTCTCAGGGGAATTCCATGTAGATAAACTATTGTTGGTTGGATCCAAAAGTAATTATTTTCAAACCACTCAACCAAATCCTACAAGGAACAACAATTATTAGTAGTATGCATGGTTTCTTTACAAAATTCATATACTATAAGGGTAACACAAAAGTGCATTTGTGCAACATTAGGAAAAACATGGGTGGAAGTCTACATGTTCTAAATTTCACAGTGTTATACCACCACATTGCCAAGGAATCATGTAGGTGGTGTGGGTGTTGAGTAAGGGTATGATATCCCAACCCAAAACAACTATACAATCTTTCAATAAATCTCCCTGAATTTTTCATAGAAGGCACCACACTTGCTCCCATCATAGCCTTGCATGACTAATTTCTTCGATTTGTTTTGTCGGCATTGATATGAGATTGAAAATGGGAAAGTTTAGTTGAATAACTAGTTTAAGGTATTGCTACTATAGTTTTTCTTGTCAACCCAAGGTTCCTACTCATGGAATCTATTTTAATTTCTTATGTCGATGCACCCCATTAGGTATTCCATTTTCATTACATTAAGGGCACCTTTTTGAGAGGAAACAACCCTTGAATAAACCACTCCTTCTATTGGGTCTTGTGTATGGGGTATAATACCCAACTAATCAAATACTAGAACCTCTAATTATACTCCCAAGGAATTTTACCCAACCATTGTTCCATCTACTTCAACTTGAAGCAACTTTGTTGCTATGATGTTGGCCTCTATGACTCAACCATGAAGCATGGTTTTAATTCTATCATTGTCCAAGTCATACCTAGAGGTATTGCTTACAAAAATTTCAGATATCATCGAAGGGATAACCCCCCTCGGAGTGGTCTATAGTTATATTAGCTTCTCCTCCAAGGTGGTGACATATTTATCTTTCTAAACTAATTCACATAAAAACCAATGTTTTTGGTATCGTTTCTCCCCTTCCCAAATAAAATCAGAAGATGCATTGATGAATAATATGTTGCTTTGTACATACTATATATGGGTTTACAAATAAAAATAAACACTTTAAAACACTATAGAACTTGTTTGGTCAATTTCTCTACTTAATCCTATCACCAAAGATATACAACTATTATTTTACATCCATTGCTACTTTTAATGGTTCCTCCACTTGGTGGTCCAATGTTATTATCTCTTCCCATACTAGTAGAAGATGTTGGTTAACTAGAAACAAACATTAAGTTCATGGTTACCTATATACTTTCCAAGTGTATTTGGGGTGGTGACTATTCTATATTAGCTTCAATGTTGAGGGGTTCTACCATGTTGGTTGGGTTTATTTCTTAATTTGTGAATAACCTGAAAACATCATTGAATCCATATTTTTCCTTGTGATGTGATGATCATGGCTTTCATGGTTATGAGGTTGTTACTTTATCTTAATGCAACCTCATGTTTTACTATCTCTTTCTCCTCCAATTAAATCTCTTCATCATTTGGTATATGTTTTGTCGTTAAACACTTTCCCTCCTTGAATATCATATTCTCCTTTGGTCCACTCTTTAGACTCGATTCCATGTACAAATCCTTACTACTCTAACCATTGGATGGTGTGTTCTCCTCACTCGTGAAACTCCTCCAAATCCTTTAGGTAGGTCTCAATGCTTCCTTCCCTTCCCATATCTTTTCACACCATTCCCTCTTCCATTTTGATCTCATTTCTCTTACTTAGACACCACTTTTTAATAACCACCTCTCTTCTCAGGTATATTTTTGCTCTTTCTAATTCTTGTACTCCCTGCATGGTACCATTATTATCTCACATACTTTCATTTGTTAGCTCCATCCTAAATCAACCCCATGTGTAGGTTTCTATGTTTCTATCATCATTGGGTGAAAGCCATAAAATCCTCTTTTTCTAGAATCATATTTACCCACATTGTTGCCTCTTATTCCAATATCCGACGTGATCCTTTATTAAACTTCTCTTCAAATTTTGTGAATGACTGGTTTAGTTTGACATCAAAATCAACAATATAACCTTCTAAAGTTTCATTTACCAAGAAGTTAAATTCTCTAGTGATTTTTTCGTGGAACCTCTATAGTGAAATTGGGTTCTATATGCTCCAGTAGACTTGTCTCCTCCATTTCTAGGATGGTTCCAAACACTCACCTAATTTATTTAACCCTTCAAATAGTACCACTAATAATTCTATCAAGAATATATTATAACTATAATGGTCATTGTTCTTCTACTAGGACCTATTACCTTTCCCATGTTGTTCTTCAAAGTATCCAATATGATTGAACCACCAATATTCTATATAACTCTATGTCAACCCACTAGTGATATTGCTAAAGCACCATAGATGCAATTGAAGGGTCTAAAAAATTGAACCAGATTATTGAGTCGACTTTAGAAGAGGGTCCATAAAGGTGTCCAATAGAGGGGTGTATTGTAGTCTAAGCACTGGCATATTCAATATCTTAGGGAGGTAATGCATCACACAAAGTTTAGTGTTATGGTGAGAGAAAATATGAGGCTTGAGTAGTGTGACTGTAATGACCAACCATATTGTAGGTTAACTTAGAGGCTCCCAAAAATCAACCATAATGTTGTAACCATCCATAACCATTAAAATATAAAGAATTCCTCTTAACCATTCATCACATAAAATATATAAAATAAGGCACATTATTGAGCATCATATTAGATAATATACAAAAAAAAATCCCCATAAATAAATAAGACAATCAAATTTTTTAAAGGTTGTATTATTTCATTACTGCATATGATGACCCGATAAATGGATTAAAAAAATATAGATAATTCAACTAATAAAAACAATATGTTATCATGATACTTAGGACTAAACCTTTACATTATTTACATCATAGGGTGATGGGAATGTACATGCAAATATTGGGCTCCACCATCATATTTCCACTCAACCTAACTTGATATCCTCTCAGTTTTATTCTTCTTCGTTGGCTAGGTGATGCTCTCCTTGCACTACCTCTTCCTTAGATAAGAGGAACTCTCATTGCGCCAACTCTTTCTTGGTTGTCTAGGAATTTTTCCATTACTATTCACTGCAACCATTGTTCTATTTGATACATGGTGTCACCTCCTCTAGATCGAATGGTATATCTTGTTCCATTATGTCCTTCCAATTTTCATGACCAAAACCCAAAACTTTCAAAATTCAAAAGATGGGGGCCAACAAGATGCACACTATTAATCTTATGAAAACAATAAAATTTCCCAACTTGATAATGGGGTTTGGATTTATGGACATGCCATAAGTGGTTTGTTATATAAGGGTGCATCCATGGAGCTGGGTTACACTTTTTGGCAAGGAACTTACAGAAAAAACACAAAAATGGACCTCGATCAAGCAATTTTTAAACCCTCAATCGAGGTCATAACACCTCGATCGAGGGTTTAACAAACACTCGATCATTTTTTTCTTAAACCCTCGATCAAGATGTTAAAACCTCGATCGAGGGTTTATCAAAACCTCGATCTAGGATTTAAGAATACCTCGATCTAGGTTTTAGAACCTCGATCTAGGTTTTAATACCTCGATCTAGGTTTTAAAAAAACCTCAATCTAGGTTTAAAGACCTCGATCTAGGTTTTAAGAAAACCTCGATTGAGTTTTTAAGACCGCGATCAAGGTCCTTGTGAAAAAAGATTATAAAAAGAGGTTTTAACGATAGCTCGATCGAGGGATGTTAATACCTCGATCGAGCTCAATACATCGATCGTGGTCCTGAAAAACAGAGAATTATCCCTCTTACAGGAAAATCAATGTTTCTATGTGTCTTCTAGGAGTGTAAACCTTGCCATTCATGGCACATTACTAAGCGGAGTTCATACCGATAGATTCATCACCAAATCCTCTATCCATTGAAGTATCATGCATGCGTTTTGGCATTCATATGGTTTTTTTTAATTAGTTCTAAAACTTAGACTTAGAAAACCTGACAACAACTTTGAAGCAACTCAAAGAAAAATACGCAGGGTAAAAAATACACCTCCAAAAATTTCTTAAAAATGCACAGCCCACACATGGACGCGTCCTCTTCAAAAGGGTATCTTTGGTTTTTCAATTTTTGAAAAAAGTGAAAAAAAAGTTGGGATGGACACACATGTGTATAAAATGATGTTGAAATCACATGTGGTCACTTTCAAAAAATAGTAAATAATTGTATATTCTGAAATAAATTAACAAAAAAATATGCAGGCCATAGTGAATTTTGTGTATATCATGCTCATATATATATATATTCTAAATTATTAATGTAATATTGAATTATTGGGGTTGGACATGAGCCACTTATTAACTTCTTCAAATTTTTAAGGTCACGCAGTTCATTAAATGCAAAATTTCACACATTAAATGACATTGGAATATTTTTTTAAAAACATCATTGGGAAGCCAACATAATATTCTACAATTTGGTTTTTCACTGCAAGTCTAAATTCACATGGCATATATACATTTCATGGTTTTCTATCTAGCACATGAGTAAAAAATCAAGTTTTCATCGCCAAATTTGGCCAAAACGTGTTACCCACCTTCATGGAATCACCCATAATGAAATTCATATCAATAAGCATTGGTACATAGAACATGTTGTAAGGCACAAATTATCCTTAAGAATTAGATTTATTACAATAGATTTGATAAACAAAGAATTAAGGAAATATCATAAGATAATTAACTAAAATCAACTCCATTTCCATGAGCAAAGTCAATCTAACCATTTTAACTTATAACAATAATTTAATGGAATAAGAAGGAAGGCGAGCACTTATAACCCAAAGAAATATTGAAATTATTGTACCTTTGGACTGCTACGAACAATGTAAGAAAAGAACATGTGGAGGACAAATCTCCACCCATCCAACCTATTAGTGAAACATTGAGAGCCCCTGAGCCCTCAACCAATAAACCTAAGCCAAGTATTTTCTCTTACCTTCCATAACTATCCATATCTCAAAAAGAATCCAAGTATAATAACATGACCTCCCCCTCCAATCTTGCATCTTTTAAATGTGATGTTTCTTTTCTTTGTTATTCGAACCATGTTTATTAATTAAAGTTAACCTAAAGTAGCCTTAAGAATTGGATTTATTTCAATATATTCAATAAAAAAATAATTAAGGAAATATCATAAGATAATTAACTACAATAAATTCCATTTCCATGAGCAAAGATGATCTAACCATTTGAAATTGATTATAATAATGTATGGAACAAGAAGGAAGGTCTACCTGTAACCAAAATAAATGTAAAAAAAAATGTATCTTTGGAATGCTACGAGCAATGTAGGAAAATAACATGTGGGGGATGATTCTCTACCCAACCATCTTCTTAGTGAATTACTGAGATCCCATGATCCCTCAACCAATAACATAATCCATGAATTTTCTCTTACCTTCCATAACCCTCCATATCTCAACAAGAATCCAATTAGAATAATATGCCATTACCCTTAAATCCTCCTCCTTTTTAAGGATTATATTTATTTCCTTTGGTACTAGAACCATGTATATTTAATTAGCAAATTCCTTTTTTCATTATTTATTTTCTTTTTATATGTAAAATACTTTTTATATGTAAAATACCTTTTACTTATTTTTCCTATGTTTTTATTTATATAGCTATTTTAATATAAGTTCTGGTTTGTTACATACTTCCCTCATTTAGGAAACTTCATCTCGAAGTTACATCATACTTGGTTAGTATTTAATATGCTCAAACATCACACAATATGCACCTAAGTAACTAGTAATATTGCACATGTGAGAGAGTAACTAGCATGCCCAATATGGACAATTCTTACATATATACTAATAAAATATATAATGACTTATATTACTACATTCTCTTGATTATTCTTACTAGATTCCTAATATGCAACAAATTCATACCATTGTGTATCAATCAATTCATATTATTGGGTCTCATTATTATCTTTATGTATGGTTTACTTCCTCACTTACACACCCTCACCCTATGAGTCATACCATCCACCGCCTTCATAATTATCCACACCAAACTTTGGATGGTCTTTCTCGCCATGGCACAAGCCCTCCACTATAGGGCAATTCACAATAGGAATCAAAAGTTTCCTATGAAGTTTTTGTGACTTCAAACACCCTCCCACTTTTGGTCATGTTGGTTTCAAAGGCCTCATCTGGGGTAGTCCATGAATCTAGTTATGGATACACTTCTCTAGTGTACCCCATGCATATTGAAAGGTTCACCCTAAATCCTTCGTATCCTCCCTAAAGGAAACTGATTGTGGGCATCATAATTCCCTCTCCATATGCCTCCCACCAACAAGTATAACTCTAGCCATGGAATTTTGGTATTCCGTGAAGTTAAAAAACCTACTAGAATAGGTTTATTGGTTGAGTTGTCCCCAACCCATAAGATATTATATTTATGCATTCTCATTTGTGGTCAAAGGCTCACATGAAATCCTAGAATGAACTGGAGCCTCAATCCCCTGAGTGGATTCTGTGAAACATTTTCCACTCTCAACATATATATTGTTAGATTTTATAGCTCAGAGGTAATTCTGCACCTATGTGCCTAGGTGTAGAAGTATGAGCACGATGTCTTACTTAAGTGACATAAAGTGACTTTATGATATGTATTTATAAAGATGCTTTATAAAGCTAAGTGAATTTTCGAGATAAAAGTGATTTTTATATAGTTTCATGGCTTAAATGACTTAAGTCATGTGAACTTGAGATTAAATCACGATCATTGATCTTGTGGCCCAAGATTAAATCTTGACCATAGAATATGAAGAGTTGGGAAATTGCCCTAAAATGGAGAATAAAAGAGCTTGAGTGAGACTAATGTGGCACAAACTCCAAGAAGAGAGAGGGAGAAGTGAGATGAAGGAAGAGAAGAAGAGGATAAGCTGAGAGGGGCTCACTTTCCAAGAGCATTTGGAGTCACACCTCCCAAGTAAAATGATCAACCATTAATGTTTTTACATGTAATGGTGAAAAGGGGGAACTCTTTGAGTAAGAAATAGGGCGCACATTCCCAGGAAAGAATCAACATTTATTTATGTTAGTACAACTACTATTAAAGGGGGGCATACTGCTATAAAGTGAAAGAGAAGCACAAAAATTGAGGTTTTATATTGGCACTGTCTTCAAGGTGTTTTATTGTTTCAGCTAGGTCATACTGTGACTATACAATACAACCATATACACTGAAAATCAAAGTTCTCAGAGGAAGGAGGTTGTTGTAGTGTGGGCCATATAATTTGTGCAACTTTTTGTGGGAACCAACTTCTAAAGGATTGTCACTATTTTCTAGGTGTTGTTTCTGTTGGTACTTGAGATAAGTACTATGAAATTTAAGCTGAAAATGGCTGCTATAACTATTGGAATTTATCCTTCATGCACTCAATAAAACTCCCTCTTGACTAGTTTTCCCCTTTAGGGTTTTTCCAGGGTCATTAAACAAATATATTGTGTCAAATGTGTTTATGACTTTCTATTGTTTATGTTTTTATTTTCTTTTATGAATGTGTGCTTAGCTACTATGTTTTGACTTACAGTTCATTGGGAAGTGTGCATGTGATTTGAATTTATTGTGTATGATTGTTGAATACTAAGATATGAGAGATGTTGTGTTTTGGATATATTTTATATTTTAAGTTTAAGTTTATATTTTAACATGGTATAAGAGCGAGGTCTCTGAGTGATTCAGTGGACTATTTTGTGGTAGTTATTTGCAAGTGATTTGTTGGTTAATACAACTGATTTGTCATTTTGGAACTTGGTTAGAAGAGTTTTTTTGGAAAAAGAGCAGAGAAAGGGGAAGATAACATCTTGTATCCAGTATGAATATTGAATGGAGGAGATATCCAACTACTTACGATGGAATAAAATTATGAAAACTATTATGAAAGAGAATAAGTTGTGGTTGGTCGTTAGTACCGCTATGGTATCACCTGAGGATATGAGGAACAAACGTAAGAAACATACAACTAAGGATATGAGGAACAAACATAAGAACCTATATGAGAACAAAAATGAGAACAAGAAGACAACATTGAAATACAAGCTCCATAGCATGAGGATGGCCAAGGGAGAATATGTGGCCTTGTATCTCACCCGTCTTAGGTAGGTTAAAGATAACTTGAGTCATGTGGGAGAGATCATTGTTGAACTAGAGTTGGTGCGTATAGCCTTGAAGGGATTCACTGAGGACTGTAATGTGTTCGTGAAATGTGTGGTGGGTCGGGAGAACTTTCCTTCTTGGGAAATATTATGGGATGACATCAAGAAGGAGGAGATATCATACATGGGTCTTAGGATAAGACAAAGCATTGTACCGATGAGAAGGACGTGACCCTTTCATTATAGGAAATAAGAAGAAGGGCTCGAGTAGTGGGTCCTCATTAGAGAAAGATGTGAGAAAGGTGAAATGGTTTGATTATCATATATTTGGAAACTATGAAGGCTAGTGTATAAACAAGAAGAAGGGAAATAAGAAAGAATATATAGAGGAAAACACTTAAAAAAAAGAGGAAGAGTACACCCAGAAGTTTGAGAAGGAGTTTTCATTGGTATTAGTTCTTTTGAGTAGAAGTGTGGCAGAGAGTGCAGACACCAAAGTATGATATGTGGACAATGGGGAAACATGTCACATGATAGGAACATGAGCTATTTCACTACAATGGAAAAATATTGAAAGAGTGATGCTTGCTAAGAATGGATTTGACACAACCCATGTAGTAGAGGGAGTTGCAAGGGTCATATTCCAACTCAATTCAGAGTAATATATGGAGGTGGATGAGGTGTTGTTTGTATTAGAGATGAGAAATAACTTTCTGTCCGTATCAAATACGAAGGATAATGGATATGTAGTCCTCTTTGGTATTGGACACATTTTTATATATCTGATGAGGGATATCTTGGATGTCGGGCCAGTGTTAGGAATTTTATAAGGAAGGATGTGCCAAGTGTCGGGTCATCCTATTGATGGTGAGTCCATATGGATATCTATTTTTAGAATCAATGATAGGATTGGATACAATTGATGGATAGGATTATTTCATCTTAGTGAGGAGACTAAGCTAGTACGAGATGACTCTATAGAATGAACATGAGAGTGAGGTGAAATCTCAAATTAAAGTTGTATGGCACAAGTCTTTAGTGCATAATCCAAAGTAGGTAGAAGAGAGATCTTATATCTTAGAGGGAGAATATTTGGAATTTGGAGTGAGGGGGTTGGAGTTAAATCTAAGTGGAGGTTCCAGGAGTACCTCCCTTACTAAGAGGGAGTGTTAGATTTTGTAACTCAAAGGTACTTCTAAACTTATGTGGCGAGGTTCATAGGTTCGAGCAAGGTGTCTCACTTAAGTGACATAAAGTAACTTTATGATATGTTTCCATTGAAGTGACTTTATAAAGTTAAGTTGAGTTGTACTTTATAAATTCCACTATACTTTTTATTATTTTGGGGTTAATTTGAATTTTTGAGAGAAAAGTGATTTTTATATAGTTTCA
Organism: Pseudotsuga menziesii; assembly: GCA_001517045.1. Taxonomy (NCBI): domain Eukaryota; kingdom Viridiplantae; phylum Streptophyta; class Pinopsida; order Pinales; family Pinaceae; genus Pseudotsuga; species Pseudotsuga menziesii. The sequence goes on from LPNX010607572.1 coordinate 267,899, forward strand.
AGACTTAAGTGAATTAAATCATGTGAACTTGATATTAAATCACAATTATTGATCTGGTGGGACAAGATTCAATCTTGATCATAGAAGATGAAGATTTGGGAAGTTACCCTAAAATGGAAAATAAAAGAGCTTGAGTGAGACTAGTATGGCACAACTAAAAAAGAGAGAGGGAAAATTAAGTAGAAGGAAGAGAAGAAGAGGAGAAACTCGTAGGGGCACACTCTTCAAGGGAGTTTGGAGGCATGCGTCCCAAGGAAAATGATAATCCATTAATGTTTTTATGTACAACAGTGAAGAAGGGTGCACTCTTTGAGTAAGAAAGAGGGCATGCATTCCTAGGAAAGAATAAACCTTTATTTATATCCTTACAACTACTGTTGGAGGGGGTCGTAGTATTTTATAATGAAACAAAAGTATGGAAAATGAATCTACAAATTGGAAATTTCTTCAAGGTGCTTTACTATTTCATCAGGTTCAAACTATTACTGAACAATACAAACACATACATTGAAAATAGAAGTTCTAAGAGGAAGAAGGAGGTTGCTATAGTGTGGAACATACATGCTATATGGTTTTTGTGGGATCAAACTTCTAAAGGGTTGGAATTATTTTCAAGGTGTTGGGGTTTCTAGTACTTGAGATAAGTACCATGAAATTTAAGCTAAAAATGAATGCTATAACTTTTGAAAAATTCCCTTCATGAGCTCAATAAAAACTATCCCTCAACTAGTTTTCCCCTTTGGGATTTTTCCAGGGGTCATTGAGAAAATATATTGTGTCAAATGTGTTTATGACTATCTGATGTTTATGCTTTTATTTTCCACTACAAATGTGTGCTTAGCTATTGTGTTTCAACTTATAGTTCATTGGGAAGTGTGTATGTGATTTGCATTTATTGCTTATGAAGGTTGAAGACTGAATTTGAGAAATGCTAAGTGTTTGGGATATTTGTAGTTGCATTTAAGTTCATATTTTAATTTAGACAATCGTTAGTCATCATGATATAATAACCTTATCATTATAAATTCCACAGAACCCCATGATTTTACATGCCATCATAAAAACATAACATCATATTAGCATCATTGTCATCACAACATTTAGAATAATAAAGAACCACATGCTACCACATTCCATCATAAGAACATATCAATATAATATATTATCATATCATCAATGATATTATTCGGAAACATTATAAAGGAATCCACATTATATCATGAAATATCATCCTAAGGAATATAACTTTAGCAGAGATACAACATGATGTCATGGCATGACATTGGAAGCATTTCATCAACATAGATACATGTTAAATATTGGAAGTACTCTTAAGATATCGTAACATCATGAATATGATAAGCATATAAATGCACAACATATGAAAAAAAATGAAACATTATGAGCCTTCTTATCATGATTCATCAACAAAGTCAAATTCAAAGTCAATAGTATGCATGGATATAAGCATTGTTTACCATAAATCACATTTCACATAAGAAATATCATCTAAACATCCATCTAGCACATGGATTTTATTAGTCCAAGTTGACCCCACAAAAGGTTATCATGAAATTATATACTATGAGTGACCTATGGTGTCCTCAAGATTCACATAATCTATTTTTGGTGTCTTATGAATCTCTTGAAGGCGAACATAATGGTAGAATATTGTCTATATTCATATTAATTCAAGACGATACTTATTTTATTTATAGACTTGTTTTCGATATACTTCAGAACTCCCACCACAATATTTTAGAGCCAAAACTCAATTCTGACAAGAACACATATCTTATGGGTATACACCAATGTTTTATTTATTTACTGTAATTCAAAGTAATAATATATAAATGAAATAATAATGTCGTCGAATGGAATATGGAAAGGAATTGTAGTTTTTCTAATCAGAGCTAACGGAATTAACAACCAAGGAGAAAACACACTGCGTGCAAATCAAGGCAGTTGGATATGCTTTCTTCCATGCCTGCAATGGTAGATGCGGGCAGATCCAACGAACCCTTACCACCCCTACTTCCACTATAATTCAAGGCCTTTAATCGGATGTTTGTGCAGTAAAAAAAGAAACTGACAGAGGCATCTAGATTTGTCAAAAGATTAGGTGAAGCAATCAGATGCCCAGGCATATGACGGGGGACAACAGTTCGACTGAATGAATCGAGTACTGTTATGGAGGAAGCATAATAAGAATAAGAAAAGAAGGAAATACACTACACACATAAAACATACAAACATACAAAATGAAAGAGTTCTAACCAATCTTTATTACTTCATTAATGTTGTATCATGCTCAATACTCTGCTTGTATATTACAATAGTGTACATGTTTTTATAGAGTGCTAAGAATGCTTGGGTTCCTACCCATTACGTTCAGTTACAAAATATCTGTAATATTCCATAAGTTCAACCGTTACAGACGAATGGAATACAGAGAGATAATATTTTGTAGTCGTGTCGAGATGTTTGTGTGGACGATGCATGTCGAGTTGCTAAACCTGTTGAGGTTGTCTCGAGGTTTGGACTTGTCGAAGCCAATAAAAATTCCAACTACTAGGTGGATCATTCCTCCTTCCTTAAGAAACAATGATGGTCCCCATTGTTTGCTTGTTTAGATGAGAAAACTTGTTGGTGAGTTCAGTAGTAGAGTACCACTTTCATTGTGCTAGGAGTTGTCTTGCTTTAGCCACTTGAAACAAGGGAATTGTGTTCATCCTTGTATGGTGTATACGTTATCCCGTATATGTAATCCCACGATGGTTTCAAAGGAAGAGGATCCTTAATATATGGATGGATTTCTTCGGGTTCTACTACCTACAAGTCAATCTGTTCCAATGGTGGTGTGTGGTATGGTCAAAGTAGATCCACATTAAATATTGGATGCAGACCCAAGCATAAAGGAATGTTAATCTGGAAAGTGTTTTCTCCAATATTCTTAAGGATACTGTACAGACCATATCGCAAAGGATTCAGCTTTATGTATGGACCAGTGAAGCGTTCCTTTTTTAGATGTAACCAAACCTGATCCCCAATTTGAAATGAATGAGGAATACAATGCTTATCGTGTCGGGCCTTACCTTTCACAATAGATCATTGCAACATTTCCTATGCTTGTTTTTAGATGTTGTATATTTGGTCTTGAAACTTCAATTCTTTTTCAACTTCTTGTCGGATAGAGTCGGTGCCGCTCAACTGTGTCAATGAACTAATCAAGTCGATGGGCTCTGAGGTTTGAAGTCCATAACAGATCTCGAATGGAATCTTTCACATAGAGTTGTGTTGAGCATGATTGTAACTATGTTGTATGTATGAGAGACTTTCATCCTATTTCTGATGATGCTTGTGGTTGTACATGTGAATCAAATGTACCACTAAGTGATTCACGACTTCCATCTATCTGTCTGTCTGAGGATGGAAAGATGTCAACAAAGAGATTCTAGTGTCGAGTTGTTGCGAGAGAGTCTTCCAAAAGATGCTGACAAATATGGCATATATGTCAAAAATTATGGTCATCAAAAGGCCATAATGTTTCCAAACATGTTCGAAGAAGAGGCAAGAAGATTGTTGTGTCGTCATAGTCTTCTTGCATGGAATGAGAATAGTCATCTTGGAAAATATGTCGACTACTACTAAGATCATGTCATGCTGATGTTTGGTAGTAAGATATACCGTCAGGTAGTCCATAGAAATAGATTACCATGGTTGACTAAGAACCAACAAAGGCATATACAATCCTTATCGCCAATTCAGAGGTTTAGCAATGGCACAAACCACGCATGATTGAATGGGCATGTTGACGTCAGATTTAAATGAAGGCTAACAAAAATAATTTTGAAGGATGGAAAGGGTATTTGCTACTCCAAATGGTCATGTATTCTTGTTGTAGTGTGCATCCCAAGTGATCTTTTTCTGGTTCTCACGTGTTGGTACACAAAGTTTTCCAAGCTTGTATAGCAATGTATATTTCAGGAAGTAGTCCGTAGTAGATGGTGGGTCAGTTTGAAGTTGTCAATAAATTGCACAAAATTTGTAGTCTACCGAATATAATTGAGGCCAAGTAGTGGTATCGTAGCCCTGCATACTCATCACTTTAGAAAATAGAGTAATGGGTGGTTGACTTAGAAAATTGGCTGCAACATTGGCTTTACATTTGTGATACTTAATTACCAGCTGAAATTGTTACAGGTAATTAATCCACTTGATTTGTCGAGTTGTTTGTAACTTTGACTGGGATGGGGCTAAATGTAAAGGATTTTGGTCAGTAAGGATGATTATTTCCTTCCCCGTAATGTAATGTATCCATTGTTTAAGGGCTTTCACAATGGCATACTGTTGGAAATAATTTTCATTTATGTCAAAAGAGTTCGGTAATGACAAAGGTATAAGCGATGCCATATGTGATAAGGATGGAAAGACACATGAAAGGATCCAACAGAGTAATCCATTCAGGTGAAGTTCGATTGAGCTTGATTGATCAATCCTCTGATCAATCAATGCAGAGTCATGTATTTGCAGTCAACTTATTTAACAGAGGTTGGACAGTTAGTATCATATCAACAAAATAGATTGACGAGAGGGAAATAATATGCAAAGTAAATGTGCATGGAAGATAACATTCCAAAGCACCAAAGTGAATTTTTTTGTTTGATAACTGATCAACAGATGAGGAGGATTCTGCAAAGCGATCGACGGTTAACAATAGTTCCTGAAAGAGATTTGTGGAAGCCCATTTCGAAAAAGTTGGGAGACATCCGCAATTCGCAATCCACAATGTGGAAGGTATCCGCAATCCGAAATCCACAAAGTGTGGAAGAAGTCGTGTGGAAGACGAATTACAGAATCAATTTCAAGAAAAATTGAAATACAGATCCGCAACCCACAATCCGCAATTGCGAAAGAAAGGAGTTTCTGATTACGGAAAGGTCATTGTGGAAAGATAATTGCAGAAGCAATTTTTGAGGAAAGTCAAAATGCACACCCGCAATTTGCAATTGCGGAAGGAAGAATTTTTCGATTGCAAAAAGGTCGTATGTGCAAGAATGTTAAAAATACAGAGGGAAATATGTGGATGTTAGATTGACGGTCAAATCGAGATCATTATCAAATCAACGGTTGAAGGGGATTCTATTGTTGAAAATGCATAAAGGTTACTAAATAGATTAACTCTGGAATAAATATAAATTCCTCTTATACTAGTAAAAAAAATAACCATAGATCTAAAGTGGACCCAGATCTAATTGTTTTCATCAATTCTACTACATGAAATGCGTGGAAGATAATAGTCAGTACAGGCCGTGTAATTGGAAAGTAATCGCTACTTCATGATCTAATATCAACGGATGAGAATGATCGCCAAGGAAGATCAACGATCGTAAATTATTCCCCTAAGTGAATTTGCACATTTTTATTCAAGTTCCTTGGATGCGGAATTATTATGAAAAATAGTTTTATGCCATTTCAAATCCACCATTGATATGGGTTGATAAATATCCAACGGTTCTGTGTCATTTCGCTGGTGAAAGTAGCTCAATAGCTAAATAAAGTCATGGATGCAGAATTCCTTATTAGGTAGTCATTTCACATCTGCCCTGCCAAATGAGAATTTGGAAATAGACACATTATATTAGCATAACAACTAAAAGTAGAGACGAGTTAATTTTAGTTAATATCTGCAAATCTAAGTATTGTTAAAACTGAACTTAATAATGAAGACCAGCATCCAAGAAAGGAAATGAAGAATTCCTGCAACGCTTCAATGAAAAGAAACGATAATTCAAGTAAATATATGATGATATTTATGCTTAATTCAAACCAAGAAGAAGGTGTCTCTGAAGTCTAGGTCGATGTAAGTAAGACAAAGACCAAGGAAGAAAGACCAGTAATAGTGTAAGTAGACATAACAAGATCTGGAAGTCAAATAAAAACATATAAGGGAGTTTGGGAGGCGCTAGGGCAAGCAACATGCCTGCAAGGGGGTGGTAGCCTCCTCCTAGTGGTAGCTGGTAAATAAGGTGTCGTAGCATCCTTTCAGTATTAGTTGATAAACAAAGGGTTCGTAACCTCCTTCCAATATTTGCTGGTAAATAGTGTGTAGTACCATCCTTGTCTGTAGTAGCAGGGAAAAACTATTTGTAAAATATAATTTTGCAGTAATAGGAAGTATTGGTGGTTTACTCAATTTGGATTCCATAATAAATATGTGTTATGTGTGTTCTTGTTGATCATGTATGTTAATGAATAAATTAAAAGTGGTTTAAATTGTTAAAAGTTATCAATATTGATTCACCCCCCCCCCTCTCAATATTGTCCAATATTCCAACAATTGGTATCAGAGCAGGATCCTTCACTGCAACTTAAACACTAGAAGGAAGATCCTATTAAAAATCACTATGGATCAACAAGCGTTATCCATCAACATACCTCCTTTATTTATTGGAGGTAATTATGCATACTAGAGTGTAAGAATGAAGTGCCACCTAATGGCTCTTGGATACAAATTTTGGAGGGTTGTTGAAACAAAATATAAAGTACCAAATGATGTACCTATAGACGAAGGAGAACTTAGCCAATATGAGGCCAATGCAAAAGCTTTGAATGCAATTTTCAGTGGGTTAACAGAATCAGTACTTGTAAAATTCATGCAATGCAAAACATACAAACATGCCTGGGAAAAACTAAAATGTGTCTATGAAGGAGTGCACAAAGTCAAGGAATCCAAACTCTAGACCTACAAAGGACAATTTGAAAACCTAAAAATGAAAGAGGAAGAAAATATTGTAGAATATCTTCTAAGATTACATGAAATTGTTAATGCCATTAGAGGGATTGGAGGAGAAATAAAACAGAAAGACGTAGTCGATAAGGTATTGAGAACCCTTCCAATGAAGTATGAATCAAAGGTGTCCTATTTAGAAGAATGATATGATCTTAAAATTATGACAGTAGATGAACTACATGGGATCTTCACTGCCTATGAGATGAGAACAAAAAAAAATGTATCATCAAAGAAGGAAGCATCTTTTAAATTCATATCCAAGATCCAATCTGAGGACCTAGATGATGAGGAATCTCTCTTCATCAAGAAACTTGAGAGAGGAATTGGCAACTACAAAGGGAAGCTACCCTTGAAATCTTTTAACTATGGAAGGATTGGACATTTTGCCAGAAATTGTCCTTACCCAAAACAAGATGATAGTGATGATGAAGAACCTTTTTGTCATAAGAAACCTCAAAAGAATAAAACCATATGCAAGAAGAAGTTTAAAAAAAAAAGAAAACACTTTATTCAAAGAAGACAGTGACGATGATGAAATAAGAGAAGATGCTAAATTCCTATTCATGGGTTTCAAAAGCGGAATCCCTGAAGAAGAAATGGAATATGTGGTGTATCTTGAAGTAGAACTTATAAATGCTCATGAAGAATTAGAGAAGTATAAAAGGATGTACAAGAAATAAAAAATCCACATGGTGGAATTTGAAGAGAAAAACAATGATGCAGAAAGAATGATTGCTGGATTAAGAAATCAAGTTCTAGAAGTCAAAAGGGCGGAAAACAATCTAGAACAACAACTCAAAAGGAGAATATAAGAATCTAAAAGGCTTGAAGAAGACAGTATACACCATAGAAAGAAACTAGATGAAGAATCTATCAAATCAAAATTTGAAAACAAATCAAGGACTTTAGATGAAATCCTAAGTGTCCAAAGACGAACAAGCTATAAATATGGGTTAGGATTTGACAAAGAAAAGAAACCAGGATATTCTTCTTGCACAAATCAAGATGGAAATAAAAGAAGTTATGTTGATGTACTCATGAGACAAATTAAAAGGGAATAAAGTAAGAAATATGCTTCTCCCGTACAAAGAACATATATGATGCCTAAATGACCAGTGATAAGTAAACATGACCAACTCTTTTTAGGAAATTATTACACCTTTAATAAGTTTGGACATATGGCCAGAAATTCTAAACTAATGGTTCCTATTGACAAAGGGATTACATCACATAATTTTGTCTATAATAAAAATATTACCAAAAACAACCTGAAAGGAAGAAACTACAATTCTTTTGCTCCTCTACAAAGTTATAGTATAGAATGCTACAAATGTAGTAATCAGGGACATATTGCTAGAAAGTGTAAACTAGTAATTTCTATGGATGATGCCTCAAAATCTCAAGGAAAAGAAGAAAGGATAGCTTGGAAGAAGAAGGATGATGTGGAATGTTTATAATATCTATGTGCTACAGAAAAACAAAATCTATGGCATATGGATAGTGGATGCTCAAAACACATGACATGTGACCCAATTAAGTTCCTAATCCTAAAAAGGAAGCAAAAAGGAAAAGTCATCTTTGGAGATAATATATCCTCTAAAATCATCGGGAAGGATACAGTGGCTATTAGAGACAAAATGAAAGTTGAAAATGTTCTACTTGTGGAGAACTTAAAACCTAATCTTTTGAGTGTGAGCCAAACATGTGATCAAGGACACATATGTGTATTCGACTCCAAGAAATGTGAAATCAAAAGAAAAGATTCAGGAAAACTTGTTGGGACTATTGTAAGAACTCCAAGCAATGTGTATATTCTAGAAAATGAAGAACAATGTTACATGAGACAAATTTATGAAGGTTTTATATGGAATAGAAGGATGGGGCACCTGAACTTTGGCGATCTTGTAAAAATTAGTCAGAAGGGAGCTGTAGGAAATCGTCCAAAGATTATAAAGCCACCAAATCATGTTTGTAGACACTATCTTCATGGGAAACAAACAAGTACAAGCTTCAAAATCAAAGAATATACAGCCTCTCGGCCATTAGAAATAATTCACACTAATCTTTGTGGACCAACAAGACTAAAATCTTTCAAGGTGAATATTACTTTATGTTATTAATCGATGATTATACAAGGATGACTTGGGTTACATTTTTTAAAGAAAAATCAAAATCCTTTATGAAATTCAAATCCTTCAATGCACTTGTTGAGAATCAAGCAAATCGCAAGATTAAATGTCTAAGATCAGATAATGGTGGAGAGTTCACCTCAAATGAATTCAATGATTTTTGTGAAATTCATGGAATCAAGAGGCAGTTTTCAACAACAAAAACTCCTCAGCAAAATGGAGTCGTGGAGAGAAAGAACAGGATAGTCTAGGAAGTAGCTAGAACTATGATTAATGAAGAAAAACTTCTTGATTCCTATTGGAGAGAAGCAGTATATACAGTTGTCTACATACAGAACATCGAACGGCTCTGAATGAATAGCGAAAAGACTCCTTATGAGATATGGTTTGGAAGACCAACTTCAATTAAATATTTTAGAGTTTTTGGAAGTAAATGCTACATAAAAAGAGAAGATGATAACCTAGGGAAGTTTGACTCTAGAACAAATGAAGAAATATTTCTTGGATATTCTTCCACAAAAAGGACATACATATGTTATAATCTAAAAACGCACAAGATCATAGAAAGTGAAAGTGTAGCTGTTGATGTTACTAAGTCAAGAAGAATCCAAATCCAAGAAAGTGAGGATGTTGAAGAAACTGAAAATGAAGAAATAAATAACAAACAAAAAGAAGAAAGTTCACAAGAGGAGGATGATCTTGAAGAAGAAGAAGAAGAAAGAGTAGAAATATAAGATTCACAGGAAAGTGGAGGTGAAGAATCTCCAATATCTGATACAAAATATCCATCTAGGATGATACAAAAAGATCATCATGATACACAAATCATAGGTGACAAAGATGCTAGAGTCAATACAAGAAGAAAACTACTATTTAATGAACATGCCTTACTATCAATGGTGGAACCTAAGAACTTTGCAGAAGCTATCAAAAATGATTATTGGATCAAATCCATGAACGAAGAGTTGGATCAATTTGAGAAAAACCAAACTTGGGAACTAGCTCCAAGACCTGCAAACAAGAATATTGTAGGAACCAAGTGGGTCTTCAAAAACAAGTTAAATGAAAATGGAAAAGTAATCAGAAACAAAGCAAGGTTAGTATGTAAAGGATATGCTCAAGTGGAATGTATTGATTTTGAAGAAACCTTTGCACCTGTAGCAAGACTTGAAGCAATCAAAATGTTCTTGGCATTTTCATGTTACAAAAAATGCAGAGTATATCAGATGGATGCAAAATCTGATTTTCATAATGGAGAACTTGAATAAGAAGTCTATGTTGAGCAACCTGAAGGTTTTCTCTTATTAGAAAATCGAAAATCATGTTTGCAAACTTAAGAAGACACTATATGGTATTAAACAAGCTCCAAGAGCATGGTTCTCAAGACTTGAAAATTATTTAAAGCAACAAGGAAATATAAGGGGGGCCACTGACAGTATTCTATACATAAAATTTGAAAAAAAAATATGATCATTATTGTATTCTATGCAGATGATATCATATTTGAAAGTGATCTACAAATTCTAAGTGTAAACTTTGCTTCAAAAATGAAGAAAGAATTTTATTTGTCAATGTTAGGATAACTAACATTCTTTCTAGGCTTACAAGTATCTCAATCGGAAAAAAGAACCTTTGTCTCTCAAACAAAGTATATCAAAGACATGTTGAAAAAATTCAAAATGGAAGAATACAAACCTGTTAGTACTCTTATGGTCACATGTTGTAAATTGAGCAAGGATGATGAATATTTAGAAGTAGATCATACTATGTATAGGTTAATGATTGGTTGTCTATTATCTGTCACAACCACAAGACCAAATCCAATGCAAGTTGTAGGTGTGGTTTCTAGATACCAATCAGCCCCAAAAGAAACACATGTGGCTACAGTAAAGACAATTTTAAGATATCTAAAAGGAACCCTAGATTATGGATTATGGTATCCAAAAAGAGATAACTTCACTCTAAAATCATTTACTGATGCAAAATGGGCAGGAAGTGTTAACACCTGTGCTAAATGTTATTCTTGCAGGAGTTGGATTTCTCAATTGGGAAGGTTTGCAAGAGAAAAGGATTTCATTGGGTGTTCAAGAAAAAGAAAAATAAAAATAGTTTCAGGATAAAACATCAACATTGATTTTGGCTTTATAATCAAGTTTATATATGGGCCATTGTCTATTGTTTATTAAAACAAAGTTTATTTTATATAAAAAATAAATGAGACAAAGGTCCATTTTTGTAAAATGGGGCCAATCCAAAAATCCTAAGGTCGCATGGGGTCCAAGCATTCAACATATCAAAGCAATGAAGCATTGGGGTTCATAAACAAGTGAGAAGTCAAACACCAAAACCGTATGGGGGGGCGCCACACATCAACAACAATACAAGCCTAAGCATACCAGCACTGAGCTCACAAGGGTATTGTATTGCTTTGTTCCTTTATAAACATTGAAGTTTCAAGGGTATATAAACAATGAAAACAAATTCCACCTTATGCATGCGGGATAAAAGCACACACTATGATGGTAAATTTCACACCAGCAACTAGCACGGGCAAAACAAATTTTTGAGGTTGCAAAATCTAGTATGGGCTCCACTATTGGATGGCTCAGATCGTATCTAATCCCGATGGGCATTCCAAGTTGATTTCGCAATGGAAAAGTGCAGGATATTTAAGATTATAAATCTCAGCGAAATTTTATATATGGTACAACAAAGCATGTTTGTTTTGAAAATGATTTTTTTAGTCATTAACTTATGATAGCTTTTCCTTCCAAATTACCGAAACGAATTTTGAGAAAATGAGAGAGTTTTTTCTTCATAACATGCTCATCTACAATAAACTCTCTAATTTTTTACACAGGTATTATGTATTGGGAGAATCAAAGGGATCTCTAAGAGGGAATTGTTCCATAAATTCGTAATCCGGTCTGAGTCATCAAATTCAAAAGAATATCATGAATAGAAGGAGGGAAATCTGTCCAAATGAACACATGGGTTTTGTTGAAAACATGGTAAACTAAAGATACCTCTCCCAAATTTTACACAGATATCACCAGTTGAGATATACAGGTGGATATTTGAATCCTATTTTTCAGGGATCAACGGTGTAGATTACAGTCCAATTGCATTCAACGCCCCAGAACCATTTCATTGAGGAAAGTAGGGGACAATTTAATTAGTTGAGGGACTACAAAATGGTGTTAAAATTCTCACAAAATCAACCGTTAGATTGATGGGTGAAACAAATCAACGGCGGTGATGCCTTTCGTACCACCAACAAGCACAGAGTAATTAAAATTTTGTGGCTAGGAAATCAAGTACGAGCTCTACTCTTAGATGGATCAGATCTTATTTAAATATTGATCAATGGATAAAAATGGATTTCGCTGGTTGAAAGTGCTCTTCATTTAAATTTTGACAATTGAGCGAAATTCCATAGAAAGTGCAGCAAGGCGAATTTTATAGAAATGATTGTTTTAGTAATTGTACTCAGAGAGATGTTCCTACCAAAACAAGAGGAATTTTCAGACACCACGCGATTTTTTTATCCAACATGAACCAATATACAAAAACCTCTCTCAGGTTTTACACAAATGCTACAGGTTGGGATAATTTAAACCATCTTCACAAGGTATTTTTCTGGAATTTCACAATCTCATCTTAGTCAACAACTTCAAAAGCATATTCCGATGGCTTGGAGGTGAATGTAAGAAATTTTAGACATGGTTTTGTTGGGAATAGGTGGATTGAAAATAACCTCTCTCAAATTTCACACCAGTGTCACCATTTGAGATATGAAGGTGGATCTATGAAGCCTATTTTAAACAATCTGTCTCCTGGAAAGAGGGGAAATAGTGAAGATTTGGGGGCACCTGTATCAGAACAAGTGCTTGTAATGGAGAAAGGATCCTTAACCCCTATTGTTGATGAGAAATCCAAAGCTGAGTCAGCACCAGATCGTTGGACGTGCCCTGAAACATCATTTTCAACCAGCAAACCTGAGTCTTGGATGCCATACTTGTTGTTTTGATCAAGCACGTGCATCACCGCATGTTTTCTTAATTTGTTTGTGATAATGACAGATCTGTCATCTCATGAATTTTTCAGGACTTTGATTCTCACGCTATAACAGAATTGGGTTGTGTTTCAGGGTTGAACCCGGGAGCCAGGACATTATAAATATGACCTCAATTGATAAGGAAAGGGTTGGAATTTTCATTCAAAAATCATTATGCTCTTGTTATTATCTCTGTATATTTCTTGGAAGCATTAATGAGAAACATGCTCCTATGTTTCTAAGATTCATCATGGTGTCTTAATTCAGTATGTGTTTCATGTTTATCAAATACATGTTTGTGTATTTATTCTAATGCGCTCTAGTTGCACATGAGGAATTAGCTCTCAGTTAAGCGCTCCTCGTGTTAGACACTGCATTTTTTGTGTGTTTATGGTAAATTTTTTGGAATTCAGCTCCTATGCTCCACTACAGTTTCTAGCCTTTATTGTTTATTCTACTAAAGGTGGTGCAAGAAATGCATCCACAGATAGGTGCCTCTTGCTTCGCTGGGATTTTTCCCCTTTTCCTCTTACCACTCTTTCAATATATTTGACTGTTTGTGATGCTTACTTTGCCTCAGAATATAAAGGAAATTCCCTCTCTCATTTTTTCTGTACTACCCTTGATTGATTTGAGATTTGAATCCATTGCCCAATTATTTTTATTTTTGTCTATTCTGCCATTTTTAAATTTACCAACACCCTGTTCCAATCAGAAATCTATCCTTATGCGAGTTGTCCAAACCTATATATATGTGTTTCTTTCCTCTATGACAAGAGAGAGCCCTGTCTGACTGTATTGTCTAGAATGAAATCTAAAATTTGGTTTGAAATGGTTACCCTTGTGACTTCCTACCGTAACCACAGGAAAATTACAAGGTGCTAACATGAAGTATAGATGATAGAAAAAACACTAGTGGAGAAACATTCTACCTAGGAGGTTGTTTGGTGTTATGGCTAAGCAAAAAGCAGTACCCCATTTCACTGTCTACAGCAGAAGCTGAGTATATTGTTGTTGCTTCACGTTGTATCCAAGTCATTTGGATGAAGCAGACATTGGAAGACTTACTTGTAAAATATGAAGTATGCATTATTATACACTGTGACAATACAAGTTCTATAAACATATCCAAAAATCTTGTTATGCACTCTAAAACAAAACATATCCCGATCAAGAATCATTTTTTAAGAGAGCAAGTATCACAAAAAATGGTCAAACTAGAGTATATTGATAGAAAGGAACAAATTGTTGATATATTCACTAAGCCACTTCCCAAAGAAACATTTGAGCATCTTAGGCATAAGTTCGGAATAATCTCCCTACAATAAAAAGAGGAAGCGAAAGAAAAAGTAGATTTTCAGAGGGAGATATGTTGACAGGAGGAGCTGTCAGAATAAAATCTTTGCCATTGTTGTCAAAGGGGGAGAATGTTGGAAAGAATTGTCATTGATGTCAAAAGAGTTTGGTAATGACAAAGGTATAGGCAATGGAATATGCGATAAGGATGGAAAGACACATGAAAGGATCCAGCAAAGTAATCAAGTCAGGTGAAGTCCGATTGAGCTTTATTAATCAATCCTATTATCAATCAACATAGAGACGTGGAGTTGCAGTTAGCTTATTTAGCAGAGGTTGGATGGCTAAGATCGTATCAAGAAAATAGATCAACGACAGGGAAGTTTCATGTTTGATAACTGATCAATGGAAAAGGAGGATTCTACAAAACGATCGATAGTTCACAGGAGTTGCAGAAAGATATTTGTGGAATCCCATTTCAAAAAAGTTGGGAGACACATCCACAATCCGCAATGCAGAAGGTATTTGGAATCTACAATCCATAGAGTGCAGAAGAAGTCATGTGGAAGACAAATTGTAGAAGCAATTTCGAGAAAAATCGAAATACAGACCTGCAACCTGCAATCCACAATAGTGAAAGAAAGGAGTTTTCAATTGCAGAAAGGTCACTGCAGAAAGATAATTGCGGAACCAAATTTCAAGAAAATTCGAAATGCATACCCGCAATCCGCAATCTACAATTGCGAAAGGAAGAACTTTTTGATTGCAAAAAGTTCGTAGGTGCAAGAATGTTAAAAATACAGAGGGAAATATGTGGATGTTATATCGACGGTCATATCGAGATCATTATCAAATCAACGGTTGAAGGGAATTCAACTGTCGAAAAGTGCATAAAGGTTAGTAAATAGATTGACTCCGGAATCGATATAAAGTCCTCTTATACTAGTAAAAATAATAACCATAGATCAAAAGTAGACCTAAATATAACGGTTTTCATCAATTCCACTACATGAAATACGCGGAAGATAATAGTCAAGATAGGCCGCGGAATTGGAAAGTAATCACCGCTTTGGGATATCATATCAGCAAATGAGAATGATCGCTAAGGAAGATCAATGGTCATAGATTATTTTGCTACGTGAAGTTGTATGTTTTTAGTCAAGTTCCTTGGATGCATAATTATTATGAAAAATACTTTACACTGTTTCAAATCCACCGTTGATATGGGCTAATAAAGATCCAACGGTTTTATGCCATTTCGCTGGTGAAAGTAGCTTGACAACTGAATAAAGTCTTGGATGTTGAATTTCTTAAAAATCCAGTTAGGTAGTCATTTCACATTCGCCCTGCCAAATGAGAATTTGGTAATAGACACATTAGATTAGCAAAACAACTAAAAGTAGAGACAAGTTAATTTTAGTTAATCTCTTCTAATCTAAGTATTGTTAAAACTGAACTTAATAATGAATATTAGCATCCAAGAAAGGACATGAAGAATTCATGAAACGCTTCAATGAAAAGACACGATAATTCAAGTAAATATATGATGATATTTATGCTTAATTCAAACCAAGAAGAAGGTGCCTATGCATTCCACATCGATGTAAGTAAGACAGGGACAAAGGAAAAAATACCAGTAATACTGTAAATAGACATAAGAAGATATGGAAGTCAAATAAAAACATATAAGGGAGGTTAGGAGGCGCTAGGGCAGGAAATGGGCCTGCAAGGGGGGCGTAGCCTCCTTCTAGTGCTAGCTAGTAAATAAGGTGTTGTAGCATCCTTTCAGTAGAAACTAATAAACCAGGTGGTTGTGTCCTCCTTCCATTAGTTGTTGGTAAATAGGTTGTAGTACCATCCTTGTCTATAGTAGCAGTCAAAAACTATTTGTAAAATATAATTTTGCAGTAATAAGAAGTATCGGTGGTTTACCCAATTGTGATTCCACAATAAATTTGTGTTATATGTGTTCTTGTTGATCATGTGTGTTAATGTAGAAATTAAAAGTGTTTTAAATTGTTAAAAGTTATCAATACTGATTCACTCCCCTCCTCTCAATATTGTCCAATATTCCAACACATACAGTTACTTTTCATATGTCGAATACCTTCTGACGGTGTCTGTGACAATTGATTTGCAATAGGATCTAGGAGCCAAGGAGATTCTCACAATTCGACTTTACAGAGATATTATGCACAAATTAGCAAAAAGAGTGAAAATAGCATACACAAGTGTAGTCAATAACTTATATTATTATGATTGTCCAATGTGTAAATATGTATGGAACATGTTTATATTACAATATGGAGAAATCATGAGGCTTGGATTCCATCTGGATGCATACAAGTGTCAGACCATGATTTGACCATCAAACTCCCCTAGGTGGACCAATCAGCTTCCTAATCATTCCAAACAGTCACAAATTCTAGTGTGAACCTAGGTGAGGAATTTTTGATCATAAATGAAGGCATGTTAGGTGTGGGTGAGCACATGGGTGAGTGGGAGTGTCTCTAGGAGGCAATAAATGCTCAAGGAAGGACAAAAACCACCACAAACATGCACTAGCACATAAGTTCAAACATATTCCCTGGATATAGGGATGGCGGAGTGAACCAAGGCTGTTTTGTCATCAATGAAAGTGCTCGTGTGTCAAAATGACCAACCAAGAGCACATCAACTATCACTAAATGATCAATATATCCTAAGTCTGGACCATGGAACATAGCATAAAAGCTAAGAAAATGTACCTAGGTGTATGATCATAGTACTAAGGTGTATTATTTATCTAATACCCCCCTTAAGCCTAAATTAGTACATCTTAACCAAAATATTATTGAGTCCTCAGAAACTAAGGCTCAAGTCACCTCATACAACAAAAACTTTATTTGTCCATAAAACCAAGGTAAGGAGGAAAACCACATGGGAACAAAACCTCCCCTCTAAAATGGACATGGAACAAAATCTGAAAGTGAATATCATCCATCATAATGTGTCACCCTCTCCAAGAAGGGATATTAGATAGGTGAATGTCTTCTCTATGAATCTCTTGGTGAAAATGTCAGCAGTTTGCTCTGTAGATCGGAAATATTGCAAGGTTATCACATGGTCATGCACCAAGCTCTGGATGTAGTGCATGTGTATCTCAACGTGTTTGGTCCTCTGTCTATGCAGTAGATTAGTGTAAATATTGATTACACTTTGATTGTCACACCAAATGACTGTGTTTGAATCAAATTCAAGTCCAAGTTCCCTAAGAATACCTTGCAACCACACACATTGTGTAGTTGTGTTCACTGCTCCTCTGTACTCGGCCTCAGCTGAAGAGAGGGATATGGTGTGTTGTTTCTTTCTTGAACAGAATATGGGACCATTTGAAAGAATGAATACATAACATGAACTTGGATTTCTATCAATGGCATTTCCAGCCTAATTAGAATTAGTAAATCCAACTAGTTCTAGTGGAGAACCAACAGCATAGTGTACCCCGAAGTGTTTAGTTCCATGAACATAGTGCGTGATCCTCTTGGATTCCTTCCAATAGATCTCATTAGGATGTTGTATATATATAGCTACATCACCTACAGTATATGCCAAATATGGTTAGGAGTGTGTAAGATACAGTAGACTTCCAACTAGTTTTCTATACAATGAGTTGTCCACCAATGGAGATGCACCAAATTCACCTAGTTTTATACTTGAAAGGAATGGGAACTTGGATGACTTACATTCATCCATTTTATACTTCAATAACATATCTGCAATATATTTTTGTTGTATTACCTTGATCCCTATTTCATATTGCTCAATTTCCAATCCAATAAATTGCTTCAACAATCCAAGGCCAATCATGGAGAATTCATTGTGCAAGGAATACTTAATTGATCCAATATGTTTAGTGCAACTACCTGTAATCAAAAGGTCATCAACATAAAATACTATGACCTGAAATACATCACCAACATGCTTCAAATAAACATTAGAATTAAAATTGCATCTTTCAAATCTAAGCAAAAGCAAAAAATTGTCCATCTTGGCATACCAAACCCTGGGGGCTTGCTTAAGGCCATAAAGAGACTTATTTAACCTGCACACAAGTGAAGGATCCTCAATAAAACCTTCATATTGATTCATATATATATATCCTATTTAATTTCACCATGAATAAGTGCACTCTTCACATCCATGCAGTGAACCTCCTAGCGTTTAGATGCAGCAATGGCTAAAGCTAGCCTAATAGAGTCCATATTTGCAACTTGTGCAAATGTCTTTGTATAGTCCACTCCTTGGACTTGAGAGGAGCCTTTGGAAACAAACCTAGCCTTATACTTGATATCAGAACCATTAGAAACCACTTTGGTCCTATAGACCCACTTGCATTGCACTAGTTTCCTCTTAGAGGGCAAGGGAACCAATTCCCAAGTCTTGTTGTCTTACAATGATTTGAACTCTTCTTGCATGGTTTTTTTCCTTAGTGGGTCAAATGATGATTCCTAATATTTTTGAGGATCATATCCAACCAACATGAAGCATCTCTCAGCAATATTCAATTCACATGCAGATAAAGCATTGTGAAATTGAGATCTAGTATTCCTAGGATCTAGTGGATTGCCAACTAAATCCCTAGTTGATTCAATGATTTTCTCAGCCCACTTGGGCTGAATGGGTGAGCCATGATCTAAATTAAATTCATCATCATATTCATAAATATAATAATCATAAAAATAAGAAAGATATTCATCACTTACATCATCTTGGAGTGGAGGATGTGAGCATTCCCCTTGAGCAGATTCGGTCTCCTCCATGATGTCTTCTTTGAATTGCGCACTCCTCTCAATGAAGGTATTCTAATATGAGGGATCAAAGAGCTTGTATCACTTTCCATATTCAGAATATCCAACCATAATGGAATCCTTTATTTTAGGTTGCAAGTCCTTTCTCTTCTCTAGAGGAATCCTAACCCAAGCCCTTGAGCTAAACACCCTGAAATGAGAAACACTTGGATTGTGACCACTCCAAGCCTCATATGGAGTTTTGTCATCCAAAAATTTCTGAGGAGCTCTATTTTGAACATATGTATAAAATTTAATAGCTTCATCCCATAGCTTAGTATTCAAATCCTCTGCTTACAACATACAAGTTGCCATCTCCTTGAGAGCCATGTTCTTGCACTCTGCCACACCATTTTGTTGTGGTGTATAGGGAACCGAATGCTGCATTTGGTTGCCACATTATTCAAAACTATTTTGCAAACTCTTGTTCACATACTCCTTACCATTATCAGTCCTAAGGATATTGATCTTGTTCCCACATGCATTCTCAACTAGGGCTTTCCAAACTTTGAGATTTTCAAAAACTTCAGATTTTAGTTTGAGAAAGTATACCCAGTAGAACCTTGATAAATCATTAATGAAGGTCAAAACATACCTTGATCCTCTATAAGAGGGTGTGGGAAGAGGCCCTATGAGGTCTGAATGAACCAAACCAAGCACTTGGACAACCCTCCTTTCCTTTTCTTTCTCATAGTTGCACTCTGCATGTTTTCCCATTACACATCCTTTTTCATGTGCCATTTGAGAACTTGAAAGAAGGAAGCCCTTCCACCATGCCTTCTTTGTTCAATTCTTGGAGGTATCTATAGTTGAGATGACCATATATCTCATGCCACAACTTTCCTTTCTCATTAGAATGTGACAAGATCGCATTCCCTTGAGAGTAGGGGAAAAAATGAGAGAATTTGTACATTCTAGCTTCATGGTCAACAAACCCAATTGCCACAAGTTGGCTTGTAGATATTTCTGATATCTCCACTACATATGGAGTAAATGTTAGTCTCTTGGCTTCACTAGTGTGTGTCAGTTGATACACTAATAGTGGGTTCACTACTATATTGGGTACAAACAAAACATTGTTGAAGCACCCATCTTCAAGATCAATCCTGCCAATCCCTTTGGCTTAGATCTCTGAATCATCACCCATTTGAACAGATGGACCACTGTTATAAAACATGGCCGAGAAGAAGTATTCTATGGAGGTCATGTTCATGGAAGCTCCTAAATATATGATGAAAGAATAAGATCTTGAAGAACCAACAACCAAGGCATAACACCTCTCTTTGTTCTCTGAGCTTGAACCTCCATCCTTCTTCCTTGCGCCTCAGGAAGTGGGATGTTGTTCTTCTCAAGTAGTTGTGCCATCATGTCTATGGTATTATTCATGCATGCACTCTATAGATGTTACCCCTTGTGACAGTAGATGCATTTGGTCTTTTCTTTCTTCTTCTTGTCCTTGTCCTTGCAAGGATTCGAACCTCCATCTAAAGATTTGTTGTTTTCTTGCTTCCTCTTGTCTTGCTGCTTTGAATCTCTGCCTTTCTTCTTGCCTTTGGCTGGATTTGAAACACCTGCAACAAGGGCTTGATCCTTACTGGATTTGATGGTTTCCATTTTCAATAGATTGTCTTTCTCTTGATTCAATGACTCCATGAAGTCATCCAATGAAGGCATGCACCAGTTTCGAGCTCTGAGCTTGCTAGACTGGAATGTAGACACAAAAACTGAGTACTTTGGACCTAGCTTCAAAATTATGGATAATATGAGCTCCTCTTCTTTCTTCTCTATGCCACACTATTTCAGTTGAAGCACCAACAATTTGAACTTGGTAAAGAAGTCTTGGATTGTCTTTGAAGTGAGCCGGACTCAGTGAGATTAGCTCATTTTTTAGTTGGTGACCTCTCATCTCATCAATCTTACCGAACAATGTCTCAATATTGAGCCATACTTCGTTGGGAGTTGATATACTATCCACATGGAAGAGTAAGTCTCTCAAAATGTTGAGACAAAGCATTCCAAACACTTCATCAAGCTTGTTGAAGAAATTTGACTTCTCCACAGCAGAGTTAGGTTCGAATTCAGTCCCCATGGTGACCCTGTACAGGAATTTCAACCTCTGTTGGATCACCATGTCGGCCTTCCATTCGAAATAGTTGAATGGGGTCAGCAATACATGAGTCTGCTTCATTTGTACCTACAATGCAAACACTCAAATCTATTTGGAAAATCCCTCAAAAAACAACTCAAACACTCTGGATTTGATTTGCATATATAAATAGCTCTGATACCATGTGAGAATTGATTAACAGTAGGATCTAAGAGCAAATGGTATTCTCACAATTCCACTTTACACACAGATTACGCACAAATTAGTTGAAAGAGTGAAAATAACATACACAAATGTAGTCAATAACTGATATTCTTATGACTGTCCAATGTGTAAATATGTCTGGAACATGTTTATATTACAATGGGGAAAAATCGTGAGGCCTTGGAGGCCATCTAGTTGCATAAAAGTGTCATACCATGATTTGACCCTCAAACCCCTCTAGGTGGACCAATGAGCTTCCTAATCATCCCAAATGGTCATAGATGCTAGTTTGAACCTGAGTGAGGCATGATGGATCATAGATGGAGGTATTCTAGGTGTGGGTGAGTGGGAGTGGCTCTAGGAGACAATAAATGCTCAAAGAAGGCCAAAAACCACCACAAACATGCACTAGCGCCTAAGTTCAAACATATTCCCTGAATCTAAGGATGGGGGAGTGCACCAAGGTTGTTCTTTCATCGATGAGGGTGCATGTGTGTCAGAATGATCAACCACGAGTGCTTCAACTGTCAAAATGATCAACCAGGAGCGCCTCAACTATCAGTAAATGATCAATACATCCTAAGTCTAAACCATGGAACATAGCATAAAAGCTAAGGAAATGTACCTAGGTGTATGATCATAGTAATAAGGTGGATTATTGTTATAACAGTGTCGTTAAAGGTTTCAGAATGAAAAGCGACTAGGTGACTATACTGAGAGATCACTACACTTAAAGCATAGTACGATGTGTTCGTCTCAATCTTAAAAGGCTAATGCAAATCACATAACACAAGTACAGGTGCAGTACAAAACTTGTGTTTGTGTTTCTCAAAAGCTTGTTGTTGTGTCGATGTCCATTTGAAGACAATTTTCCCATTTCCCTTCGTTAATTGATTCAAAGGCCAGGTTATGTGACTGAATCCGAGTATGAAACGTTGATAAAAAAATTCCAAACCAAGAAAAGTTCTTAGTTAATGAATATTTTGATGAATGGATCAGTCTTTCAGGCTTTGTACGTTTTCAAGATCGACGTGAATTCCTGCAGATTCCATTGCATACTCCAAATATTTGATGTTGTTCATCACAAATGAGCATTTTTCCATGTTTAAATAGAGTTGATGTTGTTGAAGAGTGTCAAGGACTTATTGAAACTGTCGGACGTGTTCTTCCCATGATCGATTGAAAATCAAGATTACATTTAAATAGACAATGACACACTTGATGATAAAAGTTTGAAGAATGCCTTCCATATATCACATGAAGTTCACAGGTGTATTGGTTAATCCGAAAGGCATGATGAATCATTCCAACAATCCTTCCTTGGTTTTGAAAGAAGTTTTCCATACATCGGTGGGATCGATCACAATATGATGGTATCCCGACTTGAGGTCAAGCTTAGTAAAGAACTTAACACCTTTCAAACAGTCGATGAGATCGTCTATCCTTGGAAGAGGGTATCTGTTCTTCACCTAAATCATGTTGAGAGTGCGATAGTCGATGCACATGCGCCAAGTCCCATATTTCTTTAAAACGAGGACGATTGGACTGCTGGAAAGCGGTTTTGAGGAAGCAACACAACACCAAGGATGATGTGCAAGACCAAAGATGGAACGCAAGGTGGAGAAGTCAAAAAAGAGTCGACTTGGTCAAGATTTTGTAGTTTTTGTCATAGTTTTGTAGTTTTTGGTCCGAATTAGTTAGGAAGTTGGCTAAAGTGGGCCATTTTGTAAAAGGCACAAGCCTATAAATAGAAATAGGAATGTAATGCTGGAGAGGAAGTTGAGTATTACGAATTGATCTTGGATCATATTTTACGCTATTTAACTATGGAAGATGGCATTGTATATGTTGTTTTCGGTTGTTGGCTTCAGGACCTGATGATGTTTTTGTGATCTTGTGTTGATTTGAAGAAGTAATATGACATGATGGATGTTCATGGAACCCCTTTGTTTTGTATCTATATGCTTTTATATGGTAAATGACACAATCTGAATGAATCGATATGTCTGTTATTTCTGAATGATGCGATGTTTTTGCATTTTAAATAATTTCATGGTGATCGATCTGTTCGTAAGTAACATTAATGTTGCGATCTGAATGAATTGATGTGATCTAACGGTTTATGAGATGAATAAGTGATGTAAAACCCATGCCTGGATAATGCTATGATAGTTGAGTTGTAGATGCACAAAAACCCTCCTTCTTAATGCGGAAACGTGGTTCCGACAGTTCTCCACGAGCATCTCGGGTGAGATTTCATCTGCTTCGCAGGTGTTACTGGAAAGGGTAAAACATGTCTGGGCCGATGCTCAGGGAGATCGGTAAGTAAAAGGTGTCAACAAAGTGTGAACCCCTATCGACAAGTCTATATCAACAAATGGTTACATTGTCGGGACCATAGTACGAGGAGAAGGAGGATATGTTGTGGAATCCGATGAGACCAGAGATTGAAGATTAGTTCGACTAGAAGGTTCGAGAGTTCGCAGCAGAAGAGAATTAGAATTCTAGACTAATGACAAAAGAGTGGCTAGGAAGGTACCTCTATTATGATACCCACGAGTATTTCTTCTTCAAGTTCCCGATCATCCTATACGGGTGGTTGGCGCAACTGACCTATCGGAAGACTAATTTTCAAGGAGGCAAACCAACTTGTTGGACCTCGGAGTTGATACGACAGCTGTAGGAGGTAAACAACAGAGCATCGAGGGCTGTCGAAGTGTGGCTTGACAACATCTTGGAAGGTTACATCACTGAGTTAGTGGTCGAGACAGTCAAGTATTATAGCAACGCAGAAAGGGAATTATTCAAAGGACCAATAGGTAGGCTTCTGTTGTCTTTACAATTGTCGATTAAAATGCTTATCAGTGAAAAGGGTATATTGAATATGAACTCCGACGAGTAGAGCCCTGGTGTGTGGATATTGCGGGTACTGCGGAGACGAGGGTTGGATGGAATGATACGGGGTATATGCATGGAAGTTACATCGAAAATGTGAGGGAAGTTGAGGAAGAGTGTTGATATTCTGCGAAGTGGGGTAAGGTTTCGACAAGAGAAGAGGCAGAGGACTGAGGAGAGTCCTGCTGCAATCGGAACAAGAAGCTACGAGAGAAGATCACAAGGGCCTAAGAAACCCTACAACGACAAAGGAGATGACCAGGATACGCTTAAGACTGAGGAAAGACCAACCCATAGCAACAGCATTCCCACACCTTTGTGCACTTCCCCACACTCAGCAAGAAATACTAGCTCAACACGAAATTGTCTGACGTGTAACAACACACTAATAGTAGCGGATCAACGAATGTAGGAAGAAGACCCAGGATGGAGGGAGACGATGTAAAGTTACCTCTGTGTCATGGGAACGAGACCAAGGATCCCGAACAATAATGGATTCTATGTGAAGCAGTTTAGACTGTAAAGAAATCCCAAGATGATAATGTTAAGAAAAGTTAGTTGGTGACAACTTTTCGAGGTCGTGCACTGGACTGGTACATGAAGTTTGTACAATTTCCGTAGGAAACCCAATGAAGACTCTGGAAGAGATAAAAAATGGATTGATTGAATATTTTAGGAAACCCAAGTATGAATCACAATATATCACAGAACTAAAAGAGATCAAGCAATATCCAAATGAATCAGTCTAGGATTTCGATCAACGATTTAAGACACTAATGGCGAAGGTCAGTTTTGGAATGAGCGATGTACAACACAAGGAGTGGTTCATTGTTGTGCTAGTACTACATATCAGAATTCCATTGATGCAACAAAATATTGTGATGTAGAGCGAGGCTCTGGAGATCACAATGAATTTGGAAGCTTCGCTAGTCGAAGAAACTGGAGTTGGCATGAATCAGATCCAGACATAACTGGAAAACCTGATGATCCAATTGCAAGATATCAAGAAGGGAAGAGAGCATCGTGAGAAAAAATGCTGTACTCGATGTCACGTAGAGGGACATCATAAGGATCAATGTCTTGATTTCCAAAATTACTTGCTGTCGAGAGCTCTGAATCTGCTAAATCATGGTGGCATTCCATGGTGTTGCATCTTTCAAGTTCACAGACATCGACACGAAGACTATGTATTTTCAAAAGATGGTATCCAAGCCTATGAAATTGTACTGTACTTTTTATCAATCTGTTGGTCACGAAGACAAGGATTTTCAATCATATGATCTACTCCAAGACAAGATAATGGATGCATACTACATGAAGGGAAAGGAACACCGATCGACGAAGAGACCGCCACCGTAGGTGGTTCAGCCACAGCCGCAATCGCAGTTTGTACCACCACCGCAGTTTGCTCCGACGTAATTTTACTATAGCCAGATGCAGTACGCTCCACTGTCGCTGTAGTATACTCAACCACAGTATGTTCAACAACAGTCGAATCCCCCACAGCAGCAGCAACAACAATTCAACCAACCATAGTATCAACAACAAGAAGGCTTTCGCGAAGGATTCTAAGGAGGACGAGGAAGAGGTTTTGGCAGAGAAGGAGGAAGAGGTCGAGGACTTGTACAATGTTATAACTGTGGAGTATTGGGGCATTATCAGCGAGATTTCTCAAACATACAGTCACAATAATGTACTTATTGTACTGCTACAGATCATGCAGTTGAAGAGTATTTGCAGCTCATTGCGAAATTGAAAGCAAGGAACGTTCCACCACCACAGAACTAGAACCAGAACCAGAATGTGAATCAAAATTCAAACCAGCCAGTGAATCCGCCACAAAATCAGAACCAAGGTCCAACAGTGAAGAAGATCTCAGCAGAACCAAGGGATCAACCTGCTAATTTCAGAGTCATTACCAGAGGAGGCACGATGACAAGAGATGATGGTATGATTCCACAAGTTCAATTGGAAGTTCAAAAAAATGTGCAGTTTGATGTTGACATTGAGAATGATACATTCTTTGAAGCACGCAATACCATAAGACGAGATCCGAGTAAGTTTCTTGTTTATGAAATGTCGCCTATTTTTTATTCAACACTGGTAGCAGGACCATCATGAAAGCATGGTACGTTGCAAAATTTATTTGAATGTTGTATATCGCTAGCAAAAGATCTCGATGCGCTAGCTGAGATCGTGAATCTATTGTATCAACCAGAGAAGGGTCGACTAGAGTCTGTTGCGAATTCCTTGCACAAAAAGAAGACTAGAAAGGAGATGAGGATGAATGTCCAGATTGGGGATTACGATGTAGATTAAGTTATTCTAGATCTAGGCTCAAATGTCAACATTTTGATGAATAAGACATGGGAGACGGGGAAACCACAGCTTGTTTGGTCCCCTGTACAACTGCGGCTGGCCAACATAGACAGAGTGACACCAATTGGGCGAGTATCGTGTTTAGCGGTGGAAGTTGAAGGAATGAAGACATATGCGGACTTCGATGTTATCGATATTATCGATGAAGAAATTTCGTATCCTACATTGCTGTGGATTGGATGGGTTAATAACAGCTTGGCAGTGATCAATTCAATAAGTGCATGATGAGTTTTGAGAACCGCGATATCATGTTCATAGCCCTGATGGATTCGAGCGAAGGTGGAAGGTATATAGAACCGACCAAAGAAGAAGTTGTAGGGGGATGGGACCATGCCTACAACATTTCAAAGATTATGTCCATCCCAACCGCAGACGAAGAACTAGGATGGCAAAGCTCTAGCTCTGCATCATCGGATTCTAACGATGCATTGGAGAATTGGCAGAATCATATGCATGAGGTATCGATTCATAAGTGCAGCAGAATCACTCAATTGCTACGTCGATTTGCAACAGAGGTTGTCAAGTTACCAACATATGAAGGATTACTTGATTTACCTGAATTTCTCGCTGACTTTAAAGACAGGGTCTCAGACCCACAAAGCAAGGATAATTTTAGAGGCAAAATTTAGTCCATGAGCTATTTTTCCATGTTTTTTTCCAAAAAAAGATTCGTCAATTTGCATTTTTTGAAGCCCTTAGTTTCACCCAATCTTGATGGGGTGAAATTTTTTCACCCTAAAAATCGCCAAACTATTATATAAATGATATAAAATCCTTAGAAATTGAAATATTATTATAAAAATATGGCCAAATATTTAATAGTTGACGTTTTAAGAATTGGTAAGATTCGCCAACATTTTTACACTTTTAAATAAGTATGGTTCCTTAGAATCATCCATGCCACAGAGGTTATTGGCATTGGATGAGGCGTTGAAGGCCACTCCAGCATGTTGGTGGGCGACACAAGAAATTGTTCAGCGTGTGGTCCCAATGATTATGGAAGTTCGCTTCGTCGAAGCAGAATAGTACCAAGCTAAGAAGTATGATGGGCGGAATGATCCCAATGATTATTTGATTACATGTCAGACCATGTGGGTGTTGCGACCAAATGACGAGTGGGTACATGCTTTTGTACACACATTGGATGAAATGTCGCGATAGTAGTATGTATCAGCCGAGCTCCGAAGAGAGATCACAACATGGGAGGACTTGACAATCTGTTTCAATCACACCTTCATCTTTGTGAATGATGACCCAGCGATTCATAGCGCATTACAACATATCCACGACGTTGTCTTGGAAGTCATTCTGGTGGCATATCCTAAAGACCCGCATGAGATGTCACTAATGCAATTGATTATGGAATGCTACAATGTCACGGGAGGACCTGATGATGGAGCTGACCCAAGGAACATCAACATTCCAAAATCGGAAGGAAGTCGGAATATCACGGCACCAGAGATGCTGACAGCCAAAGTTCACCAACCATTGAAGACTCGAAAGGTCAACATTGGGATAAAGGAGGAACCGAAGTTCGCAAATATTGGAAATTATTGGGATGAAGAAACTATGGCAAAGATCACTGATCTGTTGCATGAATTTCAAGACTTGTTTCCGACTAAATTTTCTGAAATGAAAGGGATCTTAGGAGATTTGGGAGAAATGAAAATCCCACTGAAGCTAGATGTGAAGCCAGTAAAGCAACATCTGTATCGCCTGAATCTGTGATATAAGGAGAGAGTGAAGGACGAACTTGACAAAATGTTGGACACAGGAATCATAGAACCAGTAGAAGAATCGGAGTAGATCATTCCTATGGTTGTGCAAGATAAGAAGACAAGCAAGGTTCAGATATGTGTCGATATCAGGAAACTTAATGACGTGTGCCTTCAAGATCCATTCCCGACACCGTTTATTGATGAAGTGTTGGAAGGAGTAGGTGGTCAGGAGGTCTATTCATTCACAGTTTTTTTTTCCGTCTATCATCATATCAAGATTGTGAAGGAGGATTGACATAAGACGACTTTCGTGAATGAATGGGTCTACTTTGAGTACACGGTGATGCCATTTGGACCCAAGAATGCACCTGCGATATTCTCCAGGATTGTAGTTGTTGCGTTTAAAGACTTTATTCAGAATTTTTTGGCGGTATACATGGATGATTGGACAGTGTATGGGTTGGTGAAGGAACATCTCGCAAATCTGCGATTGATGTTGGAATAGTGTCGATAACATCAAATTGTGTTGAATTCAAAGAAATGCATATGTTGTGCGTCATTCGGGATTCTGTTGGGGCACATTGTCTATAAGGAAGGGATGCTGGTTGACCCAGCCAAGATTGCGCTAATCATTAAATTTCTCCGTTGACGAATGTGAAGCAGCTCAGAGCGACATTAGACCATATGGGATATTATAGGAAGTTCATAAGAGGATACACTGCGATCACAACACCCATGGAAAAATTGTTGAAGAAGGATAGGAAGTTTGAATGGAGTCACGATTGTCAAGGAAGTCTCGACACTTTGAAGAAGAAGATGGCCACAACACCAATATTTGTTTTTCCAGACAGGACGAAGGAATCCCATGTCCATGTCGATGCGTCGTCAATCGCGTTGGGAGTAGTGTTGGCACAACCAAGGGGATATTGATCATTTGATTGTGTTTTCCAGTCGGAAGTTGTCATCTATGGAGAGGAATTATACAACGGCTGAGAGAGAAGGGTTGGAAATGGTCTATGCATTGCATAAGTTTCGACACTATCTGTTGGGAGGACATTTCAAGATGTTCACTGATCATTCTGTGTTGAAATGCCTAGTGAATAAGACTGTGTTGGGGGGGGAGATATTCTGCTAGCTACTACTCTTCCAAGAGTTTGATTTTGAAATCATTGTGAAGACAAGGCGCTTGAACGCAGGACCTAACCATTTGTCGCGAATTGAGATAGGTGAAGAACCGACAAACTTTGAGGACGCACTACCCCATGTGCAACTATTCAGGGTTGTTATGGTTAATGACTATTATGAGAAAATAGTTCAGTTTTTAGCAACAGGAATGGGACCGAAGGGGTTCACTACAAATTAGAAGAAGCAATTGGTTGTTTGGGCCGCGGATTCTCAGTTGATTCCTGAGAACTCTATAAGATGGGACCGAATGAGATCTTACATCAATGTGTCCTACAACATGAGCAGGAAAGGGTATTGGTGAAAGCACATGCGGGAGTTGCAAGAGGACACTATGGAGATCACGCAACTGCCAGGAAGGTACTCTACACAGGACTATGGTGGCCAACCCTACATGGTTATGTGGCAGATAATGCGAGGATTTGCGATGTTTGCCAAAGAGCGGGGAAGTCGTCACGAAGGGATGAGATTCCCTTAGTACCTCAGGTAACGTTGCAGCGGTTTGATAAATGGGTAGTGGATTTCGTGGAACCAATCAACCCACTAGAAAAACAGACCGATGCATAGTATATCATCACAACAACATATTATTTGACAAGATCGGCAGAAGCTACACTAGTGGCAAATTGCACTGTTACGACTGCATCCAGATTTCTATTTGACAATGTTGTCACTCGATTTGGGTGTCCAAATATATTGATGAGCGATTAGGGAAGTCGTTTCATCAATCGCACCATCAATGCGCTGACAAAGGAGTTCCAGATTTAGCACAAGAAGAGCACTCCTTATCATCTGCAAACTAATGGGATCGTCGAAGCGTTCAATAAGGTGTTGAAGCATGCCCTCACAAAGGTTTGCAATGCAAGCCGGGATGATTGGGATTTGAAGATTTTGACGATCTTATGGGCTTATCGCATTATTTGCAAAAGGTTGACATGACATACACCATTCAAGTTGGTGTATGGGAAGGAAGCAGTGATGTAAATGGAGTATATTGTTCCAAGTTTGCGCATTGCAGTAGCGACAGGGATGGATGACGAAGGAGCACTGGAAGAGCGCCTCGCTCAGTTGGTGCAGCTAGAAGAAGATCGGTTCATCGCAAGATTTCATCAGCATGTTGAGAAGGATCTCCAGAAAGCATGGCATGATCGTCACATCAAGAATAGGCAATTTCAGCAAAGAGACATGGTGCTGCTATATGACAATAAGTTTGTGAAACATCCAGGTAAGTTGCAAATGCATTGGTTGGGTCCTTATGTTATCAATTTCATTACCGACAGAGGTGCGATATAGTTGCAACAGTTAGATGGAGCAATGTTTCCCAACTTCAACAATGGAAGCAGGGTCAAGCCCTATCGAGAGGGCCCGATGCGACATGATACTTAAGGCATTGCGCAGTAAAAAAAAAATTTCCTAAGGTGGTATTGAGGAGGTTGGCACACTGGAAACCAGTGGTCGCGCAAGAAAAAGTGTCGAGGTCGCAATTAGGAAGCAGTGTGGCGACGCCTACAGAGATGCAATAGGGTCAAATTGGGCAATTAATGCAGCAGTTAAACTAGTTAAGTGGAGGTGTCGATGGACGAGACACATGTTTATGGCGATTCCGACCGTTAGATCAGGAGGATCGGTGGCGGATTTGGGTGATGAATGGTGGATTTGGTCATGATAATTAGGAAATATTTCGCACGGGTTATCCCACGCTATAAAAATTGGCGGGGTGTAGCTCGAAGGAACCATTGCGATTATTGAGTTGTAGAGTTCAATGAGATTGAAGAGCATAATCGACAGTTTGTTGTGCAATTATGAGTAATGTAGAGTGCAGCAATACTGCACAAGATTTCAAGTGGGAGTCTCAAGGATTCACCAAACATTGATGTGCCAATTGAGGAGGCAACCAACATGTCATTGGGCTCGTCACCAATTACGCGGAAGAAGAGGGGGGCCAATCAGCCCAATTCCCCTGCGTAGAAGAAGAGGAACATGAGAACTTCGACCAGAGCAAAAGCGAAAGCCGCAGAACAGGCGGAATCGTCTACAACTGGGGCTGAAGGCTCCACATCAAGGAATGGGGTGAACACTGCGGACATCCTTGGGTTTGTTCCCCTGCGTAAGCCCAGAGCCAAGCAATGGAAGTTGACGAAGAACCAGAGGTACCCGATTAAGATGTCGACACTGCCCATGGGGATGAAGTGCACATTTGATATTGTGTCGTGCTTAACAAAGATGAAGTACGAAGACCATGATCTGTTGGAGTATACTAAGTGCACAACGGATCCATTTGAGGCGAAAACAAGAAAAGAAAGCGACCCAACGGTGCGCACCCCGCAAAAGTGGGTGATGGGATTGGAGAAGTTGGGGCTCTTAGGCCTCATCCATATGTCTCACTTTGGCAGGTTGGTGGAAGCCAACGCATGCGCCAAGCAGCTGTTGGTGTGCTTCCACGGTGGTTATCTTTGGTTGGATCGACCGGTTCCAGTCATTACCGGGTTGATATCTCAGATTACGAGGTTACCAATGCAAGGACCCGATCCGTCGCAGTACTTCCGCGACAAAGACAATGACAAGAGGTTAGTTGCCAAGCTGAGAAAGAAATATGGGTTGGATCGCGACAAACGGGGCATACATCACAGAAACCATCAATGATAAGGTTGTTCGTGTTGCAGCGAAAATTCTGGCCATCAAGGTGGTGCGCAAGAACCAGCCCAATCAGTGCACCTCGAGGGTAATCACGTGTGTTGAGCAGTGCGTCAAGGGCATACAAATGAACTGGTCACTATTTCTGCTCAACCAGTTGACTGAACACGCGATGCTGGTATAGGAAGGGAAGTGGCCATTTACTTACAGTTGGCTGATAATCTTGATTTCCTTAGTCACATGGATAGCGCTCGAGGATTATCAGGGCATGGACGTCGAGGTCACCAGAGTCTGCAAGGGCGCGAGGTATCAAAACCTTTGGTATCTCAGCCAGGCCGACTGATTGAAGGATTGCGCAATACAGTTTTGGTTGTATTGGTATGCGATGCAAGTCGCAACTACGAAGATTCTGCGCTTATCTGAGGAAGCGGCGACAAAATACAGACAAGTTGTAAGATTCACAATGGGCCTGCATGCAATCCATGTGCAAACAAGAAGGGACCCAGAGAAACAATGGTTAGCTACGCAGTACAAACTAACTAATGAGGAGATGGACGCACTAGTGGATGAGTGTCCTGCGATATGGAGAGAGTTGGTCAATGCGGAAGAAGTGTCACATGTCGTGGCGGGTCCTCCACCTAATGCCCCAGTGGATCAAGCACAAGTCCAGCAAAGCGACCAAGATTCTGAAGAGGCATCATCAAGAACTTCGACAGATTCGGAGATGGATCGGTGGTTCGAGGAAACCAGGACGAAGAAAAGGCAAGAGCAAGATGAGGCCAGCGGCACAACGCCAATGGTGGATGAGCAGGTGAACCGCATCATCACGGCAATCACGACGACAACGAATGCAAGTGAAGCGTCGCTGAGGTAGCAGTCCACTAAAGGCTTCCAAAAGGTAAGAACTCGGTTGAACTCTTTAGTTGATGCCATTTTAGAGAAGGTGCCTGAAGCCAACTTGTTGCGGCGGATGAGCGAGATAAGTACAGGGAAGCAGGTCAGGATCTTGCGAATTCCGCCGCGGGCAGCAGAAACCAACATTGAGGATATCGATGCCTCACTACAGCGATTGAAGATGATCACGGTAGACGTGAATGAGTTACCCACACACACTTTGGTGCGATTACAAAAATAAGCAAGTCAGGAACTGGTCGACCGAGAGTAGGTTATCGACGATCACCTATTAAAATCGCAGGAGCGAGAAGAGTCAGCGAAGCAAGAGATTGAGGACTTAAAGAAGGCGCAGGATAGTTAATTGTCGAGAAAGCGCAACTGTGGTATGACAAGGAGAGGCTAGAGAAGGCAGTTTCATTCGCCTATCAAGAAGTCCCAGAGATAGCAGAAGACATGGATGTGGAAGCCAAAGCTCAGAAGCTAGGACAAGTCATTGTGTGAAAATTGTTTAAGCACATGGTATAACAATAAAGTGATTCATCTACAACCACAAATTTTAATACACTAACCTTTTGAACAAGTATTGGATTTCCAAGCCCACTTTTATTAAGATTCCATCTTTGAGCATATCATTGTTTGTACAACCAAAATAATAAAAGTAATATTTTGTTAAAGAAAAAAATCTAAACTTCACAAAAATATGAAAAACTACCATTGGTTACAATTGTTTCCATTATATAACATAAAGCTAATTTATTAATATGATTTTATTTTCTAAAAACCAAACACATACAAACATAATAATAACAAATATATTTTTTCAAAAATGCTTATTCTTATTTTAAGATGTTTTAGTACAATTAAATTATCACTCTCTTTGACACAGTTATGAATTTATGTTTCCATCTATCTAGGATTTTTAAGATAAAAGAAATCCATTAAGGATTAACAAGATTGCATTGTAACTTGCCATGGCACAATTCCTACAAGCCTTAAAAGCAATCAAAGGATTTATATATATTAAGTATTGTATTATGTATATTACAAAACATGGACCTATACTTTTTGTGTCCAATGTACAAGAAATCAACCATCCATGTCCCCATCCTCTTAGGAATATAAGAATGTTTTATGGGTCAAAAGATGAGCCTATTCTACCTGCATAACATGAATCTAATGAGTCTATAGATTATTTTGCAAACTTGAAATCAATCCAAGAATATGTATATGTATAAGTATGAGCCTATTCTACCTGCACAACATGAATCTAATGAGTTTATAGATTATTTTGCAAACTTGAAATCAATCCAAGAATATGTATATGTATAAGTATGAGCCTATTCTACCTGCACAACATGAATATGATGAGCTTATAGATTATTTTTCTACCTGCACAACATGAATATGATGAGCTTATAGATTATTTTGCAAACTTGAGATCAATCTAAGAGTAAGTATATGTGTGTGTATTGCTCGAAACTCATACCAGTATCAGAAACTCGTGGAAACTTCATTGAAGCCTCCAAGGGTCCACGAGCAGCTTGGGACCCATAGGAAAACTAAATAGCCCTCATTTATGGGAAATGAAAACAAACTAACCACTAAATCATTTCTAAACCTACCTACAAATTAAGCTCTCAGCTCTCATTCATGTTTATTGTGAGATAATGCATTATTAAAAAAACCTATATATATAAATATATATACTGTGTTTCCCTTGACGTACCCATTTTGGGGGTCAAGTTTCCAAGCGTTCCCGTCTCCAAAACTTGTACACATGGCCATGTTTCGTCTACAAGTTTCAGAAACATCCTTACATTCAATATGTATAAAAGACATCCTTATATTCAATTTCCAGACAGATTCCTATTCCTATCATTACGTCTGCATCTATTTCACACTATGCCTTCAATGTTTATAGCTTTGGTTAGGCATCTTTCCATATATTTTTTCAAAATCATACTTCTCATAAGATAGAATGCTATTAATCCTCAGTTCCTGTGAGACCCAACGCTATTAATCCTCAGTTCCTATGAAACCCAACTACCTGCTCAAATTGTGGCATTAAAAATAAAAAAACTAGCAATTACTAGCATTACTAGCAATAAATGGACTGTAGGACATTGGGTGAAAATGATTTTAAAACTTCCAACCATTCAAAATGAGCAAAGCCAAAATGAACGTATTGACAGATTGTCACCGCTTGGTATCCATCGACGTTAATGCTGTATTTTAAAGAACCCTGGGTTGGTTAAAAGTATACGTTAAGCAATAATCCTCTAAAATGTTTGCATTCTTTTCCCAAGCATTAATATCAAATCTCACGAAATCTGTGATATTTTTTATATACTAGTACAAAACATGATATAAATATTTTAGATGTATGAAGTTGAACTAGATCTCACGTACTTACCCCACTTGCAAGGAGACTTTGGGGTGTAACTATTTTGATGTAATGGTGACTTAGCATGCACTCTTTTAAGGGATGAAAATAGCATCCCTTTCAGAATATAAATTTCATGATTTTTCAAAAGAAACCTCAAATTTGCAAGCCAACTATACTCAAATTAGAACCTTTCGTCCATCTAGCTCATTCTGTATGGCAACTGTACAATGACATTATAAAGAAGATAAATAGAACATACCCTTTCAATTTTGGGGCATTTTCCTTTCAAAGAATGGAAATTAATCAATATACAAGTGTATGTCCTTTCACAATGCCTTGGGAGAATGAACCAGTGTAAGTGGTACCTCAAACTACAAAATATGAAATCATACTGTACATGCCCTCCTAGATTGACAGTTTGAAAAGTTATGGAGATCACTCTGTTTTAAAAGCAGCCTCCATGGAGTTGACATTATGCTCAGAAGTGACATGGGCAGCATCAGTTGATACTGCCGAAGATGGTGGAAGGTCCAACGGTGTCTCTGGCGATTTCAAAATTGTTGGTGACATGGGAGAGTCACTATTCATACAATTAGCTGACAGGGCTACTGCTTTCATCTTATTCGACTTAGCAGCATCCAAAAGAGGATCTGCAACAAGAGCCTGGTCAAAGCAAGAGATAGCCTCTTGCCACCGTCCTTCAGCAATGTATAATAACCCAAGATTGTTGCACGCAGGTGCATAGCATGGACAAATTTCAAGTGCCTTTGCAAATGCCTGGTGTGCGTCAATAAACCTCTTTTGTTGCCGATATAGATTCCCTAAATTTGAAAGCACGCTGTGTGCTTGTTCAGAAGTAGCAAGAGAGAGTGCCCGCTTATAAACATCTTCAGCCAAAGACAGATCTTCGGACAGTTGCAATGTGATACCTGCAACAAATAACCAATTGTCAATATTGTTATTTTTATAAGTAAAAGAGAAAGCTTGTAAACATGATTAGAAATGGAGCCAACCAAATAATGTAAAGGATATGATTTTATTACAATGAAGTCATTGAATACATTGATATTGAATTTCTTTTACACAGTTCATAGGAGGTTAGATAACCTAACTATCTAATTTAACTTTTATTAATAACCATATTAATGACAATTAATCTTAATGGCTAGTCACTTATACAGCATGAGTTTATTAGATTATTGACGCCTTCTACTTTAACACCCTCTCTTAAGGCTACAATACTAACAATTAAAAATTCGACTGAGAACTACAATACTAACAATTAAAAATTCTATTGAGAACTAACCATTAAAAGTAAACTTCTTAAGTAGCTTCTCTTCAAAGTTATTGGACCAAGTAGAGCTCTATCAAGCTGCCTCATAACTCTCGTAAAGGTGTAGCTTCCAAGTTGGATTCCCAATTACCTCTAACTCCCAAGTTATGAATCTCCCAAATTATTAGACAACCATCCATGTTGAACTACATCCACAATACTCCATCCAGTTCTCTCATGACCCTCTTAACTAAGGCAAAACGACTTGGCTTGTTGGCATAACTACTTGTATAAAGGAAAGATTTTAGACCATTGATATAGCACATCCTCATCTTGAGATCATCACATATTTGTAATTACCTTTTTAACCATCTCTTCAGCAATTCGCCCTCTTAGGCTCTAAAAGAGAGGCTTGAGCTCGCTGTTAGGCGTTGAAAATTTTGGAATGAAAGTATACTCTACTGAAGCATTTGCTCTAATGTCTTAAGTCTCTTCTTGTTGGCGCATTGGTTCTTAGCTCTTCTATTGGTGGAAGGAGGTTCTTGACAAGGGTTTAGGTAATCATTGGTATGTTATTTTATACTTGGTAAATTAGGAAATAATTGTTGCAGCCTTGCTTCCTATGTATGAATGTTTGAATGTTATTTTAGCTGATTAGATTGTTGCAACCTCTTTTCATTTATCTTAACATCATTCACTAATCATATTTACTAAATCTTGTGGCGATTTCTTGTTTAGGGATAGATTGCTTTGCCTCTTGAATTTTATAAGAACCCATCATAAATTTGGGGTAGGAGATCCATGGGTTATCCTTGGAGGGATTTGCTTTGCCTCCACTCTCCCTTGAGGTTTATTCATCCATTGTTGAGATTGTTAAGGACTTCATTGCCCAACAAATGCTTCCCTTTTAGGCACTAGATCTAGGGTTTAGTAGTAGATATATTTTTCACTTTCAATTTTTCCTCCCATCTTTCAAATTTCTAATCTCTTCATTGAATTTCTAGGCACTTAGATTTAATCATCTCAACAGAGTCCTAGGGTAGCTATTCGCTCCTCCTCCTTGGTTCACTATTTCCTAAACATTAAAATAACTAAGGAGCATAAGCTCAACACACCATAATATCCAGGAATCGCGAGTCGCCAAGTTTGGATCGGATCACCACCTAAACGAGCTGATTCGGCTCGTCCCGAGTCAAACTCGCCCATCCTGATTTAACTATGTTGAACCAGAAAAAGACTGCCAATTTAAACTCAGTTCGACGAGTTTCAGCCGCGATTTAACCTACCGTCCAAGCTCCATTCAAAACGCGATTGGAGAGCCACTTTCTAAGGTTTTCAAATTAGTAGTTTCGAACTCTAAGGCGGACGTGAGCACTGAGCAACAACTACGGGCGAGCGGGCACTGTTTACACTTTACTCAGCACTCGGCAGCAGAAGTCGAGAGACTTGAGACTCACGTGTGAAGGATTCAGGGCCATCGGACACAAGTAGAACAGAGCATCAAAATGAGGAGTCACGACCAAGGGCGGCTGCTGGCTATCCACTATCCAGAAAACTCTGAAGTCGATTTTACTCAGCCTAATTAGGGCATAAAAGAATCAATTTTACGAAGCCGCCGGTACTAGGCATTAAAAAAAAACGATTTTAGTTTTTAATTTTTATTACGAGGGAGTATCTACTTACGTTTTCTTTCTAATTAGTATATTATTTAGTATTTAGTATGTAGATTTTGTATCCTTACTTTTAGGCATGAATGAGAATGGATATATTTTGGACATCTTTTTAGATTATGGACTCATCTCATCAAATGGATGATAGTTGACATATTTTGTGCTATATGGACATGGTTATTTTGAATATCTATGAAAAATGTTTTTTTTAATTCAAAATATAGGTATATATTTCATTTTTTGTATTTGTTCGATTTTTTGTATTTTGGACATCTTTTTAGATTATGGACTCATCTCATCAAATGGATGATAGTTGACATATTTTGTGGTATATGGACATGGTTATTTTGAATATCTATGAAAAATGTTTTTTTTAATTCAAAATATAGGTATATATTTCATTTTTTGTATTTGTTCGATTTTTTCCCATCCGATTCAAACTCTTCACTCTTTTGCCTCTGACAATTTATTGCCAAGTCTGGTAACACTGATCTAAATTAAACTCAGCAATATCTAATAAAAATTCCTGGTGTTTTTAGTTTTTAGTGCTTAACAATTCGAGTCCTTAACTAATAGGTTGCTCTAACATTTAAATTTCAAGTTCGTGTTGGTTTTATTTTGTTGATATATGCATCATTTTCAGATCTGAAATCTACAGCAAACTAATTAGCTCTTGAATTTCATACTAAAATTGTGTCTCTAGGTTTTAAATTTTAATGCATTAGGTACATGCTCACTATTGCTAGTCATCCTACAAGCTAATTAACTTTCTGAATTTTGTGGATTGATTAACTTAGTATTTGTGGTTATATTTCATATCTTATAAGTTAATCCAATAAGTTAGCATTTGGTTGTCTTACTCACACATTGATTATTTGCTTTACTTGGTAAATATTGACAATGATTAATGGTAAATATTGACAATGATTAATGCCTAAATGATGATGCTATGGTTATCGCAAATCACATGTGCTTAAATTTCATTGCTACAACTCTTAATAATCTAAGGATCCTAAAACAATTCACTACCCTGATGACTTGGATTAATAACGTGTGAATACATGCAATTTACTATGATCTCTTGACTTGGTAGCAATTCACACTTTTCATTTTCTAAGTATTTTGAGTTATACTGGAATCATTACTCACATGTGAATATCTTGATGTAATCCACATGCTATAAGACTTAAACTACTGCTTGTAGTTTGGCTCACTAAACAATTCACACTTTTCCCTAATTATCATAAGTTGTGGATGATCCTAATGATTCATGGATGATAATGCCTTGATTAATCTCATATAGC
This sequence comes from Pseudotsuga menziesii, assembly GCA_001517045.1. Lineage (NCBI taxonomy): Eukaryota > Viridiplantae > Streptophyta > Pinopsida > Pinales > Pinaceae > Pseudotsuga > Pseudotsuga menziesii. The sequence continues at coordinate 307,649 of LPNX010607572.1, forward strand.
TTCAATAATGAATGCCATGATTATGTGAATGCTTATGTGGTACATTAATAATAGCTTGCTAACGATCAACTTTCATTTTGCTAATGTATCATTATCATACTTTACTCTTTCATGGTTATTTCAACCTCATCTTTGAATCATTAGCGCAGAAGGTGTCTTAAACCTAATTATCTATCCTTAGGCACCTCTTCATAAAAACAAGAGCTAGAACAGTACCTTTGGTAAACCAAACCCTCATAATTTGCCTTGGGTAAAGTTTGGCTAGGGTCTCTCCCTTGGTTAGTCTAGGCTTGCCCTGGGAAACCTAAAAGAGGAGCTTCCTTCTGTTAGTGACACATTGGGGGGAAGATCCATAGTTGTGCCAGGTTAGTGCCTGATTTTTTGCCAATCAATTGGCCGCTAGGTTGTGCATAAACACCTCTAATGTGGTAAATCAAAAGATAGTCGAGCACATCTTTTTGAAATCCCCCTATGCCAGACAGTGTTGGAAATAGTGTAGAATAAATTTCCTCCACTCTTGCAAGGATCGTTCATCAGTGTGTAGTGTTACTAGGCAATTACAAATCCCTTGTCCTAAGTCATACTGTAACATCTGTTGATTTTTTAGCAGCATCGAGAGCCATTCTCTCGCTAGGTTGTGCATAAACACCTCCATTGTGGTAAATCAAAGATAGTCAAGCACATCTTTTTGAAATCCCCCTATGCCAGACAGTGTTGGAAAATAGTGTAGAATAAATTTCCTCCACTCTTGAAAGGATCGTTCATTGGTGTGTAGTGTTACTAGGAAAATACAAATCCCTTGGCCTAAGTCATTACTGTAACATCTGTTGATTTTTTAGCAGCATCGAGAGCCATTCTCTCGCTAGGTTGTACATAAACACCTCCATTGTGGTAAATCAAAGATAGTCAAGCACATCTTTTTGAAATCCCCCTATGCCAGACGGTGTTGGAAAATAGTGTAGAATAAATTTCCTCCACTCTTGAAAGGATCGTTCATTGGTGTGTAGTGTTACTAGGAAATTACAAATCCCTTGGCCTAAGTCATTACTGTAACATCTGTTGATTTTTTAGCAGCATCGAGAGCCATTCTCTGGGAGAATGGATTCAGTCTGGGACTGAGGCACTTGGTCTGTTACCAAGATGTTGACATAGGTCAACTTGATTCAACATGGGGCTGAGGTACCTGGTCAGTTACCAGGGTGATGAGATAGATCAACATTAGAAGTCCTAGACTGGGTCTAGGCAGATGATGTGTGAATCTGTGATGTACTCCTCTCCTTGGTCATTCAAGATGGTTGAGCTATGGGACCTTCTCAAGGGACTGGCCACCCCTTGTTGGAGTAACTAGCATATGACCTTGGTGTTAGTGGGGAGAACGAGATGATCACATCATCTAAAGAAAATCTTTCTTGTATATGACGAACTTTGAGATTGCCACGTGTGGACCGTATAAACCAAGAGGGGCTAGTACTTAGCCTAAGAAGACTTGACTAAAGTCCTAATGCCTTAGTCACAATGAGAAATCAGAAGAGGAGCTTTTTTAAGTTGTTTTAATAATCAATTTAAAAGTCAAGTTTTTGTAGACACATGGTATTGTCCCATTGTATTAGTATAATGGAAAATTATAAAAGTGAAGCTCATACCGTTCACATGATTATCATTGTAAGCAATTTCTTCTTCATTAGTGTTGGAACTCTCTTGGTGGTAAGCATTCACATTATCAGTTTGAAGTGCAGCAAGGGCCTGCGTAGGTATTCCAGGCTTCTCCTAGACTGACCCGTGACCACGTCAAAAGCTGAGAGGACAGATCAGGGTTCATGTTAGCCCCATGAACCTCCATGTAAGCAGATCGGGGGTTATCCTTAGTAGATCTTCCCTCCAGGTAGCAGATCAGCCCTCCTCTCAGACAGATCAGGGCCTTAGTAGCAGGCCGTGGGCCCTACAGGCCTCCCAATCAGCAGATTGGGCTTCACAAGGGCTGAAGTCAGCAAGCTGTAAGCCTCTCAGGCAGTCTTCAGCATTTTTTCTCTTGGTATGTATATGCCCTAGGGGCATTTCCTCTCTGATGTGTAAGTCTGACGTAATCTGCTCAGTAACTTTGCTCATTGTCATCGCAATCATCAATAAAGGAAGATTTTCTGTTGCTGGGGTTTTCCACCTGTAAAAGGTTTACCCAAGGTAAAATTTGTGTTCACTGTGCATGTGTTTGACATTATTCTCTGCTGGTTATTATACTGCATCAGATCTGTTATTTGCTGTTTAGTCAAAGTTCTTAGTTTATCAGTGATGGCATATTAGATCTGAAATAAATTAAAAGGAGTCATTAAATTTTGGTTCTGTTACATAAAAAATCAAGCCTGCAATAAATTATCAGATCTGCTATAAAATTGAACATCTGGCAATGTATCCGCTCCTCGGTATTGTATTCACTTTGGAGGATTCGGTGCATGTTTATGAAAGGTTTGTAGATTCTGTTGATTCCTTCAGAAGATAGTATTTGATGAAGTGTCTTCCCAAGATAGAGCTGAGGGATTTTTGATGATCAATAATGCAAAGAATGTTTCTGCGAGGGCCTATTCTGACCTCATGATGGCCTTGACTACATTCAGATAGATAAATCTCCACCTTTGTACCAATATGTTTCATGTCTAATATCAGGAGCTTTTTTCCAAAAAATGAAAGGCATAAGATACACTAGGTGTAGCCACATGTTCCTTTCAATAAGGCTGAAAATTATCATCAATAGTGCATAAGAATGCAACAAATTATTTCTTTCTTAAAAGCATAAATAACCCATTACCTAAATTTGACCAAGCAGAGCTGCAACCTCTCCGCCTGGCTATAGCAGTTTTTAGATAGCTTTGAGCATCTTTAAACTGCAGGGTACAAAGAGTATGCAAGCCTAATTGATGCCATTGAACAGCATCATCAGGGTCCTCCTCTATAGCCTGCCAGGAAAAAGATAATCAGCAACAGGTTTTACATCTGTAATGATAAATTGAAAATAGTTCAAACTAAGTCACACCTTGAATAATGACGCCCTACTAAATTCCCACCAAAGCTTTCCAGTTAAGCTTCGAACAGCATCACAAAAAGAAAAACAAAGAAAGGCTGCTGTCTTAAATTTTCTAATATAAAGCTATGAAGGAAGAATCTAATAGCAACACAAAATGATCGTAAACATCTAAGTGCAGCTCATAAGGATACATTGTTACTAGTTAGTAAAGAGGAGTATAATAGGTGAATAAATTTACTGATAATATATCTCCGAATAATAACAATTTATTGTGAATGTCAATACTGTATGCATCATCATGAACAATTAATATTCTCAAATCGGATACACTAATCCAACATAGAGATATTCTGTTTGTCATCACCATCAGGCATTCTAAGGATCTAACAACTGGTTAGCTAAAACTAGATAGCATCAATTATAACTGTGTAGACCTAAGAAATCATTTATAGACTTCATAATGTATGTAATGGAATAGATAAGATGCAATATCTAGATGGCTCTTTAATGGATAAAAAATCCAATATATCAATAGATGGTTCACAAAATGATTTACATTTGCATATATAGCAATTCAAAAGGTGGCATTATGGAGGTACAAAATTTGATTGCATCTAAATGGTAAAAGTTAAAATCTTAATATGAATCAGATTCACTAGTTGATAATAATAGTATAATTCAATCTTTATAATAGTTCATTCGAAACTCTTCCCCTTTGTAAAGAAGTCAAGATGACAGTATATACAAGTAAAACCAATATAGTGCTTTTCTCACCAGAGAGAAAACCAAAGCAAACCCAACTTTGGAGGAAAGCCGTCAGAAATAAGCCAAAACCACAAATTTCTTGGGTTGAAATTCAATGAAAGGTTAAGTTGGGACATATGGACAAGGAAAAGACTCCAGGGGGATTGGAAAGCAGTCTTCTCACTTCAGAACAGGTGCAGGACAGCAGAGATATGGAACTAGAATATGCTATGTGCACTATCCAGGCACTTCCCATCCTTGTACCTCTCTATTGTTGGGAATTATGGGGAACTGGTAAAGCAAAGAACAGATGGAGCCAACTTGAGCGATCGAGATTACAAAAGAACAAGATAACAGGCTTCCTGAGGGTTAAAAACAGTGCCCCATATGAAGATTCCGTCGGCTGAAACAGAACTTATCCAATAGAATTATCAGTACTAAAAAGACTGCTGCTATATAACAAGCGAGTAGTAGCCATGGACAGTGTTACGCATCAGAGCTGCAGCAGAGTGTACCAGCAGGGCTAGACCTAGAGCAAGGGGTCTAAAATTTTTATTGTAAAGGACAAAGTGGGTTATATAATTATATTGTATGGATATTTGGATTAGGGGCTGTTGTCCTCCTGGATTGGTCATGGAAGGCCCCCTTGGCCCCACTCCTAGGAGTACTTGGCTTTGTGGCACAGCTGGCTGCCCCTTCGGTGTGTGGATGTCCCCACCATGCAGGGATTTAGGCCCATGGGTTGGTGTCCGATGCTTCTGCGGGTGACCCACTAGGACACATGACCACCTTGGTTTTTGTTATGCAAAGGTGAATGTGTTTTGTAAAGGGCCATTGTCCCCTATCTAGCACACCACCTTCACCCACTTAGACCTATTTTCAGCACTCAAAAACCCCTCCTCTAGTGTCTCTAGCCTATGATATCATCCTTCCACCAAATGAACCTACAAGTTGGAAAGGGGGGCATTCTAAGTTGGGGCATGACATCCCCCTTTGGCTCACTACTTCATTAAGTGAAGCCATACTTTAATCTACTTTTTGTTATTTTTTGTCTATTTTAGGGCTAAATCTTTAAGTTGTGAGGAATTTACCCTAAAATAATTATTATTTTATTATTAGACTCATAGGCTCAAAATTAAAAGGTTGAGGATGAAAAAGTATAAATAGACATCATCTCCTCATTGTAAAATAATAAAACAAGGGTTCTAATATGATTATGTTTCATTTTCTCCTACTCTTTGAGGCTCTAATGTGATGTGCACTTCTCTTGGGATGCTCTTTCTTGCTTGAAGATGGATGAAGTAATGTTTTGGGGTTTCTTTTTACACACGCTAAAGATTGATGCTAGAATAGATGGAAGAACTCATGCACAAGTGTGACCTAAGATCTTTCTCCTTTCTCACTCTTTGTTAAATGTTGGTAAGTTATGCTCCTAGCTAGGTTGAATGGTGCTTTTATGGTGCATTTTGCTGATTTGTTAGGGCTTTTTGTCAACTTTCGTATAAAGAAAACGTCCTCCATAGGAGTTCTCTATAGCTATTTGGGGCCTTGGACTTCTTCATTTGCCCTAGTTAGGCTCTCTTACTAAACCCTAGAAGTTGCTAGATGATGCCTATTGACCACCAAAACCAACTAGGTGGACAACAATGTACCATGTACATGTTGTATGTGCCTTGAAGATAAGAATGAAGTACTTAATGATTATATCAAGCAAGGCAACTCTTCTTCTCTTCTTCTCTCTATGAAATTTTCGCACCCTTACGGCAGATTTTGTAAGGATATGTCAGCATGAAGGTGTAGTTTTTTGTAACTTAATCACCTAAGACTTAGTCATTAGGAAAGTTCTTTCATCGAGTGTTTTTTCACTTGGATAATTAAAATTTCTTTTTAGAGATTTTAATTATTTGAATTTTTCACTCAAAATTACCTCCAAAGTGGTGAAAGATGTTCTAGACTTCTACTGATCGAGTCCATGGGGTGATTGGGCCTAGGAATGTTTTATATTACCACGCTAGACATTATCCAGAGTCTTGCAAAACTTCATTAATTTTTGCATAGGGTTTTTTTTTAATTTTTGGTCATTAAAAATTGTCACTCATCGAATTTGTTGTAATGTAAAAGAGGGTTACTTGGTCCTTGTTAATGTTGTATAGGGGTATGGGTACTTGAGACAAATGGCATGAGACCCCCTACACCCTTGGGCCAAGTTTGAAGTCATTCGGACAAGTATTACTATGGTTTTTGTCACTTTTTTCCAGGTCAGTCATGGAAATCATGGAAACATGACTATAGTCACTTGGGGTGGCCAGGTAAAGGTTTTAATGTTGATATTAGGTTCCTAAGACAAATATAAGATCCAAAGGGGCCCCCCCAAGCAAGCATGTAACAAGTTTTGAGTTGCCCACTCTAGGGGGTGCCCCTTTCTCTCTTTGATTGGTTGGGTGAGCTAAAGTCAATGGGAGGGGCCCCACTCCCACTATGGTGGTTTCCTCCCAATTTGACATAGCAATAAGGTTAAAAGCATTAAATGGGGGGTTTCTCTCCCCATATTTGAGATCCCAAACCATGGTTTTTCCCTCCTTAAGCAAATTCGCCTCCCTCTCTTGGGCCTCCTCTCTCTCCCTTGTGACACTTGTATAGCATGCAAAGAGCCTCTCTCTTTCATTTTTTCTATTTAAGGAGGGCATTCCTCCTCATTCCTCCAGATCTGGATTTTGAGGAACTTTTTGAAGAATTTCTTAAGCCATCTCATTTACGAGATGAGCTATTATTGCTTTTGGGGTTTTTGTCCTTTGAAGGTTTCCCCAGTGAAAAATATTGTGTCCATGTGTGCTAATGTGTTGAATGTGTTTCTACTGCACTGCTGATCTATTTATGTTTATCTGCAAATCTATAAAGTTTATGCTAATGCTGAAAATTCAACAGAGAGGGCATTGATATTAGATAGCTAGCTGCTAGTTTTCCTCAAATACATTTATATATGTGATGTCATTTTGTATTGGTTATCCACTTTTGAGTCCTTGATTGGACAACTATGAGGTTTCAGAATTCAGTATAACTATCGATTTTCATGTATCATTTAATATTTTGCATGACTACATGATATAACTATCAGTGCTTTCTGCATATTTATGTTCCAATGTGTTTATTTGATGTTGTTGTTCCTTTTATGTTTAAAATTTTGGAAAAAAAATGAATATTTTTGTATTTTTTATTCTTTGCCGCAGTTTGCCGATTTTTATGATTTTTTCGTCAATGTTGCTGAAAAATTATTTTCGGGACCCTCGCTGATTTTTTGCCGATGTCGATGTTTACTTCATTGATTTTAAGAGAGGTACGTTGACCATTGATCTATTAATGCCCTAGGGATTGAAACAAAAATCATATCCCCTTTTCTTGTCATTAAAATACTCCTCTTCATCAATTTATTTGTATTTTATTATGTTGTAATTTTTACGCATAAAAACACTAAAAATCTAAATAAATTCATAACTCCAAAAATAGTCGTAAGTTTGTCTTTTTGGTCCACTCTAAAAACTCTCCCTTGTGAATTTATCCACAGATTTCAGAGGGTGTCCGTATTTTTATGTTAAAAACCCCTAAAAATCATATATTGTCAAAAAAGCCCTAAAAATTTGAATAAATTCAAAAGGCCGAAAATATTTGCGATTTGGTTCTTCTGGTCCACCCATCAATTTTGCCCTAGTGGATTTATCCACGGAACTTGAAAGGTGTCCCATTTTTCCCTAGTGCATTGGGAAGCATGAATTTGTTGAATTAGGGTTTCTGTTGGGTATTTTGTAGCTCTAATTTGGCCAAAAGGTGTGTTGTAGGCTACTTATCCCTCTCCCCTTCAAAGCTCACCTTTTTGAGGTATTGCCTTGGGAGGCGTGAAGCCCTTGCATGGGGGTTCATGAAATATAATGAAATTTGTGATATTGATTGATAAATTGAATTAACTCCTTCATTATGATTTATGAGTCTATATTACTCATTGTTTGACTCGATACAAGGCACTGATCTCTTCTATAAAAGTTGTAGAAGGGTATTTGCTCGTCGATGTTTGTAGGTGTCCTCAAAAGGGCTCTTCCCTGGGTTTAGGAGTCACCCAAAATAGTTGAGAGGCTGGGCAGAGGTGACATTTGGGCCTAGACCTCTCCCATATGCTTACCATTCACTAGCATTCAAACCAAATTGTATTGCTAGTTTGAACAGTAACATTTTTGGCGTTGTTGTCAAGAACCTTCAAGACAATTGAAGTGGTTTACTCTTGGTCATATTCTTCATACCCTTCGCAAAAACGAAATTTGGTAAGAAATCAAGGTGAGTCCTTCATTTGATATTCTGAGTCATATTGTTATCTAAGGACTAACCCTGCAGGTCTTATCTAGTGACTCCAATCACAAGTGCTTCAAGCAAGACATCTCAAGGACATTCTAGTTTAGTACTTTGGCGAGATCTGTTTGGATCTAACTTGACATGTCTCTCCTAGCAACTCCACTAGAGAAAATAACTTAAAGTGGTGCAATTCAAAGCAACCAATAAGAACATGATATGTCTTCCATTGATAAAAACAGATGCATAATCCATATGCTCCATTGTATTTCTCAAATGTTTCGGGATATCCCAATTCGTCAAATAAATGTGGGTGGATTGAGTCCATCCAATATTCCATCGATGTGAAGATACAGCTGCAAAACATATTGTGAAGCCCAATGAATATCTTGTGACATGGGATATTATCGATGAGGATCTCAGAATGAAGGGGTTTGTAATTTCTCTTGATTTGCGGAATAACAAGGATATGGCAGGTTGGTATCATGGGTTTCTTGCTCAAGGAATCTCTTCATTCTTGCAATTAGTCAAGGCATTTGGGAAAGAGTGGGATCCTAATCTTGATGAAGAAACCAATGAGGCCATCATTTCTCTTCCCACAAAGGAACCTATCGGAATAACACCAAAGAACGTTTCACTCCTCTTGTCTTTCCAAATGGTTTAAAACTAGTGTTCCATGAGGACGTGTCCCCTAGGGTAGGGAACGTGCCCCCTCGCTCCCCATCGCTTCCGAGACGGGGAAATGTTTCCTCACGTCCCTCTCTTGGGGCAAACTCGGGAAAACGCATTTCCCCGTGTTACCCCAAGTGCGGAATGCGTTTTCCCCTAGGGGGGGATTCTAGATGTCCCCTTGTCCCCCCCAAATTTCCATCTTTCACAATAAAAATAAATGCAAATTAAAATATTAAAAAAGTGTTTAAAAAATTAAAACATAACTAAACGAAAATTTAATTAAATCCTAGACTAACCTAAGAGTCGAAGACCTTCCTAAACGATATTCTCTCACAATTTCACTTCATAATCATATTGCAACTAAACTCGGAGCAGTCCTCATTGTTCTAAGTTCTGACTTCTCTATGTTCATTATTCGGTATCTATTTGACTATTTCAGACTTCAACATTTGTTGCATTATCTTTTACAAATTTGAAATTTGATTTAGATATACATTGCATAATGATAATTATAATATTTAGTTTTTAGTTTTTACATGGGTATAGTAACATAGTTCAGTATCATTTACAAATTTGAAATTTGATATGTTAATAACTAATAGTTGTACACCCCATAATGATGAATTTAGTTTTTAGTTTTACTTTTTACATGGTAATAGTTAATGTTGGAATTTATCATTTTAATATTTTAAATTAATTTTTATGACTTCAACATCCCCCCGTTTCCCCAAAATTTCCCTAAAATTTGGGGTAGCTTTCACACGTCCCCCTTGTGTGTTTCCCCACTCCCACGCTCCCCCGCCCCAGAAACTCCATGGAACTTTGTTTAAAATAGTTGTCAAAAGGGTTCATGGCAGAATTCTCTAATGAAGATGATGATCCCTTATACTTTGTCAAGGATTTTATGGAAAATGTTTCATATTTCATAGTGCAAACAGATGAGGACACTTACATGAAGGAATTTGACTAGCATCTAGATGAGGAGGCCCTTGACTGGTTTAAATACCTGGGTAAAGGTACCATATCCTCTCTCACAAAATTGATATAAGTATTTTGCAGTTGTTGGTGCCCAGGAGAATGCAAGAAGTGGATTCCCTACGTCAAAGAGGCAAAGCTCTTATTCAAGAAAGAAGAGCATGTGGATCTTGAAGAAGAGGTCCCAGAACAGCATGAAGCAGTCCTTGCTGAAGATGCTCGTGATGATGATCAAGTCTCAGAAGGCTTGCTTAAAGAAACCATTGTTCAAGATTTGGTCGATGATATCCTAAGCCTTATGTCTGAAGATGAAGGTTCTCCTAAAGATGAATATGATTGTGCTGCAAGAAATGAAGACCAAGAAACCCTAGTTGAAGAAATTGAAGAACACAAGAAAACGGTGAGCTATCCTTGCCATCATGTTATAGTTTCTCGTGATATGTTAGGTCTCTTGGAGGAAGATAACAAAATTCTGGAAGATGATGATCATTAGAAGTTCCATGGTCCGCCAATTTATGATTCTTCAAAACTTAGTAGCATTATTTCCAGGTCCTCCAATTGCACATATTTTGAAGAAGTCTATGAGCCTGTCCTACCATTCATAGAAGAAAAAGAAGTTAGTATGGATTAATTTGAGCTAGTCTTTTATCCATATTTGAAATAAGTCTTAATCACCTCAAGGAAGCATATCGAAAACAAAACTAATGAAAGCCTCGTTGACAAAGATATGATTGTTCCTTCTCGTTGCATCAATGATGAAGATTGGAGCAATCCTTTTGCGAGTACATTTGTTGATGAAACACCTCAGAATGGGGATCAGGTTGTTATTACAGAAGATCAGCATATGCAGTTGTCCCATTATGATAAAGAGTTTGAAGATTTTGGAACCCACATCTCCAATGAAATTACTTTGGTCTCAACTCAATTGTGCCTTCCCAACGCTGAGGATGGCATAGGGTGTCATACAGAGAGTTCCTTTACAAGTATCGAGCTGATGAGTTTGTCTTCTCCTAGGATGGGCTTTGATTATCATTCCCAGTGATATTTCTCAGGAAGTATTGCATGAGTTGTGCAACCCTTTCTATCATGTACTTGTAAGTTTTCAATGATGCATTTCAATGGAATCTAGACAGGTATGTGGGTAGGTATAGTATTCACTTCTTCTTGCTATGATATTTGTTATTTATTTTTTCACTTAAAATTTGAAAATATGAATTTTGTGGCAAACAATTTCAAGTTGTTAAAAATTATTGGTGATACTAACATGATGAACAATATGTTTGCATGTCCAAAAGAATGCTTGAACAAGTACATGGACATATTATAGTTGGATTTCAAAGGTTCTCCGAAAATTTTCCAAGGTTCATCTTTGCAAATGGTTTCCCAAGTCCATAATTAGACAACCAATTCTATGCAACAAAAAAAACTCGAAAAAAATATATGATGGAAGCAGTGTATACTTGAGCCCAGTACAGGAATGGATAGATAAAGCTTGTGAAAGCAACTACTATCTGTGGTAGGAATTTCAAGGCTTCTAGATTCCCAAGTTTCTTCATCATTTCGTCTCCATTCTAACAAAGATACTGGTATGTACATGGCTTATCCTTGATGAGATCTTGTCCCGAATTATCTCTATAGACAAAGGGAGAAAATATGGTATGAATGATATGCTCAGGCGTCTACATTGGTGTTATAATTTCACTTAATCCTTCTTTGTTATCATGATTAGGGTATGCAGGTTTAGTTTCATTTGAGTTCAGCATCTACTATTACCCATGCATTGCATTTGTTGTTCTTTCATTTGAGTTATTCATGTTTCGTTGTGAACAAGACAAAAAGAAAGTGTCTGGCTCCGATGCATTTGATGTCTTTCTTATTAGACGTGTGTATGTCTACATGTACCCAAAAGATTCTAGGGGTTCTCATACACTCCTGGGAAGAGCACATATCCCACAATTGGAGTCAGTGTTACGCATCAGAGCTACAACAATGTACCAACAGGGCTAGACCTAGAGCAAGGGGTCTAAAACTTTTATTGTAAAGGCCAAAGAGAGTTAAATTGTATGGATATTTGGATTAGGGGCTATTGTCCCCCTGGATTGGTCATGGCAGGCTCCCTTAGTTTCACTCCTACGAGTACTTGGCTTTCCGACATAGCTCACTACCCCTTCAATGTGTGTATGTCCCCACCATGCCAGGCTTTAGGCCCATGTGTTAGTGTTCAAGGCTTCAAGGTGTAACCCACTAGGGCACATAAACTTGGTTTTTTGCATTTTGTAAAGGGTTTGTCCCCTATCTAGCACACCTCATTAACCCGCTTAGACCTAATTTCAGCACTCAAAAGCCCCTCCTCTAGTGTCTCTAGCCTATGACATCATCCTTCCACTAGATGAGCTACAAGCTGGAAAGGGGGGCGTTGAGGGGAAAGCATCATTTTCGAGTTAGTTGGGGCATAACGCCCCCCTTTAGCTTACTACTTCATTAAGTGAATCCTTACTTTAGTCTATTTTTGCTAATTTTATCTATTTTAGGGCTAAATCCTTAAGTTGTGAGGAATTTGCCCTATAATTATTATTATTATATTATTAGACTTGTAGGCTCAAAATTAAAAGGTTGAGGATGAAAAAGTATAAATAGACATCCTCTCCTCATTGTAAAATCACAAGACAAGGGTTCTAATATGATTCTTTTTATTTTTCTCCTATTCTACGAGGCTCTAATGTGATGTGCACTTCTCTTGGGATGCTCTTTCTTGCTTGAAGGTGGATGAAGTAATCTTTTGGGGTTTCTTTTTACAAATGCTAAGGGTTGATTCTAGAATAGTTGGAAGAACTCATACAGAAGTGTAATCTAAGGTATTTCTTCTCATAGTTACCTATATTGGCGACATATCGACTGTATCGCGATATATCGCGAGTCAATCCCCTTGGCGATATATCACCACTAAAATATCGCAACATTTACGACATTTTGAATATATCGCGATATTTTAGAAAATATCGCCCTGCTAAAAAAAATTGCCTGGAATTTGGGAAATAGATCCATGGGTTAAGTTTTTGGCAGTGTTATTAAAACCAGAGATATAAAATTCTTAAAGTAATAAATGGTAATATTAAATTCTTAAAGTAAAAGTGACATTCTACTTAACTTTCATTTTCTATCATTTTACTTAATTTTTTAACATTACCATTAATTGTTTTAGGATGTTTGAGAGTGGTTCCAACCTCATCAGACTTCATATGCAAAAAGTAGAATTTTAGATCCTATTCAGAATTCATCAGACTTAATAGTTTTCAAGATTTCAAGATTGCAACAATTCCACTAGATTTTATCAAGTATGAGGGTATGGGATTGGCATTTAATCAAGCACATCAACCCCTCTATGTACCTTGATGTTGGTGGCCTTGATTGTTGAAATCTTTTACCATGACTTTAATAAAAATGTACCCTTCACTCATTAAGCATGGGAAGTTTCATCAAAACTGTAGAGTGTTGACTAATTTCATTGGAGGATCAACTTTGAGATTTGAGGTAGAGGCAAGGGCTAGAGCCTAGAGGAGAGGGACATAGGGTGCTATTGATGAATAGGATCCCAATATAGGCAATATTTTTTATGATATGCAGTTATGGTAGGAGATAACTCACATTGGTTTCCACCTCAGCCCCATTACCTTCCACCATAGCCCGAGTAGTTGGAGCTTCCAATTTGACGCCTAACTCATCCAAAGCACCTATAGGACCCCCTACTGCTTCCAAAGGAAGAGTGGTGCCCCTTGCCTATAAAAAGGGTAGAGGGGATCGATGATTCTAATATTTATCATTGTACTATGTAGTATCTAGATGCCTCATGAGTCATGATGATTTATTTCTTGAGAGACATTTATTTTGATCATTTGATGTGATTTTCTATCATTCCATCAGGAACATATTTCAGTATTTCCAGTTTATGTCGATATCTGATCATGATCCACCATTTGACATCTTATGCATCTTATATACTAGTTTTATTTTCATATTTATGTAGCAATCTGTTTATTTGATGTTGTTGTTGCTTTAGATGTTAAAAAAATTGAAAAAAATGGTTGTTTTTGTATTTTTTTATGCTTTACGATATTTGCCGATATTTTCCAATATTTTCGCCGTTGTTGCCGATAAGTTACATTCCAGACCCTCCTTGATATATTCGCCGACACGATATATGTAACTATGTTTCTTCTTGCTTGCACTTTCTTAAATGTTGGTAAGTTATGATCCTAGCTAGATTGGATGGTGCTTTTATGGTGCATTTTGCTGATTTGTTAGGGATTTTTGTCAACATTTTGTCAAACTTTGTATGAAGGGAATGTCCTCCATAGGAGTTCTCTATTGCTATTTGGAGCTTCGGGCTTCTTCATTTGTCTTAGTTAGGCTCTCCTACCGAACCCTAGAGATTGTTAGGTGATGCCCTAGCTTGCAAGTGTTAAAGGACATTTCAAGAGAGTGGCGTTGACCATTGATCTCTCAATTCCCTATGGATTGAGACAAAAATCATATCCCCTTTTCTTGTCATTAAAATACTCTTCTCTTCATCAATTTATTTGTATTTTATTTTGTTGCACTTTTTATACATAAAAACCCTAAAAATCTAAATAAATTCATAACTCCAAAAATAGTAGTAAGTTTGTTTTTCTAGTCCACCCTAAAAATTCACCCTAGTGGATTTATCCACAAATTTTTTAGGGTGTCCATATTTTTGTGTTAAAAAAACCCTAAAAATCATTTATTGTCAAAAAACCCTAAAATTTTGAATAAATTCAAAAAACTAAAAATATTTGCAATTTGGAAATTTTGGTCCACCCATCAATTTCGCCCTAGTGGATTTATCCACGGAACTTGAAGGGCATCCCATTTTGCCCTAGTGCATTGGGAAGCATGAATTTGTTGAATTAGGGTTTCTACTAGGTATTTTGCAGCTTTGATTGGGCCAAAAGATGTGCCCTAGGCCACTTAGCCCGCTCCCCTTCAGATCTCACCTTTTTGAGGTATTGCCTTCGGAGGTGTGAAGCCCTTGCATGGCGATTCATGAAGTATATTAAAAGTTGTGATATTGGTTGATAAGCTGAATTAACTCCTTTATCCTGATTTATGTGCTTATATTACTCATAGTTTGACTCCATATAAGGGATTGATCTTTGCTATAAAGGTTGTAGAAGGGTATTTGCTCATCGATGCTTGCATTATCCTCAAAAGAGCTCTCCCTTGGGTTTAGGAGTTACCCAAAGTAGTTGAGAGGTTAGGATGAGGTAACATTTGGGCCCAGACCTCTACCATACGTTTACCATTACTAGAATTTTAAACCAAATTGTGTTTCTATATCAATATTGCTAGTTTGAAAGGTAGTAGACAGTAATTGGATAGCAACAAAAATTGGCCAAGAGTGTTAAACAGAAGAAAGAAAGACATGGAGCTTGCAAAGCAAATAGTGGCTTAAGACGTCGGATGTCATAAAGGATAATTTCCTAGTGGATGGGAAGGAGCTCAAAATCCACCTATGGAAATTTTATAGAACATGTGGGTGGAGGAAAAACTTTAAAACACTAAGAGGAAGCAACGATACTACAAGGACCAGTTCAATGTAGAGGAGGCGATAAGAGCCCAAGACTACCTAAAATTCAACATCTCACAGTAGGACAATTGGCTAATAACTCAGTTGAGGACAGCTCACATAGATTAAGGTGTGAAACAGGAGATGAACACAATATTAGAACCTCGCCTTAAACCCAACTTTGGAATCATTCCGCATGCTTTAGGAAACCAATCTATAGTTGACAGGCAACTTCGACTGGTTGAATTGAACCAATTAAAATCGTTTGAGTAGGTCAGCAATAACCCACTGCACAAAGAATAAGGTAGAAATGGTAGATTGTCTAACTGTTGTGGGGCTAACTTGTATGACCTACATTGACAATATCCACCTAGTTTTAGGAAAATTGGTTAATCATTCGAGTATATATAAATGATCTCATAGATCGGTCTGCCAAATTAAGTCAATTTTGTCATGTCTTAAGATCAAGGTTCTTGGGACCAAGGAGTGGGAGCAAGAGCGAGAAGTGCAATTTTGTAAAAGCTCCTGGGAGCATAGTGTTCTAGGAGCAATTTTATATGATACATATTTTAATGCTTATATACTAAAGAAACATGCAAAATGCCAAATTAGCTACAAAAAACATGAAAACATAGATCTAACTATTGGATTAATGATGATCATTAAATCATCAACCATTTAGTACTAAGCTCAAAGCTTATATAAGGCTTTGCTCTCTCCTTTATTTTCCATGGTTGGATTTGGGGAGAAATCCCATTGAACCTAATTGAATATCTAGTGGTGTCTTTGGAGGGTGAATTCAAGTGTTAATTTAATGGTAACGTGCTCCTCAAGTTTTACATATGGACGAGATTTTTCGATTGATAGTGGTTTTGGGCTATTGAAGTAAGCTTGTTTTTTCTTCTTCTTTTGGGCTAATGAAGTAAGTTAGCCTTTTCTTCTTCTACGTGATAATTGTTCATTAAAAGTGATTGGTGTAGTATGTCTCTCAGAGCTTGGTTATATACTCTCTTGCCCTTCCTAATAATTATCGTCCTAAAATCGCTTGAGAGTATCTGCTCTAGTATTTTCCCTTTGCAATATTTCTGAAATAAATAAAACTATTAGAAGTAATTAGGGTATGTGCTCTACTATCCCAATCCTCCTAATCATTCCTTTCAAAATCCTTCATATTGACCTTTGATTACCCCATTGCCCAATGGATAAGACACTAGACTCCAATCCATTCATCATACTTTCTCAATTAACTATCATAAACCATTCTTCTAAAGCTATCTCTTCATTTCAGCTTGAACCTAATTGCTAGCTTTAGTAATCTTATCATGGAAGCCTCCCTTGAGTTGGAGAAGAGCCAACCTAAAGAGTCAAAGAGTGATTAGTGTGGTGATATTGTCTTGTCTCTTAGATTCGCCTAGCCCATACCTAGAGCTTTAGGACTTATCTTGAAAGGTGTGAGTTTTTGTGATGAAATTTTGGCATCGTAGCTATAACATCAATAATCTAGAAGCTATAACTTATAACATTGTTGTCAATGATCAACCATCAACCACAACATCAAACTTCAAGTTTCAACATATAAAATTATCCTTCAACAAACTTTCACAGATAACATCACCCATGAAATAAAACACAACATCATATTCACTACCAAAAAGTTCTAAGATGCAATCAACAATTCAAACTTCACAGGTAGATTCAAAGATCAAAGTTCAAACTTAAAATATCATATAATGTTTACAAAATATCCCATAATAAAGAAAAAGTATTGTTATCACATATACATTTGCAGTTGGGTTACCATGATGTAGCATACAGATTTATCTCTTATTCTATTTCGAGCTATTTTTCACATGGGGTTTTAGCATGGATCATTACAGCCTCAGCCATTTCAAGAGCCTTGTTTAGCAGAGTTTCCTTGACAAGACTGAGATTCATTGGTCTATTGAGATGATTTCAGTGATGACCTAGTTTATTTGAGCAGAATAGAAGATTAGATGTGGTATATACAGTTACAGAGGGGCCCTATCAATTGGAGACATATATACATGGTGAGATCAAGTATATGCTTCTATAGGTTGATTTTGCTATGTGATGTATATCAAACACCTATGCTTGTCTTGTTAAGATGATTATGGTGACCAATGCTTATATATGTACTAATACTTGAACTTGTGCTAAGACTAATTAAAGGATTTGATGTTGAAGACTGTTGCTCATGCCATGCTTGTACAAAAAGTAATCCTTAGTGCTTTATGTTGATTATGTTGTCATTGATGCCAACGGTGTCTGGTCATTGATGCCAACTGTTGAGTCCTTGGTGCCCCTTGTGGAGCCCCTGATGGTTAGTGTTTAGTGTGTGGTTGTTTGTGTCAATGGAACCCTTTTGACCTTGTCCAAGCCCAAGCTTGAAGCCCTTGGAGGCCTTGGAACAGTGACAAAATCCTTGGTTACCCATTGACTTGGTCAAGTGCCCCTAAGTTGTATCTTGGTTTCATTTGAGTCCATTGTCGAGTTCCTTACACCTGGTTGATCTTATTGGTCTTTGTGCTGCTTGTTATGCTTGTACTTGTTTTGATCTCTTGATTGGTTGTTGGATGGATGATGTGGCTCATGTGTAAAGTCATTGATGTGTTGATGGTGAAGCCCATTGCTTGCATTGGATGGTCTTGAGGTTGTTAAGTTCTTGTGGTGTCCTTGAGTCCACACGCTTAGATCTTGATCCTCTTGCATGTGGAGACTTAGGTCGTGGAACCCACACTTACGGCGGTATGTTGGAACCCATTTTTATGGGGTGCTTGGTGTCCTTGAAAGTTTAGGTCTTGAACCCAGATATATGGTGGTTTGATGTCCCTTGGACGCTATATGGTCATTGGCATGTAGTAGCCTTGTGATCATGCATATGAAGCCCATAAGATGATGAAAACTAGTGGTGAGGTCTTTGTACCCCTCTTTTGGGGTGTTGGTACTCTTATGGTGATGAAGATATATAGTGGAACCATTTGATATGTCTTTAATGATATGGAGACCTTGAATATGATGATGTTGAATCCCTTGAATTCCTTGAATCCATCTTGTATAATAATGATGATATTCTTGATAAATTCTTTGGTCCCACTTGATTGGTGGTGTTGGGGTCCTTGATACCCTTGATATGATGAGTATATGGTGGAGTCCTAATTTTGTGACAGAGAAATTTCTGGGCATCTTCACTAAAATTGGCATAACTTTCTCATACGTAATCGGAATTACAAAATTTATGGCTCGTTGGAAAGCTTGTTACGAGGGCTATATGATGACATGATCTAGAGTTTCTTTTGGTTTGTCTACTATTTCTTCATCTTATGAACTTCAAAAAGGTATGGCTCGTGCTTCTGGGTTTCTTTTGTGATGGCACATGTCTCTCATGGATAGAGTTCATCTTTGATCTTAGTATGTGAGCCTATATATTGGTATATATCTTTGAATTCATTGAATATGTTATGGAGGCTACGGTGATGGTTATCTTGGAATTTATCTTGATGTGATATTGATATAGATCTTGATGATTATCTTGGATATTGTTGGCATAGATTTTGGTGTTTATCTTGACTATTGTATAGTGTAGTATTGAATGAGAAGTTGACATGTAAGTAATAGATCTTGTGAGTGATTTCTTTGATCAACCTAAGTGTTTTCTTTGAAAACTAGTTTGACAAGTGTTGACCATTGTGTCTTTGACCTATGTGGAGTTGGATTGTTATTGATTGTTAATGACAACCTTTGACAGTGTTGTAAGTGACTATTTACTTGATATTTGTTTGAATTGTTGACTTGATTTGAGTGGAGTGGAAAATCCTTTTGTGTCTAAGACTTTATGAGATTGATTGAGTTTGACATAGTTGGTTAAGCCTTTTATCTTCTTGGCTGAGGTTATTTGGTTGAGGTATATCATGTTTAACTGTCAAGTATTCCTTGACTGTGATTGAGGTTGTTTGTGGTGTCATTGAGTTGAGTGTGATTGGATAGAGTTTGGTTGACCGTATGTGAAGTCTCTTGGTTGCTCAAACATGTCTCTTGATGAACTAGGACAAGTAAGAAGGGTTGGTTGACTGTCAAAGCACTTGATTAGATTAACACAAGTATATGATTGATTTGGCGCAGGTACACAAGCATCTTGGTATAGGTTGGTTCAGTTGAGCTAGATTGGCACAAGTTGCCTTATGTGCAGTTGGTTTGACTCAGATTGGCCAAGTTGTATGAGCAGTTGATTTGACTCAGATTGGCAAAGTTGTATGAGCAGTTGGTTTGACCCAGGTGGACTGAGTTTAGTGTGTAGACTCAGATTGACTGAGTCGGATGATGTGAGCAACAAATTGATTGGTACAGCTTGATTGGACAGGTTGATGAGTAGTATGATACAGTAGACAGTGATCAGTTGATGAGTAGTGATCAGATGATGAGCAGTGGTTAGTAGTGGCAATGGTTGTGCATTGTGGTACGTATTGTGCAGTGTAGTACAGGTGTTGATTAGCAAGTCCGCAGGATCAGTGCGGTCGTGGTTTAGCAATTTTTATCTTCATATCAGGGTAGCAAGACAAAGCAAGGAAAGGGGATCGTAGCCTCTTTTCGGTTGTAGCCAGAGAACTAGGGAGTTGTAGCTTCCTTCAGGTTGTATCCTGTAAATCAGGGGGTTGTAGCCTCCTTCCAGTTGCAGCTGGAAAATTGAAGTCTTTGTAATAAGGGGGCTGTTGCCTCCTTCCAGTTATTTCTGGAAAACTATTTTAGAAAGGCTTTCGTGGTTTTTCCCCTAGGACTTGGGTTTCCACGTAAAATCTGGTGTTCTGTATTTCATGCTATGCTTCTTATGTGATGATGATATAATGACGATAATAATGTTGATGATAAAATGATAATATGATAATGCATATTATTGAATAAGTTGTTGATTGTTAAAAGTAAAAAGTAATAAAAGCCGCACACACTGATTCACCCCCCCCTCTCAGTGTACCTGGTGTGTCCAACACTTTGTTGGCTCCATGTGTCATTTTCCCCCGTACATCCATTTCATCCGTTGTTGAATTTCATCCCATGACTTAGACTGATTGAGACTTATGAGATTGAATATCTTTTCCCCATCTTGACCCCTGTGCATGATAAGACTCCATGTTGTTACGTGTCTTTGGCTATGAAGTATGTGGCTTGGCCAGTGTGGTTGGATTCATCGGGAAGTTCTCCTTTAGTTCTCAAAACAAGTGCTCCACCAAACAGTGTTGCTAAACACTAAAGCATCGGAACGCATAACAGTTATATCTAAATGATGTTAAGTATAAATGTTTAAAAGGTAGTCAATGGCCAAGGGGTTAAGCACTCATTCTTTGTATAATGTAAGGCTCGTCTGCCCTCCATAGGGGCAGCAAGGAGAGGCAAACCCGTCGGGGCTATGGCCTTAGTCATCTACTGGAACCCAGAAGGCTTTCCAGGGCACCTTCTCTTGTAGGCTGGCTACTATCTTACGTTAAAAAGAAAGTTATTGAAAGAAGATCAATGGTTAAAAAATGAGCACTCACTCTTTGTATAGTGTTCGGCTCATTTTCCCCCACAGGGAAACAGGGTGAGAGTAGCTTGCAAAGGCTATGTCTTTGAAAGTACTAGAGCCCAAAAGGCTTCTAGGGCACATGCCTTTGAAGGTTGATCTATATTGCAAATTAGTGCAAAGGAAAACTTGTTAGAGTCTGAGGAAAGCAAACCCAAGTACTTTATCCACTTGTGAGACACCACCATCCCCTATTGATATCTGTCATGTATATGTCACTTTGGTTGAGTGTATTCGTTATCATTCAGAGAGATCACATAGTCAAAGTCAGTCAGAAGTCATTCCCCTTTACCTAGCCTTGTTTCCCATCCTCACCCAACATTAGCACACAGTTTAAGCTTTATAAGTATGGCATGAACAAGCAGACTTCCAAAAGATTTTGGGATTTTTTAGAAGCACAGGTATATCTTACTTATTATTATTATCATTGTCACCGTGATTATGAACAACATGATTTAAGTTTGGTTTTGATATACAACATTGGAGCATTTCTTACCTTGGAAGCATGCAAGATCATATGGGTATAGTATCTCACCTCTAGTTTGGGTACTTTGATCTGGTCAACCCAGTTGACCAAGTCAAACATGGTTCCGAAGGCAGTGACTCAAAAAACAGCATGGCTTATATTTGTTCCAGACATGCCCAGGACCAATACTACAGTTTCAGGTTTGAGAGTTTGGCCCCAGATCCCATGATTAGTGATTATTATCCCTTTATTATTGGCCAAATTATCAAATTTTATTACAGATGGCAATGATGTTGGTTCTCCTAGAGCATTCCAGTGTTCCAGGGGGTATGAGTAATCACTTATACCACTCTTTTGTGTCTCTGGATCATCTAGTGCAATCAGTTTTCCCCAGTTATCAGCCTAGATAAAGTTATGATGACTTTTATCAGTTTCAATGGATGTACCACCAAAAATTGAACTAGAAAATTCACTGAGAAAATTGATTTGGCCAATTGGGTCAAAGAAATGGCTTAGAAATTTGTCAAATGATGTAGTTTGGCTCCCCGAACAATTCTTCAGCAGTTTCAGTCAGCATTGTTGTCTAGATTATTTTATTTTGACTTAGCCAGTGAGGATCTCCCCCAAGGGGCGCCCCTCAACTTGGCTAATTGATGTATTGCACTATTATCTCATATGTTATGAGGTGGTATGGGGCCTAGGGTGAATTAAGCCCCTAGTGACCCCCTTGATGTATTATCATGATGTATCTTATGTTATCTTATGTTTTCCACCTTATGGAGGCGTCCTTGAGCAAAAGTGGGCCCCCTTTGAAATGGTCAACTTGATCCATGTGTTGATCTTTGTTGTTGTGATCTCCACCGTTGATGATGTCTTAATCTCAACCGTAGGATGATAATTAGGTAAAAGTGGACACACTCTCAAACTATTCAAGAGAGGTGATCCCCCCATTGTAAAGCATGAGCTCTGGCACCGAAATATTGAACAAAGAGATTTTGTTTGGGATTACACATTGGGGACTATTGCCCCGACTTACAACAGAGGTTGTACCTCAAGGTCTAGACATAATAAAGACATCTCGCAAGGAGGCAAACACATCTCCAATGGGGGTACAACGACATACAATGATAATATATATCAGAATATCTTCTGAAGTTACAAATACATCAACACTCCCTCTTAACTAGGAAGGTATTCTCTCTCTTCCACAATCATCAACACATCTGGTCAAGTCTTTATCACGGAGTCATAGATTCATCATCATAACTGCTGCCATCATCATCTTCTTATCGATCATCGAATGGTACTATCTGTCATCAGAAGTTTCTACAGAGCCAACCTTTTTTCATGTTGGGTGTAGGCCTAGTCTTCATCCAGGTCTTCATCACATCTCGAGCAAGCCATCACGTAGGGACTGTCCAGGACCTTCTTTACATTGCCACAGCAATAACCTACGTCTTCTACCATTATCTCGTCGTATCCAGATCATCTCTTTTGTCCTGCACAAAACAAAACAGAGCACAACGAGCATCCACGGTCAACCTGCGTTCTACCAGTAAAGGAGAACTTTCTAGGTGCATCTCACGTGCTTCATGACCTTATCATCTCAACATGGGAACACACACATATATAGATATATATGTAAAGATTGATTATGACCAAACAACCTGCTACATTAGGACTTTTACGTTCTAGGTCAACCTCAAGGTCTTATTACTTCTGAACAACCTGCGTCCAGGATCTTTTCCGTTCAAACAGGATCTTTTTCGTTCAGACAACCTTCAAGGCGTATTACATCCAAGTAACCTGCGTACCACTCCGGGACTCCTTTTACGCTCGGACAACCCATAGGACTTATTACATTTGAGTAACTTGCGTACCATGCCAGGGCTCATATTCACACTCGAATAACCTGTCTCGAGACTGATTACGTCCAAGGATAACTTGCGAGCTTCGCAAGGACTGATTACATTCGAGGACAACCTACAGGACTGATTACGTCCGAGCATCATGCTTCACCGGGATTTTTCTCACTCGGACAACCTATCTCATTTCCCATGTGAGATATTATGCATCCTCTATTTCTAGCATAGAAACATATCAGGACTGATTACATCCATGGATAACCTGCGAGCTTTTCCAGGACTTATTACATCCAAGGACAACCTACAGAACTGATTACATCTGAACAACCTACGATCTTCGCCAGGATTACTCCCTGTTAAGGGGTCTCGTTCTGGATCACACCAAGTCTTTCTCTGAAGTACTTGAACTTCACTCTGGCTAGAGGCTTGGTGAACACATCGGCTATCTGCTCGTCCGTTGCCACATACTGGAGCTTCATTGTTCCTCTCTGCACCATATCCATGATATAGTGGAACTTGATCTCGATGTGCTTCGACTTGTCATAGAACACAGGGTTTTCTGACAGCTTCACGCAACTCTGATTGTCGCAAAAGATACAAGTCACATCCAACTGAAGATCAAACAAGTCAGACAGTAGCTTTCGTAGCCACACTGCCTCGCAACTAGCCGAGCAAGCGACAACATACTCTACCTTGGTTGTACTCAGCGCCACCCATGATTGCTTCCTCTCAGTGGCGCTACCTGCCCAATCCAAATCAACATAACCATGTAGGTTAATCTTTAGATTCGCATCATATTTGAGCCCATAATCCATTGTACCTTTTAGGTACCTCAATACATGCTTTGCTGCTATCAGGTGAACATGTCTCGGATCCGTCAGAAACTGGCTCAAGGTGTTCACCGCAAAGCATATGTCTAGCCTCGTATTCATTGGGAACATCAATGAGCCAATCATCTGACGATACATCATGGCATCAACCGACTCAAATGAAGCATCACTCAGAAGCTTCAAGTTAGATTCCATAGGTGTGGCTATTGCCTTGCAGTTCAACACTCTGAATCTCTTCAGAATCTCGACTGCATACTTTCCTTGACCAAGGAAGATCCTATTTGCACTCTGCCACACCTCCATGCCTAAGAAGTAGTGCATCATACCTAGGTCTTTCATCTCGAACTCTGTAGCAAGTCTCCTCCTTGCATCTTTAATGAGTTCCTCTTCACCTGTTAGGAACAGGTCATCGACATATAGCAAGAGCATCACTAGTCTTTCATCTTCAACCTTGAAGTAAAGGTTGAAATCCGCTTTACTCTTGATAAGGCCTAGACTCATCAGGAAGCTATCCATCTTGTCGAACCATGTCCTTGGTGCCTATTTCAATCCATAAAAGGCCTTCTTCAATTTGCACACATGGGTCTTCCTATCATGTGTCTCGAATACCAGTGGTTGTTCCACGTACACTTCCTCCTCGACTACACTATTCAAGAAAGTTGTCTTGACATCCATTTGGTAAATTTTCCATTTCATGACTACTGCCAATGCAAGTATGGTCCTAATGGAAGTGTATCTCGCCACAGGTGCAAATGTCTCTTCGTAGTCTATGCCTTCTTTCTGTGAGAAGCCTCGTGCTATGAACCTTCCCTTGTATTTATCGATGCTACCATCTGCAGCATGCTTGATCTTGTAGATCCACTTTGAAGTCACGACAGACTTCTTTTCCGATCTCGGAACTATCTTCGAGACATCAATCTTCATGATCTACTGATATTCCTCGATCATAGCATCCTTCCATTCTTTCTTTTTCGCAGCCTCTTCATAGGTGGAAGATTCTTTGTCAATGATGTCACACAGCAGGGCCACATAGCTATTGTAGGGCTTTGCCCTTTTTCTTTCTTTATGTATTCCTTCTGGAACGCCATACATTTCTACTTCCCGTATGAGCTCTCATGTCCATGTTGGTTTCCATATCTCAGGCTCTTGTTTCTTCAAGTTCCTTGTCCTCTTGAATAGGTGTCCTCCTGGATCTGAAGTATGCCTAGACTTCATCAAAAGTTATATCTCTACTAATGTTGATCTTCTTGAATCTTGGGAAGTATATTCGATAGGCCTTTGATGTATCACTGTATCCTACGAATATACCCTTCCTCCTAGAAGGATCGAGCTTGGTCTTTTTCTCCTTTGGGATATGTATGTACACCGGTCATCCAAATATTCTCAGATGGTTGACTTCTGGTTTCTCTCCTGAGAAACTCTCTTCAGGAGTCTTGTTGTCAAGTACTCGATGAGGAGTACAGTTTTGTACATACACAATTGTCCTTGCTGCCTCCGCCCAAAGGTGCATAGGAAGATCATAGTCATGCAACATTGCTTTTGCTACTTCTATGATGGTTCGGTTCTTTCATTCCGCAACCCCATTCTACTGAGGACTGTATGGAATGCTCAACTCCCTCTTAATCTCGGATTCTCTACAGAGTTCCTTGAATTCTTTCGAGGTGAATTCTCTGCCATTATCTAACCGTAGAGTCTTGATCTTCCTATTGGTTTGGTTCTCGACCAAGGCTTTATATTCCTTGAACTTATTGAAATTTTCATTTTTCCCTTTCAAGAAATATATCCAAGTCTTACATGAGAAATCATCTATAAAGGAAACATAGTACACATACCTGCTTATTGAGCTAGAAGACATGGGTCCACATACATCCGATTTGGCCTTGCTCTCACTGCTGGGAAATTTCTTCTTTGCATTCATCCTTTGCAAATGCCTTGATGCTTTTCTTGGATCTCTGGCAGTCCAGAGACTGCTTTGCTTGCCATCAGAAGTGCTCTGTAGTGCACATGTGCAAACCTTCTGTGCCACAATTCGCTTGGTTCAATTGACTCATGAACCAGTGCTTGTTCAGGCTGTCCCTTTAGCTTGTACAAGCCTCTGTCTTCTTCTCCAATCACTGTTGCATCATCTATTGTCTTTCCATTGGGCCACATCAGAACTTGGCCATGGACAAATGCAACTCGCATACCCTTTGCATCTAATGCAGATATGGAGAGAAGATTCTTCTTCAATCCTGGAACACATAGCACATCCTTCAACTTTAAAGATTTCCCGGAATCAAGCTTGTATGAAGCTTCTCCACTCCCTTTTATGGGGTATCGGTAATCATCCCCAAGTTTCACCTTGTGAGGTGACTCATGTTCAGACATACTAATGAATGATTCCTTGTATCCCGTCATGTGTTTAGAAGCTCCACTATCCACATGCCAATAATTGATTCCGTGTGAGATAGTGCCAGTAAGTGCTGAGATTAGCACATATTCTTCACCGTGAACTCATTTGCAAGGAAATGCACAAATCATACATAACACTACTACATATACTTTCACTTCCAGTTGAGGCCAAGTATTGACTATGCTTTCCATTAAGTAGTTTTTTGTTTTTGTTTTTAGGTAAATTTACCCGGGCAAACCTCCAGGTCACTTCCCTCATTTCCAGGATGGTACCCAGTGTAAACCCTAGATTTGTCAAGGCACAAGGTCAAGTCAACAACAGGGCTTGATGTCAATACAACAATATTCTCATTATGAATTCACCATGTCACTTACGGGAATTGAACCTAGGTGAGGAGGATGACATCCATCCCACAACCACTAGGGCAAGACCCAAGAGACACATTCCATTAAGTTATTAACAGTGTCAATGGATTATATTTCAGGATCAATAAAGGAAATTGTATAGTTTTGGGTTCTTAAGAACTGCACTTTAAATTGAAATTTACTTTTGCCCAGTTGTTAAGAAAGTCATATTCACTGCTCTGGCCTCAGTGTTCAAAAATAATTATAGAACCAGTTCAGCTTATAGTCAGCTCCTGACAGGAACATGTAAATTGTTTTTCCCACAAAATTAAGCATGTCTCATGATTCAAGGCCCTATCGTTATTGTACCGACCCAAGGATAGCATGAAGACTAGAATGGAAAAAAAATTACTAGATTGGGTAAAAGAAAATTAAAAATTTCTGAAGGTTAATATCAGAGACTGTCAAACCAAAACAAATAAACATTCGAAAATAACAAGAAAACAAAGTAACCAATGTCTACCTGCTGCAATGTATAGAGGGCCCTTTCTTCCACTTCTTTCAATTCGGTTCCGGCTCCTTCGAAAGCAGCTGCAGTCTCATGCTGTGCCCTATCAACCATAGCCAAGCCTGCCCATGCCAAGCATGGTTGGACAATTGCTGGATCACCTTCTCTCAATATAGAAGCCATTTCATTGGCAGCCCATGAGAGTTGCCGGGTCGGATCCTGGGATCTTTCAGCATCTTTTACTCTATGCATTGCTATAGCATATCTGATAGACATTCGGTTTGGCTCTAATTTTGATGCCTGAAAACACACATTGTTATGGTACCATTATAAGTTTCCATTTTGATAATATTTAATACCCAAGCCAAAATAAACTATACAACAAAAATGAAAATCATGAGAGACCACACAACTACACATTGCATTTCCATAAAAGTTATCGCAACCAATCTCAAAATAAATTGTCCCCACAGTCACACTCTAAACCTTAGTAGCAAGATTAGAATACGAATATGAATTCGAATACAATTCGATACAGAAAAATATGTAAAGAAAAAATATGCATTTTGTTACAAATTTTAAAAGAGTTTCAACCTCAGAAACACCCAATAAATCAGAAAAAAAAATTAATTTCTTGAAAAATTGGTGATTTAATTTAGATTTAGAGATGTCTTTAAGATCTTTTTATATTTTTGAGGTTTTTGGGCTGTTTAATTTTTGGATTTATGGGTGGAGGGTATCTAATACATGACAAATATCATCAAAGACAATCACAAGTAAGTTGACCATAGCATATCCATACTGTACAGAAAATTTGACAAATTTCTCTACAACAAAAGCCACTACTGCCAAATTTTGCTATTGTGATCTAAATTTTAAAAGGCATCGAGACACGCAATTTTATAGCAATGTTTAACTTCAAACTATAAAATAGCCAGGCAAACCATGCATTGTGATAAATAGTATTCCAAGGGTGTCAACACTTATGCTAATATGTATACACTTATTCTTCAACAAAGTGCACCTATCATAGTTTTGTTACTAGGCTTAAAATCTGTTTGCATGCTTCCTTGTCCAATGTTTTTTCTTATCAAATAATGATGATAAAAAGAAGTGCTGTAGGTAATGCATGACTACAAGAATCCCATTATATATACTGCATGTCTATAACAATCCCATTGTTTCAAGCTATAGTTAGCTTAACCCTCAATCAATACAAAAAGCATCCAAAAATCCCTTATAAATGAACTCAAACAACCAAGTGAAAGAGCAGCAGACTCAGAAACCTTATAGTAAGTATTAGAGGACGTGGTTGATATGCATTAGCAAACAATTTGCCTCTCAGCCATAATACACGATCTAAGAGCATTTTAATATATACAGTTGAATGCAATGGATCCCTACTGAATCAACTAAGAAATTGTGGCTAACATGTCAATGCATTTTCCACTTGATGGACAGCCCTGCATTACTAGAGGAAGTCATATGGCCAATATCAAAAGTTGCCATGGTTACCCAAGATCCAGCTATGCATCAGTGTTGGGTCCTCATCACTGCTCACATCCAACAAGAAGCATCTCAACACGATTATAAGACTGCAGGGGCAAAAAAATATCTTTAATGCCTCAGACACCTTCATTCTTTCACATTACAAGAAACGTGGAATATGCACCATTTAGGATTTGGCTCTTCTCTTCCAATCTAATTGGATTTTCCATTCCCCATTTTGTATTAAGCACATGTAAAACTGATGTGCTCTGGCATCCATATGATCCAAATCACCACTTAAAGGTAGTATCCTATACCCATCCTAATGGAAGATTAGTAGAAAAGGCACGATACGTAAATACCATTTCCATCAGCTAGGTTATCCGTCTAACTAGCATAGACCCCATGGATTCAACCCATGTCCATAATACACTAAGCAATCAACCTGTTAGTACTGGAGTTGCAGCCTTAAATAACCCTATGTTTTCTTTTGTTTTAAAAAACCTTATACCTTGTTTTCAAATTTATTGTAACTTTCCATTATTTTCATTAACTTTATATTGCCTTGTTCTTTTCATAATTTTTTCTATTTTATGTATTCTCTTTTATTAATAGGTTGAATTTTGGCTCATGTTTATATGGAATTCCTTACAATATTTTTCTTCATTAAAATTTCCATAATCTTTAGTCATTTCATGAAAGAATTGCTCAAGGTACATGACAGTTGGAAGTAATAACATTCCGGCAGCAAGCCATTATAAGAATGTATGTTTCAACACTGCCAGAATGTTCAAAAATGTATTCAAGATTTTCGCGGTCAAATCTTGATCATGAAAAGATGTGCGAGATGTGGCTCAGATTTCCAATCC
Organism: Pseudotsuga menziesii; assembly: GCA_001517045.1. Lineage (NCBI taxonomy): Eukaryota > Viridiplantae > Streptophyta > Pinopsida > Pinales > Pinaceae > Pseudotsuga > Pseudotsuga menziesii. The sequence goes on from LPNX010607572.1 coordinate 337,309, forward strand.
AGGTGAACCTGTTTTTATAATAATGTGATTTGACAGATGTTGCAGCCTCATCAAACAGAATGATCGACGCTTCATCATAATCGGTTTCGCTGCATGAATTCATTTTGGCATTTGGGTATTCGTATGCTGTTTGAATCTGCTGATTTATAATTTGTTTAACATCTGAAGTTAGGTTCATGTTTTCAGTATACAGCTGCTACGATGAAAACGATAAGTGGCAAGCCGCAAAGATTTGAACCAGATGATACCAAATGGGCCAAGGAACATCCGCACTGTGCACCGTGGCTGATGAATGCAGGTTGGTTTACTTTCTTTGAAAGAATAACAGGGTATAATATCGAGGTCTCAGGAATTCACCAGGAAACTCACTGGTACAGTGGTTAACTTTGCTAGTATCAGCTTTAAGGTTTCTGAAACTTCAATTGCAAAGCCTACTGGGTTATCTGTAGATGGCGATAAATGGTTTAAGAAGTTTCCATTTGAGGTTGATATGAATCTATTCCTCCTACCAGGCCATGAAGCCCTAGATGGGAAAAAAGGAATTCATAGAAATGCGTTGAGGGAAGAATGGAGACAGGTGTTGAGTATCATTCAGTGATATATCACCTGTGAAGGTCGATTCGCAACAATCTATAGATATCATTTACGTTTCCTCCTTCATGTGGCAGGTGTATCAAAGCTCAATTTACCCTTCTATCTTCTCAAGAGCCTACCTAAGATGGCGATTCGGGTAAGAAACCATGTAGACCATACTTCTCACAGCATTTTTCACCATGGCCTAATTAAGCTATTGATTGTGAAAGAATTAGAAAAGAAAGCCTGGACCTGGTCGCATTTTTTGTTTTGGTCGGGATTTAAGATTGAAAAGCCAGAGGATGCAGAAGAACAGGATGATTTAGAAACCTTGAAAAAGCTAAGAAGTTACAAAATAAAGGGTACGGACAAAACGCAACAGGGGTTTGAAGATTCAAAAACGAAAGTTGATTCAGATACAGAGCATATGGTAACCACTCCTAAAACCCCTGGTTTTGTAGAAGAGATTTCTGTTGAGAAAAGCGTGGAAACTGGTGTACCAGAGCCCAAATCTCCAGAAGTCAGGAAAACCTATTCTCGGCTCAAAAATGTTGAATCTGTTAAATGGCAACCTAAGACCAGACCTTCAAATAAATTCCATTTGAATATGAAGAGAATTCTCAACCCTAAGTTTAAAAATGAAGGCACGATTAAGATTGAAGAGTCTACTAGTGAAGAAGATGTCCAATCCAAAAGAATTGAAGGTATGATATCTCAGGCTCTTGAAAGTATTGAAGGAAATATTAAATTAATTCCTGATTTACCAGTAGGAAAGTTTGTAGGGTAAGAAGCTTATTTCAAAATTGAATGAAGGGACTAGCAAAGAGCATTCAGGCGATGAGGAAGATATTGAATATATGCATGCTCAAGATCTCGAACATTCTGTTGAGGGTCAAAGAACTCCATCATGTGAGATTCAGGTTGAAGAGCAAATGAATAAAAACTTGGATATTCTTAATGAGAATTTGCAGGCTAAGGAAGAAACAGAGCTTATGAACCTTAAGAAAGCTTTACGTCATTACAAGGCTCAAAATGCACACTTAAATCAGCTTAATGATCAGCTTGTTAATGCCAACGGTATGATAAGGATCTAGAAGAAATAAATTAAAATTATGCAGAACTAGTTCAAGTTGATGAAGAAGCAGTTAAAAGAAGGAAGATGGCCCAGGAAACAAATGAAGAATTATCCAAACATAATCAAGAACTTCGGGAGAAAATGCCAGCTATGGAGAAAGAGCTCAATCAACTTCAAAGATCTAAGGCATTAGATGGTCTAACTATGCTTGCAGAAGCTGCTCGTAACATCTGACATCATAGAAGATAAAACCTGTTATCTACGTGGCAGTATTTGAAGGCAATCTGCTCTAGAATTACTTTTTAGTTAGCAACATGTGGTGTTTGTTTAAACTCTTTATCACCGGATGTAATTTAATGCATATATTTTTAGACCTTTTTTATCCTATAATTTTGGATCTAGAAACTGTTTCTGGGCAGTTTTGATTATAAATGTAGAAAGTGAAGATAGTAGCAAAGGTTAGTAACAGAGGGTCGAGTGAGAGGATTTTTGCATGTACCAGAATCGAAAATCTTTTTAATCTGTAAGTATGTTTTGAAGACTAGATTGAGGATGAAATAAGAAACTATGAGCCACTTTGACTTATGATAAATTGTGAATGCATGTCAATGTTTTTAACTTAGTTCTGTTGTGACTTTGCAACAGATAGAGTTTCTTTCATTTGTACTCACCATCAATTTTATGTATTCACCTATCTCTTTTTCTAAGGTTTTTCTGTTTAAAGTGATTTTGTAACTTATGTATGACTACTTTTTGTGGTTTTATGTATGATCTTCAATTGGTTCAACATATTTATTATATCATCATTTCCTGTCTTTTCTATTTACTTATCAGAACTTGATTTGTATATGATTGTTGGCCATTTCTCCAGTCCCTTGATCCCCTTTTCTGTTATTTCAAACCAAACAAAGATTAAACATCCAAAATTTGCAGTTTCAAAATCTTGAGATGCCTGGGCTTTGTACTTCCATAGTCTAGTGCGAACTCCAATACAAACACAACCATCCCATGGCATTTCATCTGTAGCTTATGATATGATGTATGCAAATAAACATGATGACGCACAGCTAGTGTGTCAAACATAAGTGCTACATATAATAACAATATCATGTTGATATACCTGCACATACATGGTATTAAACCAACAACACTGAACCATGACAATCTATTATACACAAAACTCTCAAAATAAATACATAAACAATTACAAATTAATATATATATCTTCCCCAAAAAGGGTGAAGGATGCTAAAATGCATAATTTTCTAACATAGCTATGCTTGTACTATTGCATTCTTTCATAAATCTTCTTAAAAACTGATATTTTGGACAACAAAATAAATGCAACTCTCATGGAGCCATAAAACATTAAAACTAGCATATCCAAAGGAGAAAGCACACAATTCCATAAAACAATACAGGACACACTTATATAGGAAAAATTCATTAGGGTCACAACCTCATAAAACAATAGAAAAAACACTAATACAAGAGAAAGTCATCATGGTGATGCATGAAGAATAGGAAAGACAGCAAAGGGCGCCGAACAAGAGATTCTTGGCAATTGAGGAAACGAAGAAAGAAAACACTTAGGAAGTCATTAATGATTTGTTTAAGAATATACAGCATAACAGGAAGCCTTAGATAGCAAAAGCTTACACACTAACACAAATTTGTCGTTGATGAGCGATGGTGGAGGGAAGAACTGAATCTTGGAGGGATTACTTAGCTTTTAAGCAAACTCTGTTTTGACAATGTAAGAAACCCTAAATTGTTCGCAAATCATATTGACCCTTGACTGATCATCTTCTTATTGATTATAGAATTCCTCATGGCAAGTACAAAGAAGGTCATAGCAAAGGCTCCTACTTGGGGACAGCTTTCCCCTATGGGATGCTGAGAATGTCAGACCTCCAGTCTTTATTTTGCAACCTATTACAAGGAAAAAACTCGAACAGTAAACAAACCTAGACTTGACCTTTTGACCTTTATTTTCAGACCTTGCAGAAATCTGACTCTGATTTCTATTTACATTGTAAAGCATATCAGATTGGCCTGCTTCAATGACCCTACAAACTCTGATTGCATAGGCATGTGTCATAAGATAAGATAAGATAATTTTATTAAAGTCCAACGAATGACCACAAAAGTAGGTCAATGGGACTAGATGATACATCCATCATGAGTACAATGTGGGAGTGCAAATGCAGCTCCTAGAAAGTGTCAAATCTAAGATAAAATAAAATAAAATAAAGAAAGATACAAGCAATCGTACAGCCTCATAAACCTATATAAAACCATATCAAAGGTACTAGAATGCAAGATACAAAGTGAGTTTGTCCGAGGTTGGACAACACAAACAACTCAAAAACCTGTCAAGAGAGTGGAAGAACGCGCGGGAGAGATGAAGATGGATTTAGTGATGTCAGGATCTCCTAGGCCTGGTGACCGAGTGCAAAAGGGGTGAACAGGGCGCCTGCTCACTGTAGCTATCGGGGCTCTCCAAAGCCATCAAAATGTCCAACTGTATGACCCTGGAGGGATGTAGGAGCGAGCGATACTCTCAACATCTGAGGTCGAAGGAAAGAAACTTTGGATAGACTGTTAGCGACCCTGATGGGGCTAGGAGGAAATATGGTAGGCACGGAATGCCATGCTCTAGGTCTGTTTGGTCCTGATCTCTTTACCACTCTGAGAATGAGTGGGATGGCGTATAGTTTTGAAACTCTAAACCGGCCTCGATAAAATCAATCAGTCTCCCAGATGAGGAGGATGAGGGGAGAACTGAAGTCTCACCACTCTACTATCGAAGGTACTCTAGAACTCTACTCACCACTTGTTACTCTGATCCAATGGATCAACACTAAAATAGGAGGTGATCGTCTTGGTCCCCCCAAGGAGGGGCGGGGTGTGTAAGAGTCGAGACCTATGGCTGAATATTTCCCTGATGAAGAGGGTGAGGCATCTTTGGTCCTAATGTCAAAACAAGGTAGAGAGTATTGATTTTTCTGAGCAGCATCGAGAGGGTTCGAGACCACGGTGTGGACTCAACCCAATGTTGAGTGACCATTCTGTTGAATGGTAGATATCTGGTCCTTGACAATGACATGGACCTAGTTTTTCCCTGGGTAGACTCAACCCAGTGTTGAGTGACCATTCTGTTGAATGGTAGGCATCTGGTCCAGGACCACGATGTGGACCAATCTAGTACTGGTAGACTCAACTTAGTTCTGAGTAGCCATTCTCTTGGAGAATGGAGGCGCTTGATCTGTTACCAAATATTTGACCTAGGGTCAACTTATGCAGCCTATGGCTGAGGCACCTAGTCTGTTACCAGGAAGGCACTACAATCCTTAGACTTGGTCTAGGCATGTATGACACTTTGACCCTTTATCAATGGGCTTGTGGTCTTCTCCAAGGCTTAGCTACCCTTGGTTAAGATACCCTAGTACTTGATCTTGGTGTCACACAGAGTGTGAGATAAAAGCATTAGTAACTCTCTTGGTTTATGATGATGTACTTTGAATGGAATTAAAAGACCACAGGTAATGACCACAGGGGCACTTGGAAAAAGGCTAAAAGCAAGAGTCAAAAATACATAAGGGCTTTTGAACCACAGGAATAGGGACCACAGGTGAAAGTCAAAAATACATAAGGACTTTTTGTAAAAGTCAAAAACACATAAAGACCTTTTAGACTATATAAAGGTAAAAAGGTAAAAGTGAAAATTAGAAAAGAATAAAATAATATTATTTTGTTCTTTCTAATTTTGGTCCACTTACAAATGACTCAAGGATATAAAAGAAGATCAAGCCAATTCATTATAACACACACTTGCTCTCACAGGTACAGTTGCTCCATCAGAAGATCTCACAGGTTTTGAAGAAGAAGGTTTTGTGATTATGCCGTAGCATGGATGAGTCTAGCTAGGGAATTATCATTCTTTACAGTGACTAGATCTTGAGTTAGGGTTTCACCCTAATCTTTTATTCTTCAGTTTCTTTCGAGCAGCTCTACTTTCACTGGGCAACCTCCTCTTCTTCACGACTGCCCCACATCTTCTCACGGGCAGTCTCATTAGGGATCGACCCTCTCTTTCTCTGCCCTCGGGCAGCTACCTATGGAGGGTTTGGCTACTGGCCAACCCTTTGGCAGCATACCCGTGAGGGTTTGGCTCACAGCCAACCCTCGGGAAGCAGACCCGTGAGGGTTTGGCTCACGGCCAACCCTCGGGAAGCAGACCCGTGAGGGTTTGGCTATTAGCAAACCCTCAGGCAACCTCCAGGGCAACCCGTGAGGGCTGCAGGCTGCTAGCAGACTGCTACAGCAGTCGTTAGCAGACCCTTTAGGGCCTCGGGCTGTCAATTGACAGACCCGAAGTGCCACGGGCAACCCACGAACGTGCCCAGTAGGTCTCAGGCAGAAGGACAGGCAGCGAGCAGCAGTAAGGCTACAAAAACGGGCAGTCGAGGTAGAAAATAACAGATATGCAGCAATACAGTAAGGTCGGGCAGCTAAATGGTACGGTCAGGCAGATAGTCACAGACAGGGCAGATCCAGGCAGGATGACAAGTTTTCGAGCATCTTGATTTTTGGGCAGGAGAGAGAAAAAAGGGCTACAAGCCTTATTTTCTGAAGAAGCCCTGTTGCCGCCTTTCACACACCTGGGTCACGTGGCAGAAATCTTCAAGCCACTCGGTGTGTCCTTGGGGACAAGTCTCGAGTCAAAGCTGTCACCTTGTTCTTGACTCCTCCGTTTAGGCTCAACTCCTAACGAAACCAAGGGGGGTAGACCCTATTAAGTTACTAAGGCTAATTTCTTAGTGTGATAGTGTTAAACTGAATGAGTTACTTAGGAGTTTGAAATTTAACCATAAACAACCATAGATGACAAGATACAAAAAGAGCGCACGAAAGCACAATGCTGAGACACAATATATATATATAGCAAGAAAATAACCAATGCCTTAAAATGGAGTCAAAAGATAATCAATGTACTTGCATGTGCTTGGAGTGAATGTTTTGTGATTGCCTCTTGGTACGTTTTAAGTTAATGTAAAATATGAGTTGATTAAAATTAGGCGAAAGGGGGGGGGGGACTCCAGATATACCCAAGAGTACTTGGAGTATGTCCAAAACTAAACTATCACGGCTACCCGCAAAGAATATGTGGGCTGAATGGAGTCTTTGAGGCTATTGTTCATAATGCACCCGCAGGTGTAACAAAGATCGGCGCCCCGAGGTCACTTTTCAGGAGTTCCCGCTTCCTTTGGGTATTTTGCCACCGTAATGGTTTGATCTAGGTGTTGGATTTTCACCTGATGGTTTGTCAATTTGGGAGAGTGAATCCTAATTATTCTAGTCACTCAAATGCTTTTGATACAGCTTCACTGATCAGACGAACCACAGCCAAGTGCAGAGCATACACACCGGAGTCTTGTCAATTTTAGTAAATTTTGAGATGGGTGTTCTTGTTAAAAAAGAAAACCCTCCAGGAACCTCTTTCGATCCAAGTGGATCTCAATCGGGGAATCAAGGAGGAGTTAATTTTATTAAAACTGAAGAAACAGTTGATGAAAAAGAAAACCAAGATACACAATGTCGGTTCTCTAATTAGTCCTACCACGCATCTCTTTCCCCTTTCGGGTCAATCGGGAAGTCGTGGGGTAAGTATTAAATTACTTTGAAACCTTAGATATGGAATATGGAATTGATAATAAATCAAAGTATACTACCCTGCAGATTAGAACTACACTAGATTGCAAAAAAAAAGGAACGAAAAGCAAAAAAAGACACAGACGCAAATCCCCCCAGGGGGGATGGTGAATAGGCTCGAAAGAGCCTATTCGAAAGGACCTTTTCTTTTTATTAGCAGCGATTTACAATATCAGCAAATTGAAATTGATGCACTTTGGTCCTTGTTATCTGGGATCCAAAGGCTTACAACAAGCTTGTAACAAGCTAGAATTAAAACACAGCGGTGGGGGAAGCTTCCGGGAAGCTCTGGTTCATCCAAAAGTAAAAAATTGAGCAGAGTCTCCTTCTCTTTTATGTTAAACTTGCTAAAAAACAGCGAGCAATTAAAATCAAATGTGCCCAAACACACTTTAAAAGTGTTTTGGGTCACCACACTAGTTACCGAAAAAAAACTAAGTAAAAATTTGTTAAGTTGGGGTAATCTAGTTTTGCAAAAAAAGGAACCAAGGAAAGCAAGCTTTCCTTGGGATCTTGGCTTGCTGTTTGGGTAGCTAATGAGATGTGCACTTTTATTGCAGAATATGAAACTTTAAAGTACAGCAAAAAAAACTACCTTAAAAGCAAGCTACAAATTTTCTTTAAAATGCTTGCAAAAAAGAGGATAATTTCAGCTAGATCTCTTAAAATATGACTTTATATGCAAAACGGAACTGAGATCTAAACTTAAGAAAGGATCTTACTAACTAGATCTATATGTAATTTTCTTTGTGAGACAGATCTAAGAAATAAGATTCTTTAAAAGTAACCAATTTGAAGAGAAATTAAGATTTTTGAAGGAGGAAGAGAGAGAAAGAGTGTTGGAAGCCTGGGAATGTTGGGCTTTGGAGTCTGCTTTGGTGGAACACCGAGGGACTATGTCATTCAGAAGATCTTGAATATGAGGAAGATGCAAACCAGCTCAACCTCTTCTACAAGCGATATCACCTGCAACTTAGAAATCCTTGCACAAACAGATGGTTAAAACATAGGTGTTGCTGGAAGAGATAATTGGAAAGCATGCAATTAAACTTAAATACATACAACTCCAATAGATATGAAACAAGCAGCAGTAAGAGCATAAATCAAACTAGAATAAACTCTTACCCTAACAAGAGGGAGCAGCTCTCTCCTTCAAGGCCAACAATTAACCGGCAAAAGCAGTGATAAATAACACAGATTATACCTCATAAGCATTTGACAATCACCATCCACACATGAAGAGCATTACACCATAGATCTTGCCTCCAAAGCTTCTTTATTCCAGAATAATAAACAATACAATACAAGAGCAACAACACCTCAATCCCAGTTCTAACTAGCTTGGAAGAGGTTGCTTGTGCTTTGATTTATACAAAAACCAGGAGATCCAGCCCAGGGGGGGCGCAAATCCCAAGGAGACGGATCAAATCAGCTGATGGAGAAGTCAATCAATGCAGATCTGAAGCTGAACTGAGCCTACTTGTCAATTAGGGGCTTGATTGAGCTGACACATCAACCCATAAACTGACACATCAGTCCACAGAGCTCCCAAGAGAGCCCACACGTGTGGAGGAGAGAGAGAGGGCGCAATTGCCCCTAAAGGCTGCTGAAGATCAACTCTGGATCTGATTTGATCACCTCCTTCAGTCAAGGATTTGTCAGATCCAGTCAATCCGGTTCAGATCTGACTGATTTCAATCAAATCGGCTGAGAATCCACTGATCTATCATTTTGGATTTGCTCCATTATTCACCAATTTATTAATTAAAATAATCAATAAATGATTTTTTGGGGTTTTCTGACCTGAGTGATGAAAAATCACTCAAAACTAGGAAATAGTGGGTCCATGGGTTTACATGGTGCTCTTAGCTTGAAAATGAACACCTACATGACTGAAACTAATTATTTGGCCCACTTTTATTACAAAATCAATTTTTCCAATTAAACTATTAAAAAATAGCCTAAGTTTTGGAAAAATTAAATTTTAATAAAAAACACTGAAAAAAACTAAAAATTTGAAAATTTGAAAAAACATAAGGGGACTTAGACATGTTCATATGACTCGACCATGATGTCTAGCATGTTTATACATTGACACATAGACTCTAATAACCTCAATAGGCCTAAATGCCAAGCCGAACACCCCAACTTTGGAGGTATGGAGTGAAAAACTCAGAAATTATCAGTCGTTTATTCAAAAACCAATAATAACCAAGGGAAAAAACACCCTGGGCTGATTGGATTGACAAATAAAGTCTAAGAGACCGAGTCTTTTACAGACACTATCATGCTAGAACATTTATTACAATTCCCCCATGGGGTATGAACATGTGATATAGTACAACAAGGCTTCCCAGAAGCAAGACTGAAGGTCTTCTGAAGTCCGAACAAGTTATCCTTGTCCGGTTCACCAGGCTCACTTGATCAAAAACCACTAAGTACAACTTAGGTGGTAACAAGCCCTAATTGGGCAATTTTGATGTAATTTGGAAAATTGATCTTCCTGTATTGTGGTTTAACCCTATTGGGGTTTGTGGAACTTTTTGAAGAATTTAAGTCATCCCATTTACGAGATGAGCTAATAATGCTTTCGGGGATTTTTGTTCTTTAAAGGATTCCCCAGTGAAAAACTCTTGTGTCCATTGTGCTGATGTGATGAATGTTATTTTACTGCACTTATCATTTGTTTAAAGTTAGTCTGCAAATTTTTTTTAAGTATTTATGCTAATGCTAAAATTCAACAGAGAGGGATCCCCCTAAGTCCCTCTAGAGGCAATGATATCGTCCCCTAATCTCATAATACAAAGGACACCGAAAATAAGTTGCATCTCTTTCTTCAACTCCTATAGGTGGCACACCTGGTAGATCCTATCAGATCATGGTAGATGGTCCTCAGTCTCCACTCAGAGTCGATGAGAACCTACCCGAAGTTGTCCCAAGGGAATCTTCAATGAGTGCATCCAATTTTTACGTGTGCATGAGGGGGGCAGACATTAATGCCATCCTACAGCTCTAAGAAGTGCTCAAGGTAAAAGGACATCTTTGGGCCCAAGCTCGTCGGAGGTGAATTCCAAGTAACCTGATTGTACAATGTTATCCACTAAAATTGCAGTTAGTTGATTTCCAGTGAGTCGTCAAAGTTGTGAACATGTACCTTGTTCATTATCAGTGCTCAGAAGTTCCATAGTTCATCAAGCCCATTTTTGGGCCCCTTTTCTAATAATTACATGTTCGTACAACTTGGGGATATTGTAATAAATGTTCTAGCATGGAAAACTTTTTGTAAAGGACATGGCTTCCTAGGAATTAGACATCAATCCGATCATTCCAAGGTGTTTTTTCCCTTGTCAATTATGCAATGTTGAATAAGTGATGTATAATTTTCGAGTTTTTCAATGCTCCTCCAAAGCTTGAATGGTTGTCTTGGTGGTTAGGCCTTAAGAGGTTATTAAAGTTCACGTGGCAATGTATATAAGCATGCTCAACATTGTTTTGAATCATTATGAACATGTACTAGGTCTCTCTAGGTTTATTTATAAGTTTCATAAAAATTAAAAAAACCCATAAATTTGAGCCATTTTTTAATGGTTTAAAAGTGTGATAAAAGTGATGGAAATTTCAAATTGTGATAAAAGTGTGGCCTAGAGGCCGATTTTGACACAAGGGTGCTTGTTTTCGAACTCATAGCGCCCCTTTACCCCAAAACCCACTTTTTCTATGTTTTGGGTGATTAAATTATCACTTGGAGCATTTTTTCTTAAAGAGGCAACAAAATGACAAAAAATGCTAAAAAAGACATAAAATGGAGAGAATGACAAAAGTGGAAAGTGTGGTGATCTTTTCCTAAGTAAAAGGCGAATTAGACTAGGTTAAAACGTCATCTTTGAGAGAGTTTGAGTGGGTGGCCAATCATCCTAAAATTAGAGGTGCGCCATCCTTCACGTCTTGAGCGAGTTGGTTGATGTGGCATGTGAATATTGGATTAGTGGAAAGTTTGGTGGGGGCGCATCTCTTTATGGAGATGTGGCGCCTCCTCATGGGATCTAGATCCAACTTATCCCATAAAATTCTCAATAAGCTCAAGCGAACTCAAGTTTACATGCACTCTGGCTCAAGTTGGGTGTGCCCCCCCTCGGCTTAGTTTATCTATAAAAGCAAGGCCTTTGCTCATCTTTTTTAGGATGAAGCAAGGAACCTTTGCTCATCGTTTTTAGGATGAAGCAAGGAACCTTTGTTCCTGCAATGTACTATTGTTGTTATTTGATGAATAAATTTGAAGAAAGGAATTTCATGGATGTGATGTTGTGCTTATAAATCAAGGTGATATTTAGCTAGTTCCATTTCCCTTCTTTCAATTTTGTAGATTTATTCTAGCATGAGAAGGCTATTTCTAGCCCATTGGGCAAGCATTTGAAGATTTAAGTTGCTTGTTTATGTTTTATTATCTAAGACTTACGAGTAGAAGACTATAGTCGGTAATACTTATACTCTCCCTATTTCTCTTAAAGAAACGTACTAGATTAATCTCGTTTGTTTAAGGTTATTGCAACTTTGAGGTTCACCAAGCTTGAAGGAGATCTTGAGCTTGGTTGCATCTCTCTCTCGTTCAGTACAAAACTTTCTGAATCTAACTCTTCTTGCATTTCAGGCATCTCCACTTCCTCACAAAGATTCAAGTTGGAGTTTGAGAACTTGTCTTCTTCTCCTTAAAATTAAACTCTCTTTTTGGTTACCTGTTACAAGTAAGCTTAGATCTCAGTTTAAAGAGTTTATTTTACGTTCTTTGCTTGTTCATTTCTAGATCTAAAAGTGTTTTCATTTCATAATCATAAAGCTTAGATCTAGTTTCCCTTTCTTAAGTACTTGAAGTAGCATAATCTTTTTATATTTTGGGCAAGTACTAAGTTGTAATTGTTATTGTATTTTATTGATTAACCCACTAATCTATAAACATATAGCTTGCTCGTTTTTTCCTTTTTGTGACATGTTAAGCGGAAATGATGGTGAATTTTTTAAGTTTCAAGCTTCTCAAAGCACCTCTCATTCCCCCTTCTTCATTCCTCTTCTTCAAGCAAGCTTCGTAAGCCTTTTTTATCATTTTTCAAGATCAAAAGGCAGCCCCATTCATAAAAATCAAATTGTAATACGATTAATAAAGAGAAGGTGGGATTCAAGCCCCCGCACCTCACTTCCCCCATCTAGGAAAGGCTTGTGTCACATTTTATTTGGTTTGTTGCTTTTATTTGCTTAAATTCTTTAGAGTAGTTTTTCTTTTGCTTAATAAATTTCAATTGAACTTATTTCCTTTAGTTTCTTTCTAAGTTGCCAGGAAACTTGGGTATGGGGACGGAGACAGGTATAGGGACGCCATTTTTTGAAAAAGGGTACTTGGGTACGTCGAGGTAATATATATATATATATATATATATATATATGTCATAGTCACATCATACATGCATATAGATTTCTTCATAAATTATGAATCATGATTCATAATTATAAATTCGATGATTATTTGAACAGTGAACACTCGGATTGAAAATTTGAAACATAAAATTTGATAAATGATAGACTCAATAGATATCAATTAGAAGACTGGAAGTTACATAAAATTTGATAAATCATTGTACCAAGCAGCTGTAACAGAGAATCAAACTCAGACATGAAAGTACACTTGAAATCTTATTTTAAACACCTATTTGTACTGCTGTTACAGGCAATAAAAATTTGAAAATTGCCAAATATATTCCTGCGTTGATGTGAGTGTATTTCTCAAAATTAAATACATGTGTATATTTTTTATGTGCACATTTGGTAGTCAATTTATGTTCCATGAGTGTTGAACACAAAACCATAAAACATTCATTGTAAATCAATGTAAAATCAATCTACTAGATTTGGACAATATTTAGTGGAATTTGAACAGTGTTGCAAAGTGTTTGACATAAGTCCTGAACTAGACTCCATACGTAGTTAGCAAAAAATTAGTTCAGATTTGGTGGGGGGTCATTACATTTTCCCCAATGAATTGCATTTTATTGAGTCGGTCATAACCTCGGAGAACCCAAACATGAGGTACCAAGTACCCAAACACAAGGTACGACGTGCCATTTTTCCTATAAGTACCCCTCTTTTTATAAAAGAGTCTCGGGTACATGGACCCAGTATGGGATACGACAGGAGACATACCCTACGAGTACCCAAGTACCCGGTATGGGTACATGTACCCTACCCCCGGGTATGGGTACCCTGGCAACATAGGTTTCTTTCCATTTTGCAAAATTGGTTACTAACTTAGCCTTTTCTCTCACGAGTATGGCCTTCAGGCCTGCAAGAGACTCTTGGCTATAGTAATTAGTCTCATGATTTCCCTTTTGTGCATTTACAATTTTTAATCGAAATCAACATTTTCCCGGTGTATGCTCTTGTCCATCGCAAGTTTGCCCTAAGCTTTGGCATAATCAAAAGCAGTAATGTGCACTAATTAATTTCTCACATCTAACTAAGTAAACTCACATTAATAAAATCTACACCCTACAAACATAGCGAAAATTCGGCGTTCAGGAAATTTACTCTTTGTGGGCAAATTTTGTGGTTATTTATATACATGTGACTGACATATCTCAGTTTTGTGCAGGAACCAAAGACTCTAGGTTTCTCATATGATCAATTTCCACGAAGTTCAAATCAATCATGCATCCCACAATTGGAGCTAGATGTTACCAACTAAGTTGCACTAAGTTGGACTTTTAAGTGAGCCACCAAAGATGGACAATTACTTGATCAAATTCCGAGTTCAGAAGTCCATGTAGGCCTTCCTAGGCCCTTTTTATTTTTTTTACATGTTCATACCCACAGGGAATTGCAATAAAATGACTTAGCATGATGAATTTATGTAAAAGGTTTGGCTTCCTAGGACTTAGTCATCAACACATTATTGCAGGGTGTTTTTTCCTTGTTAATTATCTATCATTTTTAAACAATTTATAATATTCGAGTTTTTCACTCTAGCCTCCAAAGCTGGAATAAATGTCTTGGTGGTTAGGCCTTGGAAGGTTATTAAAACCTAAGTCTCAATGTATATTACCATGCTAATCATTATTTTGAGTCATTATGAACATGTATTAAGTCCCCATAGGTTTTTTTTAATTTCCGAAAAAAATAATTGTTTCTATTTTTACAGGCTCATTTTTAATAAGTGAAATGTAAAACTTCTCTAAGCCATAAAAGTGGAGCTAGGAGGTTGTTTTTGCCATGGGGGTGCTCATTTTCTAACCGAGAGCACCCACTTAACCCCTAAACGCACTTTCCTAAGTTTTCGAGTAATTATTTATCTCCAAAATTAATTATTACTTGAAAAACCCAACAAAGACCAAAAAATTGTATAAAGTGAAAAATTCGGCAACTTATAAAATAAAAGAAACTTGCCGAAATCAATTTTTGTGAGTTGGAAAAGTAAAGCACCAGGTATTCATAGGTTTTTGGAATGTCAAAGCTTTCCTTTTCAGGCCCAATCATGAGATGGAAGTTTCCTCTTCCAAACCCAAGCGCATCTCTCCAAGAGGGGTGCATTTTCCAAGTGGACTCAACTGATGAAATATCCCAAATCCCGATATTTTCTATTTCTAAACAATTATGCGGATACAACTGGGCTTACAAATTGCCAGGCAAAAATCCCTATTTTATAGGAAAAATTAGGGTTAGGGTTTGTGAGATAGGATACACACTTACCACTGATAACTGGCTGAACTGCTGCAGATAAAGTCTGCAAGTACTGAGATCTGGATCGGAGAGGAACTGATCTCTCCCGTCTCCGGTGAATGCTCCAGCAATAAGACGCCCAAGCAGAGAAAAAGGTGACGCCCTCAAGGAAGGAGGGGCCCGATGGATCTGCCGATTTGCAGGGCTGATAGCCTCGCTGTGCCGGAGAGATTGGCTGGAAAATACTGCAATTCTGAACCCTCTAAGTATGATAGCGACTTGGTTCTCTGAGGCAGCTGCTCACGCCCCTGGTGGTCTGGAAATGCTGATAACTCCTTCGGATGAGCTTAGATGGAGCTGATAGTCACTGGGTACCGGAGTATGAAGTTGCTGGTGAGGATCACGCCTGAGTTTCGGAAGGAAACTGAGATCTGAAGGCCCAATAGCTGATTAGGGCTTTCTGGTTGAAAACCCCCTCTTACGGCTACACCGTGCCTCTGCAACAAT
>LPNX010607640.1:0-70878 GCA_001517045.1 Pseudotsuga menziesii
TATGTGTAGATCTGTAGATACGGGTCGAGGAGTAATAGGAGTCATAGATTTGATCAATCATATCTATGACTCCTAAGGCTCCAAGACCCATTTCTACAAATATTTTGAGATCCATTTGATCAATCATATCTAATACTCCAAGACCCATTTTTATAACCCTTAAGATTGACTAGAACCTTGACCGAGCTAATACCTCGGTCGAGATCTTAAAAAGACCTCGACCGAGGGTTTGTTAAACCCTCGGTCGAGGGCCTTACAAACCCTCGGTCGAGGTTTTGTTAATACCTCGACCGAGGTATTTAAATACCTCGGTCGAGGTTTATACCTCGGTCGAGGGCTTAAAAAAACAGACTTAGCCCTCATTCAAGAAAATGGAAAATTTCCTGTGCCTTGCAGAGGTGTAAACCCTGCCATTCCTAGCACATAACTGAGCGGAGTTGATATCGATAGATTCACCATCGAATCTTCTATCCATTGAGATATCATACACGCATTTTAGCATTCATATGATATTTATTTTTTAATTACTTCTAAAACTTATACTTAGAAAACCACACTGCAACTTCGAAGTAGCTCAAAGAAAAATCCGCAGAGTTAAAAATACACAGCCAAAAAATTCGTAAAAATGCACACATCACATATCGACGTGTCCTCTTCAAAAGGGTATCTTTGGTTTTTCAATTTTTGAAAAAATAGAAAAAATTCCTTTACGTGGACAAATATGTGTTTAAAACGATGCTGAAATCGAATGTGGTCACTTTCGAAAAATAATAAATAATTGTATAATGCGAAAAAAATTAACAAAAAAATATGCACATCACACTAAATTTTATGTAGATCATGCTCATATATATTTTTTTTTTAAATTATTAATGCAAGATTGAATTACTCTACGTGGACACGAGCCACTTATTAACTTCTTCAAATTTTTAAGGTCACACAGTTCATTAAATACAAAAATTCACACATTAAATGACATCGGAATATTTTTAAAAAAATATCACTATGAAGCCAACATAATATTCTACAATTTGTTTTTTTACTGCAAGTCAAAATTCACATGGCATATATGTGTTTTGAGGGCTTCTATCTAGCACATGAGTAAAAAATCAGGTTTTCATCGCCAAATTTGGCCAAAAAGTGTTACCCATCTTCATGGAATCACCCCTAGCTTTTGCTGAACTTATTGTGGAATTTCTGAGTGAATATTATGAACGTGACTCATTTATTGATGAGCATATCTTTCTTGTTTCTTGGTCAAACCTTGAGTATAAATATATTCTTATGTATCTTCAAACTTTGAAGTGTCCACATATTTTTTCACAAGATGAGTGACAAGGTCTTTGTTATAATGCTAAGAATTACTTTATCGATAATGATACATTGTATCATCACGAGGTAGATTTGATTTTGCGTCATTACTTAAATCATGAAGAAGATGAAACAATTTCAAATGACTCTCACAATGGAGCTTATGGAGGTCATATTTCTGTGTTAGCAACTACCTAAAAAATTTTCAGCACGTGATATTTTTGTCCAACAATCTTTAAGGATTGTATAGAAGTAGTTAAGATATGTGATGCTTGTCAGCTTTTACCAAGAAAATGAGTGCACATATTGATCCATTGTTTTCCATCATGACAATAGGTCCTTTCAGTAAGTGGGGGGTTGATTTTATGACTTGTAACCCAACTTCTGTCGGGGAAACAAGTATATTATTATGGTTGTTGATTATTTTACTAAATGTGTGAAGTCCATGCCTAGATTTTCTAGTGATGGGGAAATTTCCACTTATTTCATGATCAACGATATTATTTCTATGTTTGATATTCCACGAGATATTTTCATTGATCATGGCAGTAATTTTCAAAATAAGATGATAACCGAGTTGACCACTAAGTTGGGTTTACAACAAGAACATTCCTCTCCTTTTTATCCTCAAACAAATGGTCGATTTGAAGTTTTCAATAAAAATTTGAATACCATGCTTTAGAGAGAATTTAATTCTCGTAGATGTTATAGGAAAATTTGGCACTTCTCCCTCCATGACGACACTTACATGTTTTGGTTGCATGACGACACTTCATGAATTTATTTTCTCACCTAAAGGACATTTGTGGATGAAATATCCATATTTGGGACCTCCTTAGGAATTACTTACCTCATCTAATTATTACTTTTCAATTAGGGAACTTTTGACCACAATCGGAGCCCCTAAACCCCCTAAAAATTGCATTTCCCCCCCAATACGCCCCTTACAGTTGGTCAATCGGCATTTTTCAGCTTGCACATGCATGTTTCTAATGTATCAAGGGTGTGTGACATGCTAGTATCCCCTTTCCCACTAGCGTGTACCTCAAAAATACATACAAAAAATATAGTAAAATATCAAAAAAAATGAGTGGTTTGGGTGGTTTTGGAACCATCTTCTCAGTTGTAACTACTTACTCCTTGACCCTTTCTTCTTCATTTTCTATATAAGAAAGGGAGGGGGGACCATGAAAGGGATATTAACCTATAGTAATGTTGTTAGGGAATTCATCATATGGCTAGGGTTTGAGGCCACCAACGTATTAAGGGTTCTATTGACAGACATATGAGATTATACAAGCATATATTAAAGCAAAATCCTAGTGGAAGAGAGGATGCACATTATTTTTAAGGTTTATCCTAGTTGTTTATGCTAGAAATAGGGTTTTTAGGGTTTTCAAGGTTTTTTGGTTGTGAAGTTTGATGACAAGAGGGAATGCATTCATAACCCAAATAAAACTAAATCACAAGCATAGAAAAAATGAGATGCATAACATAATAACCATGTATCCAATAGAAAATAACACTGAGGTTCATCCACAAAAGGCAAGCACTACAAGTATAAAAACTTTAAACCAGCAATGAAATTACCAATTGAGTAGCTAAAAAAAGCTATAAATGAAGCCAGAGAACAAGCTGAAGGGTAAATTGAGCATATATTTCATAATTAGTCTTTCAAATACACATAAGAGTCATTTACTTAGCTTATGGACAAGTCTGAAGACCTCCTCTTTCCAGCCAAAAAATTGAACCCTTAGTTCTCGTTGTGACATACATTAATACTATCCTTCCAAAATTGGTTTAGGACTAAACCCTAACTTTTTTTCAACTTACTCATAGAAATAGTTCTATCTAAATAATAATTACAAAAATGAAATATCCTTCAAAACATAACTAATAACTGATTGTGTTAACAAGCTTCACAAATCTTTAGCTACTTCAGCTAATAAGGCTATCCCTTCTAGGGCTTGGGCCTTTCTTCTAGCCTTCAGTTGCTCTGCTTCCATCTCTGCCATCTTTCTAGTGAGTTCTTCATTTTTCTGTTGTAGATATTTGATGGTTTGTTTCAACATTGTAAATTGAGACTCTGTATTCCTCTTCCTTTTCAATTCCTATTTTGAGATTGCAATCAGCTCCTGATACTGGCTATTCACCTCATCCAGATCCTCTCCGAGTCTTCTATTTTCCATGACCAGGCCATCATTTTTCTCCTCCATATATTCCACCAGATATTTATATTGTTTTACAGTTCTCTGTAAATTCTCTTTTGTTGAATCAAATGCTTTATTTCCTGTTGTGGTTTGCATCTCATTTGGAAGCCATGGAATGTTTAGTCTCTTATAGATTTTTTCATCTTCTGGCAACAATTTTGTAGGATTTTCAGGAAAACTTAGGTTTTCTTTAGTTTCAGCTTCACAAGGAACATTTTCCTCAACCATCACCTTCTTTTCTGAGTGAGAATCCTTTATCTTACCTTCTTGCTGTTCCCGCAACATTTGACTTCATATCTCTAGAAAGATATCAAACAATTTAGTCTCAGTAAGGGCAGACTCTTTTTCTGATTCCATTGGCATTTTTTCTTTACTGTCAACCTTATCAACATCTAATTTTTAAGCACATGAGGATTCATATATCACTGTTACTTCTTCTTTATTCAATTTAGGGTTCAACAATTTCTTCATATTCATCGTGAGCTTGTTTCTAGGTCTAGTCTTTGGTCTCCACACAGGAGAAAGTTCCCCTAACATTTTGAAAGTTTTTCCCTGATGGGTGACTGAAGCCAATTCAATAAATTTTAGTTTCTTTCTCTTTGGTACTGCTACCTCATCTTCTTGGCTATGAAATTCCTTTTTAGTACAAACCCTAGTTCCATCAATAACAGGGAGTTTATCCTCGTCAAATAAGTGTTTCTCACCCTCTAACAAGACTATGATTGGACTTTGTTTTTGAACTTCAGTATCCTCTTCATCACCTAAAATTTTCTCTCCAAGTACAATATTTTCAGAAACAAATGTTTCTGTTGGTGCATCATCCTGAATAGGCTCGATCTCCTTATTATCAGACTGCAAATCTTTGCTCTCAATGTCATTAAGATGTTGTTTAGACTCAAAATATTCCTTTGCAAGCTCTAAAACTTCCTCCAATTTAATACTGTCTTCATATTTAACCTTTATCTTCTATTTAAGCTTTATGATCAAGGTCTGTCCTTTATCAGCTTGTTTTCTATGAGACTATCCTTCTTGACCATTCTGAAACCTTGACCAAAAAAGGAAATATTCCCAAGTTTTCCCCTTACTCTGAAAAACGGTGTTTATAATGAGTTTGATAAGTCCATGGTGGAAAATGGACTATCTAGTATGACTTTGGCACTCCTTAATTCTACAAGACATCTTCTGCATGCTCTTTAGAAAGAAGAAGGGAAGGTTCATCTTTGACTCATTACTGAGGTGTTGAAGAAATTTGAAGTGGTATTTAAAAATGAAGGCATATCTTCCTTCACATGTAATATAACTTTGTAAAACCTTAATAGGTTCTATCCATTCAGGCCTGAAGTTATGAATGGGTACACCCTCACCCCAATCTACAATTATACCAGGTAGTAGGTACTTTTGTGCATTAAAGGTGAATGGCACCTTCTTAAACCATAATTCTCCGTCATTTTTAATTACTGTTGCCTCAGCTACTAACTCCTTGGTCAATTTGAATTGCAAAGTATAAAAAGATATAGTGTCTTTGTCATAGCACTGGGAAAACTTATGGGAGACCCTTGCATGGTATCCATCAATTTTATTGAAAAATATCAACCATCCTGCATTTGCAAATAGCTCAGCACATTCTGGAAATTTATCTATCCAACTGAGATTAGTGGGCTAAGCTCTATTAGTTTTTCCACTTTTATTCATTTTCACTATGGTTTACAACACCTATCAATAATCTCACAGTCTATTTATCTTCAAATTCTCACAGTCTACCCTATCACATAGTTCAGGAACTCTTATGTACCAAATTTTGCAATAATTTGACCTAATCACAAAATTAAAGGACCTCCAATATTTCTGCTCTGAAGTTTATTATTTCAAACGATGAATACTTTGATATATTGATTAATATTTCATCATTCATGGTATATTGAGTGAGCAAATTCATATACTTAGAATTTTGACATTATGGAATTTTATCAGAAAACCCCCAATTAAGCAAACCCTATCAAATGCCACGTGGGGTACCTGCTCCGAAGCTTAATACAAGTGTTGGAAGTCGATCTCTTCAAGGGTTAGGTGTCAAATTTCACATTCCATCTATCTCCAACTGTCCAGATCTCCTCAAACTGTCGTTGCTGGAAAGCCCTAATTCTTCATTCAACTGTAAAAACTCTGATTTCTCAGCAATATGTTCCCACCACGACTTTCAATACCTTCGTATTCTTCAGCTTAAGAACATATTCCTGAAAATTCTACCTCGTTCCACTCACTGTCATCATTCACCATGAACTGCATACAATTTCCACGATCTTCCTCACACGATGACCATACTTCTGTTTCAATGATAAACTTGGCAAGACATGTATCAAATGTGATAATTGATGTGGTTAACACCTTAGGGACAAAACCCCCAAAAAATACGGACTGAAAAATAACAATTTTGGCACTCACGACATTCTTGTAGCACTCTAGTGTATTAATTTCGCTCTTGCGCTACAAGAAAGTCCCAACACATAATTTCACCTCATTAAATCACTAATCAGGTTTAAGACTTGGTTTATATGCCTAATATCTACCTTAGTGTCATTTATGAAACCATTTAATCAATATACACCTTGTAGAACCCTTCAAAAATGAACTCTAAATAAAATTTATAAAAGCAGACCTAAAAATAAGAAAAATCAAAATGATAAAAAACTAAAAGGCTTGAACTCAAAATTAACTTTTATAAACCAAAATTTCCTAGAAGCAAAAATATTAGCAAGTTTCAAAAACATAAACAAAAGCATAAAACTAAGGAAGACAAAATCATGACCTAACACTAGTTTTATCTTCTCTCCAAATGGTTGTTTTCTCCAAAGCTCCAATACCTGCAACAAAGAAATAACCTTTCTCAAAGCACCTTCAATTGTTATAAAATATGAAATATGAACATATATAATTATTGCAACTTAAATCCAAATTACAATCTAGATCATTTCCATAAACAGTTGAAACATGCATTACAATAGATATGGAAGGAAAAGACTTTATTTATTCATGAAGTGTCTGGAACAATTACATATACCTCAGCCTGCTCAAGCTTCCTTGAAACCTAGATCTGAGCACTCTTTCTTCTCTTCTCCAAAAGAAATCCTCCAACATAACTTTTCCTCCGAAAGGTCCCCCTTTCCTCTAGCCCCTCTCCTATTTTTATAGTTCATTAGGTGAAAGGTTTACGATGCTAGGATGGTTAGGGGAGTTAAGGTAGTTTCCAAACCAACCCCAACTACCCCATGATTAATTGTTTTTTATTTTTAATGAAATTTAATGAAATATGTGGGTTGTAAAGAGGAAACTTGTGTATGATATGCAGGCTCCATTGAGGAAACTCGCATATTTATCTTTCGAGATCGATTCATGGATTTCATGTGTGAAACTTGGGTATGGTACACAGATTGTTAGGATGAAATTCACATATTCAAGCTAGACTTGTAGTTAAACTATGTTGATACAGGAGTAAATAGTGTGTATCCAAGGTCCAAACCTATTATGGTGTTAAGGATACTTCTATCCATTAAGTGCTTTTGTGTGATAAAAAATTTTGTGTCATCACTCAGACAGAGAAGTGCCATTTTGAGGTATAATAGATGCCCCCTAATGTGTGAGGTTAGAAGGTAAGCATGGTCAAAATCCATTACAAAATTTAGCTTAGAGGACTCAGAATCTAGGTCGTGAGGAAGTACCTGAAATAAAAAAAATAGAGGTCACTTTTACAAAATCATCACTAAGGATGCCATGTTCAATCATGTGGAACACTAGCTCCTTTACAAGATATGCATAGTATGGGATACAAGGACATGTATGGTTTAAAAAGTGGATCATACACATATGAGTACAATAATAGATCTTCAATAGCTAGAGTTGTGTTACAAAGTATGACATGATATTTTGCAACTTAGGTTTTATAATCCAAAATCCTAAGGTCTTCGTCCAAATCCATATAATCAACTACAAATCCTAGTGATTTGAATACATTAGTTGAATTCGAACATAAAGGGTACCATCAGAATACCGGTTAAAGAGTTGTACCGATAACTAATACAAAGGAAACAACCAATATGAAAAGTGGATCCTGAGGTACTATCCTAAGACTCTAGGTCTTCATCATTAGTTGGTGTTGATATGAATTCATTTATGAGGAAGGAATTAATGAATCCTTCAACAAGTCACATGAGTAAAATGGTAGACTGGATAAGGTAAGATGGATACAGATCAATCTTAGGGATGAGCATCACCGAGATCAAGGTAAATAGACTCGGAGTAAATATCCTTGAATAGTGAACATGACACAGAATAGACACAAGGTAGCTTTAGAATCAAGAGGAATAGTTGGACACATCTGCAATGTAGGAGACATTAACAGATTCCCCATATACATGGATCAGGAAATCAAATGGAGGAGTAGTAACTCAGAGTACAGGTTGAAACTATAAAGTATAAAACTGAGACATGATTGTTGGGAGATCCAAAAATGGTGCTTTGTTCAAGGATGACTATGGACTTGTTTCCAAACAAATTACTAGTAAAGAGAGTATTTCCTTCCTTACTTTTTTGTTACGTTTTAACGAGTCCAAGAAAGAAAACTCAAGACCTTCTTCATTGTTGAACAAGATTGAATAAGAGATGGAATATTGCTTGATATAGCACTGATTCGTGGATTTTACGAGCACAAATTAGTGGATTCTCGTCGATGATTTCATAATTTGAGAGTCTAAAAACTCCAATGAAGACTATAAGGGCGTGATTTTTCGTAAATTTAGTCTCTTGAGTCCAAAAAAGTATAAAACCATCCAGAGGAGAAATCTCTTAGCTTCCGAGCAACTAAGGTATTCTTTTTTCGTATTTAATTGGAAAGTTCTGAAAAAAGGGGTAAACTATCACCAAACCGATGCTCCTTCAAAATCAAGCATATATAATTAGTTTAACGAGTGTGAAGGAAGGCAGGATCACTTGGGATGTTCCATATATTTATGAGTATGGGGAAGCCAAAAATAAACTTGATTCATTGTACTGAGTTTTAACGAGAATGACAATGACATAAAGAACACTGGAAAAAAATTCATAGTTTAAACCAAAGCACAAAAAAGAAAAAGTGAGATCAAACATGTTCCTTTTTCGTAAATTTATTCCTCCGGGACCAAAAAAGAGATAAACCCATACCTGGAAATACTCTTCTCGCCACAGTGAACTAGAGTATTCATTTTTCGTAAGTAATCCAAATCGTCCAGAAAAAGGGTTAAACTTATACCAATGTGGATAATATTTCACTTACTTTAGCGAGTCTAGAAGAACAAGTAAACTAGACAATCTAGTCATATTTAAGGAGTCATACCAGGGCTTGAAAATAACTCCATATGACGGGAGCCTTATAACAAAGGATAGTCAGCAAAAAGATAGAATATGAAGCTCACTTTCACATGTAAGACAATTACGAAGGATCCCATGACCTAGCAACATGCAACATGGCTACCAAAATGGCAAGAAGTTTTCTAACTAGGGTAACCCAAGTCATGTAATATCTAATGCATGGAATAACAATGATGTTTGAAGGATAATAGGACGCTGTAGATCACAATCGATGGAGAAAAAAGAATCCTAGGGTTTGAAGCTGAATAAGGTATATATGCAAAATGCAATGGGACCAAATACTAACCTATATGTCGAGGTATCATGTTCAATTTTCATCCATGACCTGAAAAACTAGGCAAAAAATCGATCCATTATTAGTCATGACATTTATAATTAACCAAAACTATACAAAAGTGGGTAAAATTTTATAGATTTTTACCATAAATAATGTTTTTGGATAAATAAACTAATTCATTTTGATTTTTACCTTGAATAGTGAAAATTTTATCTTTGAGCTTCAAACGCCTCATACGCTCAATTCGGTGGATGAAATAGAATTCCACGAGTTGCAGGTAAGTCTCCTCTCTCTTGCCTTTTATTTAAAGTTTTTTCTACAAATTTAGGTGTTTTGGTGAGTTTAAAAGGGCACCATGTAGGATATGTAAGTAGCCTCTTGTCAACTCATGTATTTGAGAAAAATACGAAGGTATGCAATGGGGTACCCGTCTAAGGCATGCACTATCTATAACAGTGCAATCGTGTATGCTGCGAGTTAGGGGTTTTGGATGGGAAATGACCAAAATTTTTGTTGTTTGCAGGAAAAATGGTTCTTGAATGGTGTTAGAGCCTGTTTTTTTTTTTTCATTTTTAATGCATTTGTTTATGTTTTGAAACTTGGTTTTGTTCATTTCTCCTAGAAAATTTTGTTTCTTAGGATAATTTGAATCTTTTTTCTTTAATTTTCATGTCTATCTGATTTCTTAGTTTTATTTTTCAATTGCGATTTTATTGATCGAAATTCATAGTTATGGGGCTTATATAATGTTTATATGAATTAAAAATGTCCTAAAAATATCATAAAGTTTTGATCTAGATCATTTTACCTAAGTTAAATCATTGCTAGTTGTTATATTTTTGAAAATCATTAAAGCAAACTTTCTTGCAACGCAAGCCTGAAAAAATTACACATATGCGCTACAAGAAAATCACGCAGTTCGAAAATCATCATTTTTGTTCAATTTTTTTTAAAATTCTCATATATGAGAGGTCATTCATACTTGGTTGATGGATTTGGTGCATGTCTCCTCTAGAGTGATCATTGTGATAGGTGTGAATACGTTAAGCAAATCATCATGAGGGTGAGTTATGGTGGTCTGTTGTAGAGTGATGGAATAATGATGGTTAAACACAATGAGACAAATGTGCCTTGGATTTTGTATCCCCTGAAGTGCATGAAGATCAGATGAGTTCATGGTGAAGTATTAGCAATGCGTAATCAAATATTGAAACAAGTCGAAAATTTAGGGCTTTGAGGGGCGATCGTTTGGAGTTATCGTAGTGGTCAGAGAAGATTAAGGAATGAAATTGGACACCTGAGAGTCAAGAAAACACAATGCTAACACCTGGATTCATCACTTTGACAAGTAGGCTGCAAATTGATAGCAAAGTCCATGTATTTGGGTTTTTACTAAGCAAAGGATTAATGATGGAATTGAATGAATATTATTAGTATGTAAACCTAATTTATACTTAATATCGAATTCACTGTCAATGGAATCAAGGCATTTAGCAGTTTAAGTGAGAGAGTTCAGTTTAGGGTTTTGGTTTCCAATATAGCATTGTCTATCAAATTGTCAAGACTTGAATAGATTTAGAGATTTTTTACTAAAAGAAGTAATTTGATAGTCGTTCAAAACGAAAAGAAGTGGTAAAACCAATAGGGTTGAACCTTCAGACATGAGCTAGGTTCAAACTTTTCCAGACTATGCAAATCTATTTTTAGAGGTAGGATGGTTAGGCTATCTAAAAGAATTAAGGGATATCATTCAGAGGTCTCTTATAAATTTGATCAGTGTTTGGATAAGGATCTGGTGACTTTTGATACTTTAAAGTTTAAGCTGACCAGGGAATTGTTAGCAAAATCTACAGGGATCTTAGATGAGGGTGAATAATGGTTTTAAAAAGTTCCATTCACTTTTAATGTAGAGAAATATTTACTTCCAAATGTAGTAGTAGATTGGGGAAAGGGAGTCCCTATTCAGAAATTTAAACCAGAATGGATAGAGCCTATCAAAATCTTACAAAGTTATATCACTTGTGAACGGAAATTTGCTTTTGTTTTTAAGTATCATTTTGGTTTTTGCAACATCTCAGCCATGAATCCAAAATGAATCTTCCATTCTTCTTCTTGAAAAGTTTATAGAAGATGTCTAGCAGGGTGAAGGAACATCAGGATCACACCAAACAATCTGTGTTTCATCATGGGCTTATAAAACTAGTTATAAGTATTGTACTTCAAAAAAGGGAGAAAACATGGGAATATTTCCTATTTTGGTCTGGTTTTCAAATAGAGAAGGAAGAGCAGTCTTAGAAGAAACAGTTAAATAAAGGTTAGAATTTGGTCAAGAAGCTTAAAAAGAAAGTCACAGTCAAGAATGAAGAAGGTAGTGAACTGGAAAAATATTTGAACCAAGAAGATGAAAACATTGAAATTGAACAACAAATCAATATTGAAGAAAACAAAGTTTCAAAGTCAGAAGTGAAGTAAATCGAGCCTGTAGGAGATGCTTTTCATATAGAATTGAATCAAGGTGTAAAGGAAGATGTAAAAGAGTAGGAACAGGTTCCTATTACAATACTCTCTGAAGAAGAGGAAAGATCATTATCTGATGAAGCTAGGGTTCATACCAAACAAGATGTACATACACATTTTGAAGAAGAGATAGTGTCACGAGGAAGGAAAAGGAAAATTGTCTAATTAGCTTCTATTAAAAATCAAGGGAAGTTTTTAAAAATGTTAGGAGAAGTTGGAACAGCTTGGAGGCCCAAGACTAGGCCAAAGAACAAACTTAGATTAAATATGCAGAAGTTGTTAAACCCTAAATTAGCTGAAAAGAAGATTACAGAAATTGAAGACTCTTCATCTCAGGAAGAGCTAGAAGACTATGAAGGTCAAAATAAAGAAGTTATGAAGGGTAAAAATAAAATAATTTCAGAAAATAAACTAGTTTTTACTGAAACCAAGATCTCAAAAATATTCATGGAGGTTCGAAAGAAGATGATTCTAGAATAGCATCAAAATGATTTAAAGAGCTCTTTTATAGAGAAAGGAGAGGTTGCTAAGAAATCATCTTAGTCCAGTATTAAAGCTGAAGAGTATTCAGAAATCCTTGTGACCTTGACAGAGCATATGGAAGAAGATGAAGAAATTTTTAGGAAGCTGAAAATCCCTTGGATTTCTAAAGGAATCATTAGAGGAAATTTGAGGTCTAAAATGGGCCTCCTAAGGAAAATGATAAAATAATAGTTAAAATAATAAAATAGTAGTTAGAATAATAAAATAATAGTTATTAATTTTGGAGGAAGAAATAAAAAAACTACTTTTTTCATATTTTCGACATATCTCCCTGTGTTTTTACTCAAATTTCAAGCAGGAGAGCTCGTTGGATGCGGAATTTAATTCTGCATCCAACGAGCTCTCCCGCTTGAAATTTGAGTAAAAACACAGGGAGATATGTCGAAAATACGAACAAAAAAAGTAGTTTTTTTTTATGAAAAATATGTCAATTCAACCATTATGGTTGACTCATTTTATTAAAATTCTATTGGTTCTTGAATTTCAACTCACAAAATTTATTGTTGGCACGTTTTCTTATAAGGCCCATTTTAGACCCCAAATTTCCTCTAATGGCAGCCAGTATTAGAAGGAAAATGCATTGATTCTGAAAATGAATTTTTTGCAGAGGAGTATCAAGCAATACAAACATCAAATTGAGTACTTGCATGAGACCAATGAAGGATTAGTGACTACAAATAGAATACTAAGAGAAGATTTGGAAGAAGTAAACAGTCATTATCAGGAACTAATTTCAGTTTTTAAAGAGGCTTTAAAAAGAAAGAGACATGCAGAGAGCCTATTTATAGAACTAAAACAAACTATTCAAGAGCTGACACAGTAGAATGAGGAGTTGAAAAAAAGAGTGGAAGTTTTGGAAGCAGATCACCAGACTCGCCAGAAGAAAGACCCAAGCTTTAGAAGGAATTGCTCTTTTAGCAGAGGCAGCAAAGAATTGTAAAAGTACTTTAAGAAAAGCAGTTATTAGTTAGTTTTTAAAAAGTTATTTCATTTTTATATAATTATGGTTTTATTGAACAATTCAATAGATGACCTAAAGGTAGTTTGTTCAGTTATATAACTGTTTTTTGAAAAAACAAGATAAATGTAAGTTTGGGAAAGGACCAAGGGTTCGATTTTTGTTGCAAGGGGAGGCTATCAAGTTGTGCTTTATGAGCTAAGTGTAAAAAACTCTTATGTGTTTTTGATGATTGAATTATGAAATATATGCAACTATAAGCCCTATTTAGACTATTGACTGGTTTCATTTCTGATTTGTGTTAATCACTCAGTTGATATACTCGTTTCTTGTTTAAGGTTATTATGCATGAAATGCTTGTTGACTGTGGGTGGAATTCAGTGCTGTGATTATTGTGTTTGGTTTATAGTTTCTATGTTATGCATCTCAGTCCATCAAATTTTCATGATTTAGTGTTTGCTTTAGTTTCATTAATTTTCTGCCCTCTTGTCTACAAATTGTACAACTAAAACCCTAGAAAGACGTATTTTACTTAATTGTGTTTATTGAGATTGTGTTGGCTTGTTCTTTCGTAGTCTAAGAACAATTTATGGCACTAACAAATGGCATGATCAAGAGCACTAGTAAATTGATTAGGGATATTTATGAAATCCATTAACTTTAAACTCCCTCTGACGATGTGGATTTCCAAAAAAAATTCACACGCCCAACATGTGTGCCCAAATCAGATTGCGAGAGACCTTGGTAAGATATTGGGATCCTGATCAAGGCTTGTTTGACCTTCATGATGAAATGTTGGACATTACTGTTGAATTTATTTACTTCATCAATAGTTTATCACATAGATAAGTGCCGATGAGTGTTAGTGGTTCTAGTCGTGGGGGTGACCCACTTAGTGTTCAATATTATGTGAACATGTATTGTGTGTTTGGGTCCAAAAAGTTGGGTACACAAGTTCCTATTGGGCAATAGCAAGTTTCCCACTTAAGGTGATTATGAGCACCATTACACGAGTGGTGAGTGTGTCCTCTCTACACCCATCTACTCATAACCATATGCATTTGGGGGTGGAGTGCCTTAGGAACGTGGTATTCGACTGGTGTTCTAGGATTGTTATCAACATGAAGAGACAAATTTCAAATTGAAAACTTGGAAAGAAGAATAATTTTGGATACCCAAGCATCCTCACAGCCTTATTCTTTGAGTGTGTACTATCATTGATCCCCAAGGAAACACTCCCTCATACACATCTATGTGAGCCTAGACTCACACGGTGGGGAGATGTCTTTGTTCAATAGGGTGGTGGTGAGATCCAAGGAGAATATGATGATTATTTCTACTCATGGTGGAGTATACATGTATCAGCATTTGAGTAGTTTCCTTATGTTAGGTTATACTTTTGCGGTGATCTCGAGCTTGTGCTATCTGCCAGGGAGGCATGGGGAGAGATGGGTAAGTATTTTTCTTTTCATATATTTAATTTTTTTGGAATTTTTTTATGAAAAAGTTTATATACATATGTAAATTTTATGGGTCCGAGTCAAGATTGTGTGATGCAGATATTGGATCTGTTCATCCAGATGGACATCCTAGTAACTTCGTGCAACCATTCAATGGACGTGGTGATGATGCTATGCTCTGAGTTGTGGATGGAAATCTAGCTCATATTACCCATGATATTCTTACTCTAAGGATGGAGAGGATACCCATTTACATGTAGGATCATGTAGTGGGCATGCCCCCTTCACGGTTAGGACTTCTTTGGAAGGTTTCTAGGACCTTCCTTTATTACAGACAGGTTGTAGCGAAGGAAACTGAGGCTACAGAGTCTCCATAGTTTTCTAGGATCTTAAAAGATTATGATCCCATTTTTGTATTTTGATGTATTTATGACTGGATATTTTGGACCAAGACTCAATTTTATGGACCTTTTATACACACACACACACACACACACACACACACACACACACACACACACACACACATATGGTGACTTATTTACATGTGTTTCTATCTATACATCAAATATATTTTTTACAATGCGTGTGACAAATGTAATTTGAATATACAATTTGAATATGAGTCAGCTACTGTATTTTGATTTCTTGGAATAATATGATCAAAATGTCTCTCAAGTAATCTAATTTGTAAGAACTGATGTATTAAAGTAGGATGTATTACCTGATAATCAACATTAAGTTAAGAGACTACTAACATGGAATCGATTCTAACCTCAAGACACGTAATACCATGTAAAGAAGCATCCCTTAGTAGCTCAATTATGGCACTGTACTCAACCATATTAATAGCAACATGACCTAAACATGCACCTCTCGAGGTAACTAGTTGTCATGTGGGTGCATAGATGACCCAAATGACTGAAGCAAGGTTGTAAGTGTGATGACTTGCACCATCAGCGAATCCTATGAATATTTCTAAGGACATGTGAAACAACACCATATGTACATAAGAAAAACTAACATATAACCATTTACAAAGTTAGACAACTATATACAAGAAAAATAATGTAGCTTAAGTATAATACGTTTTCAGGTAGAGCCATTTCGGGACTCCAGCAGCTTATTTCCATCGTAGTTGATCAATTCATACATTCCCTTATTTAAGACCTTAGACACAATATACGGTCCTAACCACATTGATTTAAATTTTCCTTCCACCAAGGATTCCTTATCATGGTAATAAACCAACACAAGGTCTCCTTCAGAGAACACCTTAGGTATGACAAACTTGTCATATTGGTTCTTAACTCGTTGCTTATGTTCCTCATTTGTTGTAAGTGCATCTCTACATTGTTCACCTAGGTGTTCTAGATGAAACAAACTCTCTTCTAGGGAAGAAGTTTCAGGAAACAATTGTATTACAATTTTCAATGAAGGCATTTTGCATTCTATAAATTTGAATGCTTCCACCCCGTGAATGAGTTGGAAAGGTGAAAACCATGTGGCAATATTTATCATATTTCGGTATACCTAAAGTGTTGGATACAACATGATGTTCCAATATTATCGACTTGCGTTAATACCCTTCTTTAGAATGGTTTTCAAAATTTTATTTGTGGCTTGTACTTGTCCATTCTTTTACGGGTAAAAAGTAGATGAGTGATCATGTTTAAATATACGTAAAGTAGTCAATTCAGTCATCATCCTGTTTTGGAAATGACTTCCATGGTATGTGACAAGCTGTTTTGGGATCCCAAATCTAGCGATAATTTGGTTAAATACAAAATAGGATGTGGTTTCACCACCGGCTTTGTAGGTAGGCATTTCCTCTGCCCACTTAGTAAAGTAGTCAGCAACAGCAATGATGTATTTATGCCCCTTAGTCGAATTTGGTTTGCAAGTCATGAAATCTAACCCCCACTTAGTGAAGGGCCCTACCATGATGATGGGGTAAAGTGGAGCATGGTGCAACCGCATCTTTCTGGTATAAAGCTGACAAGGATGACAATGATTGACAACTTCCATGCAATATTTGAAGATCATGGGTCAGAAATAACCAACACACAAGATTTTCTGGGTCATTTCTAACCCAAATAAATGACCCCCACATGGGAATCATTTAGTACGAACTCATCCTCCTCATGAGTAAGACATCAACAAAGGATTGAATCTACCCCTCTTCGGTAGAGAGTATTAGCAATGATGAGGTAGTTTTTGGAATTCATTTGTAACTTCCATTGTTGTTCTCATGAGAAGGTTATTGGACACTTCAAAGTATGAAGATATAATAAATTATCTCCATACCAAGGATCGGTAGTTGAGATCAAGAATATGTGTTCATATGGAAATGATTCATCCTCTATCATTGCACTCTCATCACTCAAAAACTTAGAGATGAGTTCTGCAAACACCAAGGACTTTTTGGATTTAGTAGATCGGAAATCCAGGTCAAAATATTGGAGTATGATGATCCATATATTGAATTTTTCCCCAATTATACATTAGGATAAAACATATTGGAAAGGATTCACATCCGTGACCACAGTGGTTGTCTTGAGTAGGATATAATGACGTAACCTTTGAACGACATACATTGTCATTAAAACCAACTTCTTGACATGTGAATCAATATCGTAGTTCAGGTCTGACCAAAGATCGACTAACATAATAGATGACATGCTCTTGGAATTGTTAATACTCCTTAACTAACACCACAGCAACTATAGACTCTGATGTGGCCATATACAGTATAAAGTCTTTCGTGTAATCTAGTGGATGCAACAGAGGGGATGACAATAATGCCATATTCAATGCCTCAAATGATTGGTGTGTGGGTTCATCCCATATAAATGAAGTGTCTTTCTTGATAAAGTGCATGAAACCTTTCGTTATCTTGGCATAATTCACTATAAAAACGTTTGATAAATTTAGACTTTCCTTGCAGACTCTGAAGTTGTCAAATGTTTTTAGGAGGAAGCATATTAATAAGCACCTCAACTTTCAAAGGATCGAAACTAATGCCCTTTCTAGAAATAATGAAACCTAGAAATCGTCTCGATTCAACACAGAAGACACATTTATGAGGGTTTAAACAAATCTTGTAGTATCAACATATATCAAATACCAAATGAATATGATCCAGGTGATCTTTTCTCTTCCGGGAATGCGTCGAAAGATCATCTAAATAGGGCTCAACAATGTGCTTAATGTCATGAAAACTGAAGTTCATTTCCCGTTGAAAGGTAGCCTCAACATTCTTCAAACAAAAAGGCATATTTTTGTATGCGAAAGTACCCCAGGGATAGATAAAACTAGGCTTATGTTGTTCCTCAGGTTTGATTGGATTTGGTTGTATCCTAAGAAACCATCCATAAAGGAAAATACGTCGCTACCCACACACAGATCGATTATTTTGTCAATGAATGGTCTGGGATAGTTGTATTTTGGACATTCTTTATTCAGCTCTATTAAATCAGTACATACACATATAGTTCCTTATTTTTTGTCTAACGAGATAGGGTTAGATACCCATTCCGTTAAAGAAATGGGGTATATGAAACTAACCTTGAACAGATTTTCAACTTCATCCTTAATGGGTGTCGCCTTCCATGGGTTCATGGAACGTAAGTTTCACCAAACATGATTTAAATTGGGGTATGTTCTTATTTCATGTTCCACAATAGATGGGTCTATTCCTAACATCTCCTCATAAGACCAAGAAAACACATCGTGGAATTCCTTGAACAAGGTTGTATAAATGGAAATTTATTCAGGTGAAGAATTTGCTCCAATATAGACATTTTTCATGATTCCAGGTTTGGTGGAGATGTTGATCGGTATAGTCACAAAAATTTTCTCCATGTTCCCCTCAGAAAACACTCCTTCCTTGGGTAAGGATTTATAGTTTGGTCAATACCTTCACTCAGTCTCACATGGAGCTCAGAGTTCTCAATTTTTCTTAGTTTTGGTAAGAAGTAGAACTTATGATGCAAATATTCGCATATTTAATCAAGCCCTATAATAGCCTCTAGAATGACTTCATCAGATGGTAAAACCATATCCAAGAAATCATATGAGTAAGTTGATTTCACTACCCAAGCAATAAATTAAGCTTCATCTGATTCCTTTGAGACAGAAGGAGTCAACATGGAATCAACAACAATATCATATATAACTTGATAGGATACTTCTGCCATAGACAGGGGCACATTAGGTTCAACCAGCAAGGGGAGCTTCCACAAACCAGTCCTATTTGTAACTGAAGAAATAGTTTTCCCTAAACTAGTCGATCCTAGATAGTTTATAGGAGTGGGAAAGTCAAAAGTTTCCATAAGTGATGTGTACATCCCAGCTCCTAAAATTTCATCCGTTGGGTGCATTTGATCAACTTTGATGTGTCCATACAACTTTTCTAGTTATAGGATAGTTCATCGACAATAAATACCTTCCCTTCATGAGGGAACATAAGGAATCAAAATACTGGTGATGAAATAACACACATGGCATAGGTCTGAATCCTACCAAACAACAAGTTATAGTCCAAAGGAACGTCTATGACATCTAGTTCAATTGAAACCATTTCCCTACCAATTATATGTCTGAAGAAGGAATGATACCATGTGGATGGAAATACCTTTCGTCGAAAGTGGTCAGTAAGGTGTTCGATGGGACCAACTCAAGGGATCCCAAGGATTTTCAACAAGAAATGGCCATCACACATGTGACTACACCTTCATCAATAATTGTTCGACCAATGTTTTTTTCACCATGGAATAATTTGATTTGAAAGGCAACGTGGTAAGGTAAACTAGGTTTGACATTGGATAAGTCAAACCTTACCATCAATCCTGCAGAATGTAAACTACCTATAGCTTCCATAAGTGAATTACGCTATGAAGGACAACTTTGTAACACCTCTAAAGTGAACATATCACAAGGAGTATGGGATAAATCGTCAACAAGTGAGTAGTTGGGATAAACCCTAACATTAGGGTTGTGGAATGTCTTCTTGAAGAAACATTTTGGTATCTTCAACATAGGGACAGCCAATTTTTCAATAGAAAGTGGGGCTAGTGTTGGAGTTTCAGTGGGTTGTTTATCTTTCATCGATGGCTCTCACTCATATTTTTTGGATTTGGTTTTGAATAAAGAATGGGATCGAACCATATTAATGTACGAATGATCAACAGAGGAAGCATTCTGAGTGCCCCTAGTGTTCTTAGGATCGCTCGAAGTTGCACCATGTCCCTGCAGGAAAGGGTCCTTGAGGATGGCAGGATGTTGCTTCAACAACTTTTGAGATTTCTCCATAAGGGGACATTAATAGTTTAAGTGGTCTTATTAACAAAGATTTTAAGGAAACTTCACTTTCTTCTTATATTTCTTGGCCCCCTCAATAATATTTTTGGGTTTTGATTTGTTTTGATTTATCTCTCCCTTATTTCCTTTGTTTTTCTTCCCACCCTATTATTGAGTTCCCTTTTGACTAGATTGCACTTGAGGGGAGGGGGTAGTAGCATTAGTTGCTCATACTATGAATTGATTAACAGATAAATCGTGTATTTTTTGGCAAGAGATTCCATAATAGGTGACTCAACTGAACGAAGAATGCCATCAGCATGTGGTCCAGGATTAGGTTTTCTAAAGTCGGTGTTAGACCTTGGTGTGCCAGGTATAATTTTATATATGATCCTAGACTGAGCATAGATCAAATCAAGTTGTTGGGCCCTAAGGATGGTTTCCTCTTCGATCATCACTCCTTAAGTCAAAACATATTTCAAAATATATGGTAATAGAGATTTCAAAAAGAATTCCAACATAAACTCATGAGGGATACTAGATTTAATTAGCCTCTTTTGTCTTCTCCATTCCTAAATGTGATCAGAAATGTGGGTAGCCTTATTTTGCTGAAAAGTCGACAAAAGGTCTATACCGACATCATACCGGACAGGAGGTTGAACGTGGTTAAGAAAAATCATGGCTAGATCAAGGAAACTATTGTAAGTAGTAGATGGAAGTTAAATGTATCACTTGGATACCACACTAGTTAAGGTCCTTTGAAAAATCTCCAGCCGAATCGAATCATGGTTCAACAAATTTGACAAGCACCATATATGAAGAGAAGTGGCATGGTCATAAGGGTCCTCTTCAGTTTTCCCTTAAAATTTTAGAATATCTGAAGATAGTTTAATGGGAACTAGGGGCCAAGTCGGTTCATGGCGCACAAGTTCATTCATTAGTTTTAAAATATTTGGCAAGTTTAAGGTTTCCAAAAAATGAAGTCGAGGCCTAGCTAGAGCTTGATATTGAGGAAATTTGTGCTAGGATGTTCCTACATTTATTTTCCTATGAGGTTGGTTGGGGTTTCCCACAGTTGTCGGCTGTGAAGTGAGAATATTCTGGAAGGGATTCCACCCAAAAGCTAAGGGATTACTGAAATGAGGTGCATTATATTGGGTTTGGCTGCTTCCGACCGAGATGAGTGTCATAGACACAAGAGAAATAGTTATTCCACTAAAAAACTAAAAAAAGAGGAGCTTCTGATTGGTGAGGTCGAAACCTGACAAGAAATTTGAAAGTTGAATCCCGAAAAGGGATTCTGACCTTCTAAAATAGGAATTAAAGAATCAAAATTTAATGACACCACTGGTGGCACATGTGTGCTAAATATCTATGTACTAGCATGTGGAGGAGATACTCCACTGACTAACATAGTAGAGGTAGGGGTGTAGATATCCCCTGATCCTTATCCCGAACTTGACATCATGTGTTATATATATAACATAATAAGATATATAAAATAATAACATTAAATATCAATACTAATATTAATCAATAATAAATAATAAATAGAAATAATTAATTAATTAATTAGGAAAAGTCAAGTGATGTGCCTTTATGTTTGAAAAGACATGAATTCACTTGTATAAGCCCTACCATTGTAATTGTAAAAACATCATCTTTTATATCATCAATTATATATTATTTTTTCCATTCATGGAGTATATGTGTTATTTACATTGGTTATCCAGTAGAAACAATTTTTAATCGTTACACTGTTATTAGATCTAAGTTCTTGATCCAGACCTTTGGCCATATTGTGGTTTTTAACCATTATCCTTGGGATTCCCTAATATTGTGGTATTTAACCAAGAGGGAAAAAGGAAGAAGTAGAAAAAAAAGAAAAAAAAAAGGAAAGTTAATAAAGGGAAAGAAGAACAAGAAGAAAAGAAATCACACATGGTTTAACTTACTACTTTAAGTTGTATGTAGTTAAAAGTGGGAAACTAATTACTCTTTTTATTGGAAATTTTTATATTAGATCTGTTTACATTAAGTGAGATAAAAACAGGTTTTACATAAAAGTGAAGGGTATAAAACAATATTGGAACATGGGTGGAAAGGCTAATAATTATTCCTCCCAAATACCTAATCTAGATAAAATATTTAGGATGCCTTAAGGGGAAAATAAGATAAAAAGAGAATCCAAAGAAGATAAATATTATTAATAATAACCTTACTATTATTATTATTATTTCAAGGAAATTTGGATAAAAATAAAAGGTTGCTCTGGAGCGAAGTTCAAGAAATATTCCTTAAGACCTACTAAAAAGTAGTCAATTATATTATACTAAAACTTGATGGAACTATTCAAGAAATAATTATTAGCATAGCCATATGTCCAACCATCAAGGAAAATTACATTAGCAACATCTTGACAAATCAATTGTTAGTCCCAGAATCAAGTGTAATTGAAAAGAGATATACTTACGGTAATAAGAAATATGAAATTGCGGACTTACAACTAAAAAATGATGATTATAAGTTAACATCCCAATTGAATGTTGCAATTATACATGTAAATGAAGTTGACATGATTCTAGGTTCACCTTGGATGGAAATAGTAGGTAGATTCATTTTAAACATGAACAAGAAGTTTTTAACATTTTCATACAAACAGAAAAATATAACATTACAGGATTCTACATGGAATTCATACCCAGTAACATCATAAGATCTTAAAAATATTTCAAAAATTATCACTGAAGATAGTAAGAAGTCAATAACAAAAATGAAAAAAGAATTCGACAAAGTCGCCATGGACAAGGAAGAAGAGATCTCTCGTTTAAGAGATCATAAGCATAAATTTCTTCTTCAAATCAAGAAAGCGAAGGATAAAATACAAGACAATAAAAATTTAGAAAAGGAGAATCAAGATATTCAGAAGAACTATTAGAAAATATCGAATAAAATGGGCGCCTTAAGAATCATAAACAAGATCTAATGGATCATATTCAGAATACTAAAGATGATAAGAAAGCGCAAGAAGAAATGATCAGGAATCTTAAGAATGATAAAGTTTCCTTGGAAGAAAATTTGGAGCAAATTCAGAAGAGGAAATCAAATCCCTTGGACTCGAGAATCCAAGTTCAGGAAAAAGAATAAAAAACAAATCAAGTCTTCATCATTGTTAAAAAAGAAGCCAATCTAGTAAAGAAACAAACAACAAGAAATCCTTATCGACGCCCAAATTATAAATATAATTTTGACCAACAATGGGATATAAATGAACATAAACATAAGAATTATGAATTCAGAAAGAAAGAACTCAAAATCAACAAACTAAGCAAATTACAAGAAGTTCCATCCAACAAGGCAACCAACGAATAGTTCCAATAAAGATAAATCATGGATGGACTACTTCACAAATGATGTGTAATTTTTCTTAGAAATTCGTAGCTCATATCGTTTTGTTTTGTCAAGTTTCATAGATAATAACATAAAAGATCATGATATGACTTTACAAGCAAGACATCAGATGTAATGCGTGCTTTCAACAAGCTTTGACGACAAACCTTTCCTTAAGAGGAAGGCAATGTTATATAAAAAGTATATATAACATAATAAGATATATAAAGATATATAAAATAATAACATTAAATATCAATATTAATATTGATATATATTAATATTACTAATTACTAATTAATAAATATTAATTAATTAATTAATTAAGAAAAGTCAAGTGGCACGCCTTTATGTTTGAAAAGGCATGAATTGGCTTATATAATCCCTATCATTTTAATTGTAAAAACCTCATCTTTTATATCATCAATTATATATTATTGTGTCCATTCATGGAGTATATGTGTTATTTGCGCTGGCTATTCTAGTAGAAACAATTTTTAATTGTTACATCACAACACTTAGAGGGACACCAAACCCAAGTAGAATGAACAGTCGAATTTGTACAAGGAATGGATCTCCTAAATTAGTGAGAGGTGAGTTATAATTTCTCGCAAACTCTCTAGCTTGAAAATATTCGATCTCTACTAATATAAGGTCAGGATGAATATATCTTAGTTCAAGTTCTCCTATATTTTCACTAATACCAGTTGATTCAAATGAACCACTTGTGTTAATTCTCCAC
This sequence comes from Pseudotsuga menziesii, assembly GCA_001517045.1. Lineage (NCBI taxonomy): Eukaryota > Viridiplantae > Streptophyta > Pinopsida > Pinales > Pinaceae > Pseudotsuga > Pseudotsuga menziesii. The sequence goes on from LPNX010607640.1 coordinate 24,110, forward strand.
CTAAGAGGTGGCAGTGGGGACTCCACAGTTGTAAGTGGAGGAAGGTTTTGGAACCGTATTGACCTATGAAGAGGTTGATCCTCCCTAACTAGATATTTTTCTTACACACACCTAGAGGCTGATCTATAACACAAGAAAACCAAAGAGAACACCACAAGAAAATTTCCTAAGTATCAAACTAGGTAGATGAAGTTTCCTTCCAAAGGAAAGTTTGGGACGATGAGAGCCCAGAACAAGCCTGTGAATGATCGAAGAATAGTTACCCAGGGTCCGGATACAAATTTTCTAGGGAAATCATTTGAATCACCAACTGATTTTCCAAATTATTGCATGGGATTTCCTCCCATGTCTGTCCTAGGTACAGTGGAAATATCCTTCCACCATCACCTATGTAGGAATCCTAGGTCAAGATAATAAGGCTACGAAATATACAATGAAGTTCTGGTGGAACAGTCATCAGTCCAATTGGTGTGCATGGGAAAGGTAACAAAGCTTGAAACTCAAACAAAATCGATATCACATGAGGCTAAGGATGGTATTGAGGGAATCCATGAATGTACAACAGTTCTGGTGTATCCTTGTAATGAAATCCAAATTTAATTATTAAGCTAGGTTAATTAATGTAAATAAACTAAGAGAAGACTTGAAAAGTCACCTCTCTTCCCCAATTACAGTATAAATTACCGGGGCGCCTATTATGTATTTCATCTCTACATTTTATTAAATATACATTACATTACATTTTCTCTTAGGTTTCCTGTTCTTACTCTTTCATTGGTATTAGAACCTCTCGGCTCTCGGCACTTTCCCACCTCCTTGCATTTTACACCTTCGTTGCATCCACCTCTTTCTCCCTTCATTACTCCATCACTCCCCCCCGCTCATTTGATCCACATCTCCACCTCCATCCTATTTCACCCATCGCCACTCCACGTGCAGACCCTTTCACGCTTCTTCCAAACACCCACTCCACCATCTTGCTCCACGCTGCTGGTGCACAGGGGCATGCTGCTCCCTCATTTGCTCCACCTTGCCCCCACGTACATTTTCTCTCACCCCACAATGCTTCCCACTTCTCCATCTTCCATCTTCCACCCAGCTTCTCCACCCGCCTACCCCTTCCAACTCTCCTTCCCCTCCAGCCGCCTCGCCTCCATCATCCTCCTCCCACTGTTGTTAACCCGCACCCCTTCTTCCTATCGCCTCGCTGCCCATCCTCCCCATCCTTACCATTCTTACCCTTGCCACCCAATCTGCTACATGCCCTACTGTTCATCTGCCATCGTTGCCTCTGTCGCCATTGTTTCCCTCCCACTAACATTGTTTTCCTCGTCGCCACCCTCCTTCTGCCACTCTCTACATGACCATTAACTTTTTTTAATCATAAATTTTAATATTAATAATAGTTATCAAATATTATTATTTATTAATATTATTATTAATTTAAAACAAAAACTATATTATAATAATAGTTATTATTATTATAGTTTTAAAAAAAATTAATAACAAAAAAATATAAAATATAAAATATATATATAAAGAATCGTGGTAGGCTGGCATTATACAACAAATAAAAATAATTCCACATTCAGCACTAGGAATATTCTAGCAATCACCAGATCAATGGATGCTCGGTTCGATCAAATCAATGAGAAAATTAACAAGAATTACGAGGAGCTCCATGTAAAAATCAAACAAACCAATGATGATTTGACATCAAAGTGCACACAATTTATGTCACGAATAGAGAATAGCTTCCTCACTCTACAAGAATACCAAAAGAAAAATCAAGCAGTTTTAACCGCCATCTTGGACAGATTACAAATCTTGAATGACCTGCAACCAAACTCTCCAAGAAATTTGGAGCAACTAGATCCTCTATTCAACATGTCGTCCTCTAATGCATATACACAAGGATGCCAAATATGGGTGAAAGTCGAGTTACCCAAATACAATGGGGACAAACAACAATGCATAGTGTGGATTAACAAAGCCGAGGAATATCTAGACATCCACAACATCCATTATGATGACGAAAAAATTAAATACATCTCCATGCATCTAGAAGGAAGCACTTACAACTGGTACTTATTGTGGAAGAATATTGCAAGAATATGTTCTTACAACTGGGTTAACTTTAGGAACGATCTCATTAAAATATTCCAAGGAATTGAACAAGAATACTTCTTTGCCAAAATCACAAGGTTACAACACAAAAATAGTGTTGATGAGTACACCTGTGAATGGGAATCATTGTCAACTCGAGTCCCGGAGTTAACCAATGACCAACGACTACAGACCTATATACACGATCTAAAACAACACATCCATGACGAACTAGAGTTACACAACATCTCTACCATGGAGGAAGCATGACGTAAAGCCGGGATTATTGAAATCAAATCCGTTCATACAAATGTCAACCAAGACGACTCCAAAAAGAACCCCTTCCATTCAGGATACACAGGAAATCCAAGGTATACACCACCTCAACTTAGGGAAGGAACAAAACCCAGTTTAGAGGCTCAGAGAATAAAAGAAGGAAAATGTAAGTTTTTTGGAGACAAATGGGATCCTAAGCACAGATGCTTACAAAATAAATTGTATGCCTGTGAAGCAGAGCTAGAAGTCAATGAACCAATTGAGAACAATGTAAATAGCAAAGAATACTACCACCCAGGAATCGAGGATGACTCCCCACAAATATCATTAGCCGCTATTACTGTAATCTCCCAACCACAAACATTGAATATTAAAGGTCATATAAAAAATAATAACGTCACAGTTCTCATCGAATCTGGAAACACCCATAACTTCATTAATGAAAACCTTTCTAAAGTATTTAACCTATTTATTCGTCCAGTACCTAACATGACAGTTATGGTAGCAGATTGCAAGAATATTGACAATGTGGGAAGATGTCACAAGGTTAATTTACAAAAGCAAGAATATAACTTAGAATCAGATTTCTTTGTGGTACCACTGGGAGGAATCGACGTAGTATTAGGAATACAATGGTTACAAAACTTGGGTACGTACTCTACAAATCACCAAGAACATTTTATTGAATTCCATGCGTTCGGGAAAACACACAAATTATATGGGTTCCAACCACCTCCAACACAACTAGTTACATCACATTAGATGGAAAAGCTACGTTGGAAAGATGCACCAACGTACATACTTCAATGCCGAGAAATGGAGATTCTAACAAGTGAAGGAGATATGGACAAACAACCGAAGACATAAGAGCTAAATCGAAAACATTGCAAGGTGTTTCAAGAGTTACTTAAAGTGCTCCCAACAAACAGAAAAACTGAACACATAATTGAAATAGAACTGGGGATAAAACCTGCCAATAACAACCCATACAAATGTCCACATCAGAGACATTGCGATAGTTCACATAGTCATTGTCATCAATTAAGCTTTGAGGACAAAGCTTCCTTAAGGGAAAGGCAATGTAATGAAATCCAAATTTAATTATTAAACTAGGTTAATTAATGTAAATAAACTAAGAGGTGACTTGAAAAGTCACCTCTCTTCCCCAATTACGGTATAAATTACCAGGGCACCTATTATGTAATTCATCTCTACATTTTATTAAAAATATATTACATTACATTTTCTCTTAGGTTTCCTGTTCTTACTCTTTCAATCCTAAACTTAGTGTTGGAGGGGTATACCCACAACCCAATATTCGCACAACCTCGTGCTTGACTCCTGTGTTAGAGGATATTTCCGGTTCACTTCCTAGTAAAAATGGATTTCCTAAGTGACATGCCACTATGTATTAATTTAATTGGTTTTTCTAGATAGTTAAAGATAACCCTAATCCAAAACCATATCCTAATCTAGTGAGTGTCATCCCTAAAAATGAAATGTTACTAATTAATTTTAAGTTATAAGCATTTTTTTAAGGTTGTTATTTACTTAGGATAATGATCGTGAAACTTATGGTGCTTTGATTCAACAATAAAGTGAAAATGAATGATGTATACTACTTCAATTTGAAATTGCCACTTATATTTCTGTTTTACAAAAGTAATGAAAGCTACCTAACTAACTTTCAAAATAAAACTATTTGTTCTTTTCTTTTTGGAAATTGAAAGAACAATGCATATGCACCAACCTAAGCTTATTATGCACTTAATTGATTTTTTTTAATTTTTTTTTTCATAAATGAAATGAAAAAATGTACAATTATACACAAATGTAAGTTATAAGTATGACTATTTGAAGAAACAAGACCCAAACCTAAAACCTCATAAACACAAACCTCCAATACCACGAGAAGTTTGACAATACCCTACTTCGACAAACTACCAAAATCCTGTTATATTTTTAACATTAAGCTAGCATAACATTAGGATCTTTAACTAAGAGAACAACAAGCACAACAATCAAAACATAGGAGACAATGAACACAGTGTTTTCCTCAGGGAAACTATAAATGGAGAAAACCCCGCAACTTCCTCAAAGATAGAATCAGCACCAAAGTAAAACCCAAAACAGTAAGTGATCTCTCGACAACAGTAACCTTCTTCTTATCTAGCCCTAGTGTCTTCTCCTTCCTCAACTATGCGCTGCACTTGAGTGTATATGTGATGTCTAATAAATAGATAGTCCATCTCTCTATTTATACTAATCTCAGCATGACTAAAATCCTACTACGGCCGACCTCTACTAGGGGAGTCTAGTAACCCTAGTGCCCCGGAACTGCGGGGACTTTAACCCTTAGACAATCGGAGGGTTGCCCACAATGAATTGAAATGACTTGTGTAAATTATTGATTCTTCTTATCGGAACATCGGGGTATGACATATCATGATAACATCTCAGAATAAACATCGGGTTACAATAGATAAGAAATACAAGTGAATACATTCCGAAGTTATAATTACATCAACACTCCCTCTTAACTAGGAAGGTATTCTCTCGACACAATTTTCACCACTGGTCTTCTTCTCTGGGTATTCTAATCATCTTCATCTTCAAGTAATATTTGTCTTCAAGTCATCTTCATCTCTGGATCTGGATCATCACTCAATCTGGATCATCATTGGACATCATCACTAGATCTGGATCATCACTCGATTTGGATCATCACTGGATCTGGATCATCACTACTGGATCATCATCACTGGATCATCACGGGTGCTATCTCATGATTCTTCTCGTCACAGGAAGTTCTACAGAGCCAACCCTTTTTCATGATGGTTGTAGGCCTAGCCTCCATGTACTTCTTTCTTCAGCGCTTATATCTGACACCTAAGTCAAAATGGCCCACCCAGCACTTACATCTGACCTAATTGTTAGAAAGGATTGCCCAACACTCACATCTGATCATGTAGGAAGCAATCCTATAATCATATCAGAAAGGCCCAGCACTCACATTCACCAGCATTATAAGAACCCAACTACTATCATCTGTGAAAAGGCTCAGCACTTACAACCACCAGCATGATAGTACACAACTACTATCATCTATGGAAAGGCACAGCACTCACATCCCCCAGCATGGTAGGACACACCTACTACCATCTGTGGAAAGGAACAGCACTTAAAATCACCAGCATGATAGGAACCCAACTACTATCATCTGTGAAAAGGCGCAGCACTCACATCCACCAGCAAGATAGGAACCCAACTACTATCATCTGTGGAAAGGCTAGCACTCACATCCACCAGCATGATAGGAACCCAACTACTATCATCTATGGAAAGGAATTGCACTTACATCTGATCATGTGGGAACACATCCCTTAGTCACATCAAAATGGCTCTCATTCCTAGACTGAGGATTCCTGGTACCTCACCAGGTAACTCCATTCAAATAATGGTGGTAGCCCTTATATTTGACACCAAGTCAGAATGGCCGCCACTGACATATGACATGGAAGGAACCTAATCCTTTATCCATGATAGAATGGCTCAGCCCTTATATCTAATCAAGTGGGAACACATCCCTCTATCACATCAGAATGGCCATGCACTCATATCTGATCATGTGAGAGCACATCTCATAGTCATATCAAAACGGACCTCAGTCCTAGACTGAGTTTTCCTAGTACCTCACTAGCAAACTCCATTCAAAGAATGGCAATAGCCCTTATATCTGATCATGTAGGAACCAATCCTACAATCATATCAGAATGGATCAACATTCATATCTGACATGGAAGGAACCAATCCTCTCACCATGACAGAATGGCTTAGCTCTTACATCTGACCATGGAAGGAACCAATCATCTCACCATGTCAGAATGGCTCATGGACTCATCACTTCCCTTTGGAGGGAATCTCGATCTGGAGAACACCAAGCTTCTCCTTGAAGTATTCAAACTTCACCCTAGCCAATGGCTTTGTCAACACATCAGCTATCTGATCATCCGTCGCAACATATTGGAGCTTCACTACTCCACTCTACACCATATCCCGGATATAGTGATACTTGATCTCGATATGCTTCGACTTGTCATGGAACACTGGATTCTCTGACAACTTCACGCAACTTTGGTTTTCACAATGTATACAAGTAGCATCCAATTGGAGATTAAATAAATCAAACAGTAGCTTCCACAGCCATACTGCCTCACAACTAGCTGAACAAGCTGCAACATACTCTGCTTCAGCTGTACTTAGTGCCACACAGGATTATTTCCTACTAAACCAAGAGATCACACTTGATCCCATACTGAAGCAACACCCTGAAGTGCTCTTCCTATCAATGGAACTGCCTACCCAATATGAATAAACATAACCCTCCAGGTTAATCTTTTGATTCACATCATACTTGAGCCCATAATCAACTGTACCCCTCAGGTACCTCAGAATATGCTTTGTAGTAATCAAGTGAACATTTCTCGGACCTGTCAAGAACTGGCTCAAGGTGCTCACAGCAAAGCAAATGTCTGGTCTTGTGTTTGTCAAGTACATCAAGGACCCAATCATCTGACGATACATAGTAGCATCAATCGACTCTAATGAAGCATTACTCAATAGCTTCAGTTTTGATGCCATAGGAGTGCCCATAGCCTTGCAATCCATCATCCCAAACCTCTTCAGGATCTCTAATGCATACTTCCCTTGTCCAAGGAAGATTCCATCTGTACTCTGCCACACCTCCATACCTAGGAAATAATTCATCATACCCAAGTCCTTCATCTCGAACTCGGAAGAAAGCTTTCTCTTTGTATCAGTAATCAACCCATCCATACTTGTCACAAACAAATCATCTACATATAGTAGAAGCATCACTAGGTTGTCATCTTCAACCTTGTAGTAAAGGTTGGAATCTGCTTTACTCTTGGTAAAGCCCAAACTAAATAGAAATATATCAATTCTATCACACCAGGTCCTGGGTTCCTGTTTCAAACCATACAGGGCTTTGTTCAGTCTACACACATGAGAATCCCTCTCATGTGTCTCAAAACCGATTGGCTGCTCTACATACACTTCCTCTTCTACTACGCCATTCAAGAAAGTAGTCTTGACATCTATTTGGTGTATTTTCCATTTCATCACTGTAGCCAGAGCAAGTACTAATCTGATGGAAGTGTATCTAGCTACAGGTGCAAAGGTTTCTTCATAGTCTATTCCTTCTTTTTGAGAGAAACCCAGAGCCACAAATCTTGCTTTATATTTTTTAATGCTACCGTCTGCAGGATGTTTGATCTTGTAGATACATTTGGAATTTGCAACTGACTTCCCTTCTGGTCTTGGAACAATATCCCAAACATCATTCTTCATGATTGATTGGTATTCTTTGATCATAGCTTCCTTCCATTCTTTCTGTTCTGTTGCTTCTTCATAACTGGAAGGTTCTTTATCAATGAAATCACATAGTAAAGCTACATACCCGGAGCAGGATTTGGTCCTCTTTCTTTCTCTGTGATTCTCTTCTGGAGCCCCATATCTTTCCGCACCTTGGATAATTTCACATACCCAAGCAGGTTTCCTCTTATGAGGATTCTTCTCCAGAGGTGGATCTACAGGTCTTTGTGGTTCTTCGAAATCTCGATCTTCTTCTTGAGTTTCCTCATTCATGGTTGTATCATGAATTCTGGGTGCTTCTGCTTCTTTGGATTCTTCAGTAGGTCTCTTCCTGGATTTGTTGTAAGCTGTGTCTTCATCAAAGGTCACATCCCTGCTGATGTCAATCTTCGTGTATCCTAGGAAATATATTCTGTAAACCTTCGAGCTTTCAGAGTAACCCACAAATATACCCTTCTTTCCTGAAGGATCTAACTTGGTTCTCTTCTCTTTTGGAATGTGTATGTACACTGGACAGCCAAATATTCTGAGATGGCTGACTTCTGGTTTCTTACTGGAGAAGACTTCTTCAGGAGTCTTGTTCTTGAGAACTCTATGTGGAGTACGGTTCTATACATACACTGTTGTTCTGGCAGCTTCCGCCCAAAGATGCATACGAATATCTTGATCATGAAGCATTGCTCTTGCAACCTCCATGATAGTTCTATTCTTCCTTTCTGCAACCCCATTCTATTGTGGATTATAAGGAGTGGACAACTCCCTCTTAATCCCTGAGTCTTTGCATAGCCTCTTGAATTCATTTGAAGTGAATTCTCTGCCATTGTCTGATAAAAAAATCTTGATCTTATTTTTAGTATGGTTCTCGATCAAGGCTTTGAATTCCTTGAACTTGCTGAATACTTCATCTTTGTTCTTCATGAACTAACCCCATTTCTTCCTAGAAAAATCATCAATAAAATAAACATAATATGCATACCCACTTAGTGAGTTTGATGACATAGGACCACATACATCAGAGTGGATGATTTCCAATATTCCTTTTTCTTTGCTTTCACTACTTGGAAATGTCTTCTTTGTATTCTTCCCCTTTGCACATCCTTTGCAATAGGTAGTGCTCTGTAATGCACATGTGCAAGCATTCTATGCCAAAGTTCACTTGGTTCTACTATATCATGTACCATTTCTTGTTCTGAATGGCCCTTCAATTTGTACAATCCTTCTTCTTGTTCTCCAATCACTACGGCATCATCGATAGTCTTTCCTCTAGGCCACATGATGACTTGACCATCTATGAATGAAACCCTCATTCCTTTTGCATCCAATGCTGATATGGAGAGAAGGTTCTTCTTGAGTCCTGGTACAAACAATGCTTCCTTCATTGTCAGAGACTTACCAGAGTCTAGTTTATAAGAGGATTTCCCACTACCTTTTATTGGATATTGGTAGTCATCTCCTATCTTCACCTTGTGAGGTGATTCATGTTCTTATAGTCTCACAAAGGATTCTTTGAATCGAGTCATATGTTTGGAAGCCGCACTGTCTATAAGCCAATCATCACTTCCATGAGTAATGTTACCTGTGAGAGTTGAGATCAAAACATATTCATCCTCGCTTGAAGAATCTTCACTTTCATATCTGGTTCTCTTCTTTAATGGTTCATCATCCTCTGCAGCATGAGCATGATGTCTTCTTTTGTTTCCCTTCTTCTTATGAGAGTGAACCTTGTTCTTAGGAAAATCTTTTGCAAAGTGTCCCTTTTCATCACATGTATAACATCTCAATCTAGATAGGTCCTTTCTATTGTTATCTTTATGATAAGAGTTCTTACCTTTGGAGTAATGATGATTTCTTCTTCCCTTCTTGTAGTGAATTGTGAGGGCTTGATCTTCAATTCCCATCTTCTCTTCTCGGGCTGCTATCCAAGCTTCTTCTTGAGAGCATTCTTCCCATAGTCTGTTGAACTTGACTAACTTCTTTCTTGCACAGATTCCTTGGATGAATGAATCCCATGGCCTAGGGAGGTCATTCAAGGTATTCATCACAATCTCTACATTTTCCACTTCTTCTTCTACTTCTTCTAGTTGTTCCTTGATCTGAGAAACTCTTGTGAAGTAAGACTATATTGTTTCTGCATTCTGAATCTTCACATTCTTCAGTTGTTTTCTCAGAGTCATCTTCAGGTTTATGTTCTTCCCTTCAAACAATTTGGTTAGGGTATCAAACATAGCTTTAGGTGTCTTGAGAGAGGACACTTGTGGGATAAGGTGATCCTTGATAGAATCAGAAATGATCCTCTTTTCCATAACCAACTTCTTCTTATGTAAGGCCTTTGCCTCATCTCCCTCTGGAACTAGAATCTCCTCATGGATGTAGGAGTCTAACTCATTCTCTCCCAGGACCAGGGAGATCCTATACTTCCAAGCTTGAAAGTTATCATCTCCCTCAAGCTTTTCATCAAGCTTGGTATGATGAGACATATTTAAATGAGAACATCAAATGGAAATACAAAATATTTAGATCTTACCAGGTCAATATGTCGAATCAGGATTTGGACCTGAAATCCCACAGTATTGGTTAAGGAGCAAATTAGGGTTTTTCTTTTCTGGAGTTCTGTTCACCCAAATGCCTTGAAATTTATTCCTAACTTTGATTTTGGGGAGGAGATCAATCCAAGCTTGGGCTCACTGAAAAATTCCTTTTCTGTGAAAATCCCTAATTTCTGGTAGCAGTGTTGGGTCCAAAATTGAAATACCTCAGAATTGGATTCTGCTTCGACAGAAAGATGCGCTCTAGGGAGGAGAGTTATTCCAACCTTCTTTTGTTGAAAATATATGGAGAGAGATCCAAAAAGTAGGAATCCCTAGTTCCTGTAGCTGCAGAGTGTCTTCTTCTCAAGTTATCTCTGATACCATGTTATATTTTTAACATTAAGCTAGCATAACATTAGGATCTTTAACTGAGAGAACAACAAGAACAACAATCAAAACATAGGAGACAATGAACCCAGTGTTTTCCTCAGGGAAACCATAAATGGAGAAAACCCCGCAACTTCCTCAGAGATAGAATCAGCACCAAAGTAAAACCCAAAACAGTAAGTGATCTCCCGACAGTAGTAACCTTCTTCTTATCTAACCCCAATGTCTTCTCCTTCCTCAACTATGTGCTACACTTGAGTGTGTATGTTATGTGTGCTAAATAGAGAGTCCAACTCTCTATTTATACTATTCTCGGCATGACTAAAACCCTAGTATGGCTGACCTCTACTAGGAGAGTCTAATAACCCTAGTGCCCCGGAACTGCGGGGACTTTAACCCTTAGAAAATCAGAGGGTTACCCACAATGACTTGACATGACTTGTTTACATTATTGATTCTCTCGATCAGAACATTGGGGTATGACATATCATGATAACATCTCAGAATAAACATCGGGTTACAATAGATAATAAATATAAGTGAATACATTCTAAAGTTATAATTACATCAACAAATCCTATAAGAAAATGTTGTTCCAAGCTTGAAAAAGAAGCAATCAAGTTAAGTTAAAAAACAGGAAAAATCTAAAGGGGATCAAACCACATTAGACAATGAAATACACAAACCCTACCTACTCTTAGCTCAATCACAAGACAAGTGGGGAGACCTATAAAGTATTCTACATAGATTGAAACCAACCTACTGAAGGAGGCTCACAAACCAAGCAATCAGAGACTTAAAACAAGTCATATAGCAATGAAAACTCTAGGTGAAGCCTAGAAGAATCCATACATTTAAAAAGAAAACTCAAAGAGACCGAACTCTAGATTTCAAACATCTATCTACAGCAAATAAACGACTGTGTAGTGAGAATACCACATACCATACGTGACTATATAGTGTAAGACCCACATATTTCTAGGGAATATGTGACTGTAAGTACCTAGTACCCGCAGATTCTTCCCAAATTTTCAAAAAAAGAAAATGGATAAAGATTAGGAACCTAAAAGTTCAAAATGGACTGACTGAACACCACTTCTACAAGCCACACAAAGGACCAGAAAGGACAAACTAGAAGAAAACTTACAGCAAAGAGACCCCAAAACAAAAGAATGTCCCCAATGGATTCATCAGTTTTGTTGTTACGGAGTTCATCATTTGGCTAGGGTTTGAGGCCAGTGATGTACTAAGGGTTCTATTGATAGAAATATGAGATTATACAAGCACATATTAAATCAAAAGGTTAGTGTAAGAGAGGATGGATGTTATTTTGAAGGTTGATCCTAGTCTGATATTCTCTCCAAATGCTCCTTTGCTCCAAAGTTCCAATACCTACAACAATAAATAACCTTTCTCAAAGCACCTTCAACTGTTATTTGAATATGGAATATGAACATATATAATGACTACAACTTAAATCCAAATTATAATCTAGATCATTTCCATAAACAATTGAATCATGCCAATAGAGATGGAAGGAAAAGACTTTCTTTTTTCATTAAGTGTTTGGAACAATTACATATACCTTAGCCTATTGAAGCTTCCTTGATACCTAGATCTGAGCCCTCTTGCTTCTCTTCTCCAAAAATAAATCCTCCCGCATAACCTTTCCTCCAAAATTTACCTCTTTTATCTATCCCCTCCCCTCTTTTTATAGTTCATTAGGAGGAAGGGTTGCAAGGCTAGGATAGTTAGGAGAGTTAAGGTAGTTTTCCAAAATGATCCCAACTTCCCCATGATTAACTAGTTTTTATTTTTAACAAATTTTAATGAAATACATGAGTTGTAAAGAGGAAAATTATGTATGATACACGGGTTCCCTTGAGGAAACTCATGTATTCATCTTTTGATATCAATATGTGGGTTGCTTGTGTGCAACTCGCGTATGGTATGCAGTTTGTTAGGAGTAAAATTGTGTATTCAAGATAGAATCATAGTCAAATATGTTTATACTAGAGTAAAAGTGTGCATCCAAGGTCTAAACCTCTTATAGTGTTAAGGATACTTCTATCCATTAATTCCTTTTGTGTGACGACAAACTTTGTGTCATCACTTAGATGGAGAAGTTCCATTTAGAGGTATAACAAGTACTATTATGATGGAGGAATTTTGACTCTCATCCGCCTCATGTGTGCCCTTGTTTCCATATAACCCTAATGCATTTCTTGGAGGTTGGGATTCTTGGAGGAGAGAAGTACGAGATTCAGAATTGAAGGTTTCACGAGGTGCACTGATTAAAGGAAGGTATTATGTACTTTCTCCATTCTTCAATAAAATATTAAACATTCTTTCCTTTCAAAATAGTTTTGTATATGTATGTCTTAGTTTTGATTCCTTATTGATGTTTATGAGGTCAATGATCTATGTTATTTTGAATAACAATCTTTTATATGTAGTCAAATTGGTTTGAGGAAGGTCTTGAAGTGCATTTGTAGGTTCCTTGATTGAAGATCAAGAGTAGAACTTAAGGAGAGGCTTGGATCAACCTTATTTTTGTAAGGTACACACCCTCTTAAACCCTTAACATTTTTCTTAATTATTGTGTTTTCATAATCTTATATGTATGCCTGTTAACCCTAGTATATTGGTGGCCTCACCCCAACCATAGGAACACTCCCCTAACAACAAAAATGATGACTCCACTGGGGAGAAGTCTATAATATTTGGGGTATCCAATACTGTTTTTCCAGTATATTTGAAGGTTTGAGTTTGATTTCAAGTTAGGAACAGTCATTGAGTATTTTTAAACACTTCCATTGTCAATTTGGGAATTTTCCCTCACATTTTTTAGAAATTTTAGTACCCACACACTTGTGCTATACTGTATAATAGAATGTATTCTAGGTACACATAGGTGGATGTATTCTCATCAGCATGTCACAAGATATTGTGCATGTTTTTCACTAGCGTGTCACTCTTGTAGATGAGTTTTTCACTATCAGGGTTGTTTGGAAGGTTTTGGTTTCATTTTTTGGAGTCCCTATTGTTCCCGGGTCTTTGTAAGACCCCTTGGGAGTAGTGTCTTATCTTGTGATTGATCTTGATTTGATGTTTGGAATAATTTTGAAGCAATTTTAGGCTTAATATCCACACTTGGGATGCCTTTGGTTTGAATGGTACTTTGATCAACCTCTGTTAGTACATATAGACTATTTGTGAGTCATCTAAACTCTTGAAAGGTTTTCTTTTGATCATTTTCTTTCCCAATCTTGTTGTTCAAGGTCCTTATACCAAGGTGGTTAACTTGACTTCTTGTTTCAATTTTTCTCTCCAAGTAGGGTGTTATTAGTCCTTTAGCTAGTCTAGGGTCCTAATCTAATAGGTTTAGTGTAGAGATCTAAATCACTTTGCTTCCATTTCAGATTGATCTTACTTGCTTATAATTAGTTTCTTCTTTTCATCTTAAAATAAACATTAAAAAAAAAAGTTATTTATTTTGTATGCATCTTAGGATAGTTTTATAGTCATAGTTGCACATGTATATGTACTTTTTTTGAAAAAAAAAACTTGCTTTTGTGGTCTGCACTGTTAGTTTCCAAAAAGAAAAAGAGAAGTGAAATAATTACACTTTGAATTTCAATTTATGTATTTGTCATGTTGTTCACATCTTTTGAGTCAAAACATCACTAGTTTCATGGCCATTACCCTTTGAGTAATCACAACATTTAAAAACATAACGCTAATGTTAAAATCTAATAGTAACTCTTCTTTTTTCTAGGGATTATCACCTACTAGCTTAGGCTAGTGCTTTGGATTAGGATCCAACTTTAAACTATCCAAAGCATTGAAATATAACATAGTGCCCTATCTTTTGGAAATCTAACTTTGTAGAAGGTGAACCAGAAATATCCTCTAACACAAGATTCAAGCACGAGGCTGTGTGAGGTTGAGTGGAGGAGATAGACCTCCAATTCTAAATTGAGCATACACCAGAGTTGGTGCACATTCAGGGACTTACTTAGTTCCAAATTTTTCCTTGTGTGGCATTGGTGTTGTTTAAGTTTAAGGATTTTCTACCCTAACCATGTGTACTGACTAGAATTATGATTGTTCCGTCGGACCCTCTCTACAAGGTTGGTAACCTTAGTATCTTGAATTCTAGGGCTCATACATAGGTGATGGTGGAGAGTTATTTCCATTGTACCTAGGACATACATGGGAGGAAATCCCTTACAGTCGATTTAGGAAAGTGATTTGGTGATTCAAGCGCTTGGACCGAAGGAGGTGTATTGTGGACCCCAGGTAATTGTTCTTCATCCTCAATTGGTTTTTTCTAGGCTCTAATCATCCTATAATTTCCTTTATAAGGTATCGTTGTTTGCCTGGTGTGAATACTTATGACTCTTTCTAGTGGTGTGATCATTTTTTTGTTTGTTTCCAGTCGATCTCAGAGTTTTGTTTATTTTTTAGTTGAAAAATATTGTTATTATTCCTATGGACACCAACCAAGGTGTAGAAATTCTAAAGCCTTGATGGCATGAGGAATTTCATAAACAATCTAAGGATCTAGGCACATAATTAACCTCACAAAGAATTGTAGAGAATTAGCATAATGAGAGAAGAAGAAGAATTAATGAACACAAATTAATGAATCATAAATAAATGAAAAATTATATTATTACATAGATAATACATCCTTATAAAGTAAAATATATTTTCTAGAAGACAACTCAAGCTAGCTCATAAAGCAGGCTTACTAATTATGATAAACCCCATAGTTGGCTAAAGCACTTTCCCAATCTACCAAGAACCTCATGAATTAGCAATAGCATGTGTGAGTGATGATGAGTGAAGGAAAGAATTGCTAATCCTATAATATGGAGAGAAAATAATGGAGGATGGGTTGGAAACAAAAGTTTCCAGTTTCCTAGTTGACTAGCTTTACCTTATCCACAGAAAAGCAGGATAAAGCAGATAAAGTAGAATAAAGAGGAATCTGTTGTAAAGCATAGTTACCAATTCTGGATGGCCATAAAGTGGTCAAGATCAACCGTGAATCATAAATAAATCGTTCATGGGATATTGGTGGTAAGTGTTGACTATAGGGTGCAAGTGGATGACAACTATCTAAGCTAGTGGGTAGGAAATTAATCAAATAATGATTAATTATTTTATGAGTGGGTTTATTATATTCCAACACCCCCCTTTAATCCTGACTTTATAATGATATCTCTAAACTAATCAGAAATATATATGCATATAGGTCCCAGCAACAAATCTATGGCCACCCTTTTACAATTTATCTTGTCCAAATAAATGAGGAAAGAGGAAAAACCTCAAGGGGAAAATCCTCCCTTAAGAAGGGACATGTAAAGAAATACCAAAAATGTTGAACAGATGGTGGATTTGCTGCTCCAAAATAAATGCTGATGTCTGGAGGAATCTTCTTCTTGGGAAGAAGATAAATCTGCTCACTTGGCTCAAGGACGACTACAGGATGGAAACAAGGACCATGTAGAACAACTGAGATCCAATGATGTGAAGGAAATACTGAAGGATCTTGAGACTTGTAAATAGCTCCAAGATGATGAGATGACTTGAAATTCGAACCAATAGAGATGAAATGAGCTCCAGATAGGTGAAATAACTGTTGAAGCAAATGTATAATGGCTCCATCTTCATTTACACAGAGAGGATGTGTGCAAGTGATCTTGTAGGAACATAGAGAAGGCATAGGATCAAAGAGTGTGAATGCATGGGTTCCATGGGTAGATATAGCTTCCAAAGAATCCAAGAGATCACATATTAACACAGCAATAGACTCATGGGAATATAGTGGTAAAGAACCCTCTATGGTAGAAGAATGTAAGGAGGAAAGGTAGTGATGTTCAAAATCTTCAAGGAGGCTCTGAGAATGAGTTCCAAGAACAAAGGAGGAGCTAAAAAAGCACATGGGATCAAGTATGGTAAGTGGTAAGACACTAAAAGGACTTGATTTGTGTAACAAAACACCCTAGAAGTCACTGGGTTGTGCACCATCAAGGAGAGAGGCATGAAAAAAGTGTGAGAGGTCTGGCATATGGATCTCATAATCCATGATAGAATACATAGAGAACACTGAATCTGTGATTGAATCATCAATAGCAATAGAATCTCCATTAGTCACTTCTTTTTCATCAACAGCATCATAACAAGATGAATCAAGATCTTCTACTTCAAGAGACACAGAAAAAAAATGCGTCTCTTCAATATTGTGTTCTTGGTTGAAAGAGGAAGCATTCAAATCAAAGAGAGTAGTAGAACATGAACTATATGAGAAAATTCATCTTCATGATCAACTTCATCAGAGACTGTAGAGGCCGAGACATCTTAAGAGAGAGAAATAATTGAGGAGCTAGAGGCACTCTCCACACAGCTAGAAGGGTCCTCATTGTCCTTTCCCAAAACTCTATCCAATGTTGTCCAAAGATCCTTTGGGTATTCAACAGAATCAATAAGGTAGCGCATGCATGGAGAGATAGCTAGAAAAATAGCTCCAATTGCTCTATCACAATCATTCAACCAGTCACTTGGATCTTCATAAGGCTCTTCATGAGCTCCAATAAATATCTCGTAGAGACCTTGTCTCTTTAGATATGAAATCATTTTAATTCCGACTTTGAATGGCTTGTGAATGGAGAGAGAAGAGGAAATGATACTCTTGACTCCATTCGAAGTTGAACCTACAAAATAAACCTGTAAATGTGAAAAGGAGGATTAATTAATGAACTCTCAAAGATCTGATGTCATGTAGAGATTTGATATCCTTGGCTCTAACACCACGTAGAAATTTGAAGTCCTATTCTATGATACAATGTAGGAGTTTGAGAACCTTAGCTCTGATACAATGTATAAATTCTAAAGCCTTGATGGCATAAGGAATTTCATAAACAAGCTAAGGATCTAGGCACACAATTAACCTTGCAGAGAATTGTAGAGAATAAGCATAAGGAGAGAAGAAGAAGAATTAATGAACACACATTAATGAATTATAAATAAATGATAATTGATATTATTACATAGGTAATAAATCCTCATAAAGGAAAATAGAGTTAGTAGAAGACAACTCAAGCTAGCTCATAAAGCAGGCTTACTAATTATGATAAACCCCATAGTTGGCTAAAGCACTTTCCCAATCTACCAAGCACCTCCCAAATTAGCAATAGCATGTGTGAGTGATGATGAGTGAAGGAAATACTTGCTAATCCTAGAATATGGAGAGAAAATAATGGAGGATGGGTTGGCAACAAAAGCTTCCAGTTTCCTAGTTGACCAGCTTTACCTTATCCACAGAAAAGTAGGATAAAGCAAATAAAGCGGAATATGTTGTAAAGTGCAGTTACCAATTCTGGATGGCCATAAAGTGGTCAAGATCAACCAAGAATGAGAAATAAATGATTCTTGGGATATATATGGCAAGTGCTGACTCTAAGGTGCAAGTGGATGCCAACTATATAAGCTAGTGGGTAGGAAATTAATCAAATAATGATTAATCATTTTATGAGTGGGTTTATTGTATTCCAACACAAGGGACCCATGTGTAAGGGGATTCTTTTTCTTTTCCACTTGTTAGGAATGTTGGTTCTCCCTTGATGACCACTATGAATCTTCCAGGATTCACCCTTGGGATGTTGGTTTGGCTTTTTTCCACTTCGGTTATCCTAAATTCCCTTGATGCTTCTCAAGTAAGAACTTTATATCAAGGGTGAATCAAAACCTTGTCCCCCCTTCACCAGGAACATCATCTCCTCCTCCTTCTACCTCATGTGGTGAAAGTATTCATACTAGTAACCTGCAGTCTAAAATGAATATAAGGAAGAAGAATAGGAAGAAGATGCAAAAGCAAGAGTCCAGTCACCCAACATCTGGAGTTCATGTTGGGGGAAGTCACTCAACCTCTAGAATTCATGTTGGGGGAATCCACCTAGCCTCTAGAGATCAAGCTGGGGGAAAACAATCATCCAATGTAAGTCATGTTAACACTATTGAGAAACCAAAACGTATATGACATAAACATAAGTTACATTGTAATATTTGTAAGGGATGACATCTTACTCACATGTTCCCTACTAATGAAAAAGTACAAAGAGTGTGATATGAATCTCAAGGATATTCTACCCTTGAACAACCTCTGATTTCTCAACAATCTATTCAACCTTTGGTTGATGAAGTGGTTGAACCTATGCAAACTTTGTTCAATCCCACTCTTCCTTTGGAGAGTGATTTGTCTACTAGTCATGTTTTCTTCACTTCTAGTTCAAAACTTTCTAGACAAGGGGGAACTTGCTTCACTTCAAACAAACCCCCACCAAGCCCTCAAATTGCTTCCTTTGATTGGAATAGTCTAGTTGAATCGCTCCTTCCTTCTATTGTGCCTTTTCAAATAAAGGTTCAAGTTAAACATTACATTGTTTCTAGTTTTATTGTAGATGAATGAGCCTCTATTATTATTTTATTTGTGCATTGTTGGAGAGGTATGAGATCTCCAAGCCTTGTCTCGATAGGTTAATAAACCACTGGATTTTGATAGAAGACCTAGCAAAAATTTGAGAATCCTTTCTCAATCTCCTGTTACTTCAGGTGGGAACAAATTCTTAGTTGATTTTATGGTTATGGAGGACCCCTCAAACTTCAATATACTCCTTGGGTGTGATTACGTATATGTTATGAATGATGTGGTGTCTACACTATTTTGTGTGATGTATTTTACTCACAACAAAAGCATTGTCACTATTGATAAACTAACATTTGTTGAACCCTCTAATGACCTAACTTTAGACCAAGTATATACTTTGTCAATTCCTAGTGCTTCGATAGACACTACCCTACCACAAGTGAATTATGTGGCTGCATATCCCTTGTGTCCAATTGCTACTGAGAATAAGCCTTTGTCAGCATTCTTATCTTCTTCAAATTTGGTCCCGATAGTTAACGAGGTGATCCATCCAATGGGGAAATCAGATCCCACTCTCCACCCTATTGATCCAACTTAATATTAAGACATGTTTTATATATGGGATCGTATAATCTCTTCATATGAATGTTTCCTAGATTCTATGATACAATATGAATTTTTTTTGTATGTTGACCCAGTTGTAGTTACATTCATCACTAATTTTCCTTTTGAGTCTAATATTACTGATGATTGATCCTCAGACGTTGGTACTTTTTATTCTTAGGTCTCTCCCATATAGCAACAAGTCGATGATCCTGATGAGTTTGATTATGTTTGTAGAAATTTAAACTCCTGCAATATTGAGTTTATTCCTATAGACTCCATCACCTCTTTCAACTTTGGTCTTCCTTTTGAGTTTGATCTTGGTTATTGTAAAATATCAAGCCTTGTAACTGTAGAGTATTTATTAGTCATATTTTCCCTGATTATGCATGCTATTTAATTTAGATAAGTTGAATGTATTTCTACCAAAGTGAGTTGTGCCGTATATTTTATTTTATATATGATCTTGGTACTATTGTTTCTTGGAGACAAGACTTTTAGATAGATTCATGGTCGCTTACTGGTCATTTTTGACATATTTCTTGAACCCTTTAGATATATTCAAAAACTTGCATATAGGTGTAGGCCTCCCCTCTATTACGATGCATTTCAACCTTGTTCAGTCTAAATTTTCCATAGGGTCAAACCTGTTGGATATTGGTGTGTTATTTGTCTCTTTATGTGTTTTCCACTTGTATAGTAGTAGATCCTACCTAACATAGGTCATTGTAGTTAGCAACCCTATTCCATTTTGGTACCCATGCTGATATTTGCTAATAGGCTCATGAGCCTTTGTAGATTTTCTCTAACTTTGAGAAGAATCATCATGCCTTTCTTTTTCATATATTTATGGACATTCCCTATAAGGATCCCTTTTTTTGTTTAAGTTGTAACTACATTTGCATCTACCCTTCTTGTGCTCATGAACCTGATGCTGGATTTCAATATTTTAGCTCGTTATATAATAACTCATCTCTTTTCTCATCATCACTCAACCTTGTATCATTTTTCCATTGAAACTTGACACCTTTTAATTGTAGGAGATTCCCCCTAAGTGTCCTTATCTTTCTTGTGTTCATTGTACTATGCATAGTTCCTTTCCCTTTGAACTATTTCCACATGACCCTCATGTTATATTTTTATCATTAAGCTAGCAATACATTAGGATCTTTAACTAAGAGAATAACAAGCACAAAAATCAAACAAAAGAGACAATGAACACACTATTTATCCTCGGGGAAACCATAAATGGTGAAAAACTCACAACTTCCTCAGAGATAGAATCAATACCAAAAAATGAACCCAAAATAGTAAGGTGTTCTCCTGACAACAATAACCTTCTTTCTGTCTAGCCCCAGTGTCTTCTCCTTCCTCAACTATGCACTGCACTTGAGTGTGTATGAGATGTGTGATAAATAGAGAGGCCAGCTCTCATTTATACTAATTCTTGACTTGACTAAACCCTACTAGGGCCGACCTCTCTTGGAGAGTCTAATAATCCTAGTGCCCCGAAACTACGGGGACTTTAACCATTAGCCAATAGGAGGGTTACCCACAATGACTGGACATGACTTGTTTACATTACAGAACTTCCCGATAGGAACATCAGGGCATGACATGACTCAAGTACATCCCAGAATAAACATTGGGTTTCAATATATAAGAAATACAAGTGAAATACATTCCAAAGTTACATATACATCAACACTCCCTCTTAACTAGGAAGGCATTCTTTCGACACAATTTTCAACACAAGTCTTCTTCTCTGTATCTTCTAGATCATCATCGAGTCCTCATCATCTTCAAGTCATATTCATATTCAAGTCATCTTCATATTCAAGTCATCTTCATATTCAAGTAATCTTCATAATTGGATCTGGATCATCACTCGATATGGATCACCACTAGACATCGTCATTGGATCTGGATCATCACTCTATTTGGATCATCACTGCTGGATCATCATCACTGGATTTGGATCATTATCACTTGATCTGGATCATCACCGGGTCATCATCACAGGTGCTGTCTCTTGATTCTTCTCATCATAGGAATTTCTACAGAGCCAGCCCTTTTTCATGCTGGATGTACATCTACAAAGCCGGTCCTCTTTCATACTGGATGTATCATAACAGAGCTATTCCTTTTTCATACTAGATGTGGCATCTACACAAAGCTAGTCCTTTTTCATTCTAGATGTGTCTTCATAGAGCTAGTCCTTTTTCATACTAGAAGTGGGATCTACCCAGAGCTAGTTCTTTTTCATACTAGACGTGTCTTCACAGAGCTAGTCCTTTTTCATACTAGATGTGGGATCTACCCAGAGCTAGTCCTTTTTCATACTATATGTGGGATCTACCCAGAACTAGTCCTTTTTCATACTAGATGAGTCTTCACAGAGCTAGTCCTTTTTCATACTAGATGTGGGATCTATATAGAGATAGTCCTTTTTCATACTAGATGTGTATTCAGAGAGCCAACCCTTTTTCATGCTATATGTGGGATCATCACATACATATGACAATGGAAGGAACCAATCCTCTCACCATGTCACAGCTCTCACATCCAACCATGGGAGGAACCAATCCTCTCACCATGTCGGAAGGGTACAACACTTACATCTGACCATGGAAGGAACCAATCCTCTCACCATGTCAGAAGGGCACATCATGGACACATCACTTCCTCTTAGGAGGAATATCGATCTGGAGAACACCAAGCTTCTCCCTGAAGTACTCAAACTTCACCCTAGCCAATGGCTTAGTCAACACATCAGTTATATGTTCATCCATCACAACATACTGGAGCTTCACTGATCCTCTCTACACCATATCCCTGATATAGTGATACTTGATCTACATATGCTTCAAATTGTCATGGAACACTAGATTCTCTGATAACTTTACACAACTATGGTTGTCATAGTATATACAAGTAGCATCTAACTAGAGATCAAATCAATCAGACAGTAGCTTCCTCAGCCATATAGCCTCACAACTAGCTGAACAGGATGTGACATATTCTGCTCCAACTGTACTCAATGCCACACAGGATTTCTTTCTACTAAACCAAGAGATCACACTTGATCCCATACTAAAGCAACACCCTGAAGTGCTCTTCCTATCGATGGCACTACCTACCCAATCTAAATCAGCATAACCCTCCAAGTTAATCCTTTGATCAGTCTCATACTTGAGCCCATAATCAACCGTACCCTTTAGGTACCTCAGAATGTGCTTTGCAGCAGTCAAGTGAACATGTCTCGGATCTGTCAAGTATTGGCTCAAGGTGTTCACAACAAAGAAAATATATGGTCTTGTGTTCGTCAAGCACATCAAGGACCCGATCATCTGACGATACATCCTGGAATCAATCGACTCTAATGAATCAACACTCAATAGCTTCAGGTTCAATGCCATAGGTGTGGTTAATGCCTTGTGGTCCATCATCCCAAATCTCTTTAGGATATCTACTACATACTTCCCTTGTCCAAGGAAGATTCCATCCGTATTCTGCCATACCTCCATACCTAGAAAATAATACATCATACCCAAGTCCTTCATTTTGAACTCAACAACAAGCTTTATCTTCGTATCAATAATCAACCCATCCATACCTGTCACAAACAGATCATCTGCATATATTAGGAGCATCACTGGGTTTCCATCTTCAACCTTGTAGTAAAGGTTGGAATTTGCTTTACTCTTGGTAAATCCCAAAATGGATAGAAAGCTGTCAATTATGCCTTACCATGTCCTGGGTTCCTTTTTCAAGTCGTATAGGGCTTTCTTCAATCTACACACATGAGACTCCCTGTCATGTGTCTCAAAATTGAGTGGCTACTCCACATACACTTCCTCTTCCACTACACCATTCAAGAAAGCAGTCTTGACATCCATTTGGTGTATCTTCCATTTCATCACTGCATCCATAGCAAGTACTAATCTGATGGAAGTGTATCTAGCTACAGGTACAAAGGTTTCTTCATAGTCTATTCCTTGTTTCTGGGAGAAACCACTAGCAACAAATATTGCTTTATATTTTTCTATGCTACCGTTTGCAGCATGCTTAATCTTGTAGATCCATTTGGAAGTTACAACTGAATTCCCTTCTGGTCTTGGGACAACATCCCAAACATCATTCTTCATGATCAATTGATACTCTTCGATCATAGCATTCTTCCATTCTTTCCACTCTGTCGCTTCTTGATAATTGGAAGGTTCTTTATTGATGAAATCACATAGTAATGTTACATAACTGGAATAGGATCTCGTCCTATTTCTTTCTCTGTGATTCTCTTCTGGAATCCCATATCTTTCCACACCTTGGATAATTTCTCATACCCAAGAAGGTTTCCTCTTGTGAGGATTCTTCTCTTGAGGTGGATCAAAAGGTCTTTGTGGTTCTTCAAATTCTCAATCTTCTTCTTGAGTTTCTTTTTTCATGATTGTATCATGAATTCTGGGTTCTTTTTCTTCTTCAGGTTCTTCATCAAGTTTCTTTCTGGATTTGATGTAGGATGAATCTTCATCAAATGTTACATCCCTACTGATGTCAATCTTCTTGAACCCTGGGAAGTATATTCTGTAAGCCTTCAAGCTTTTAGAGTATCCCACAAATATACCCTTCTTTCCTGAAGGATCTAATTTTGTCCTCCTCTCTTTTGGAATGTGTATGTACACTAGACAGCCGAATATTCTGAGATGGCTAACTTCTGGTTTCTTACTGGAGAAGACTTCTTCAGGAGTCTTGTTCTCGAGTACTCTGTGTGGAGTACAGTTCTATACATACACCGCTATTCTAGCTACTTCTTCCCAAAGATGCATAGGAAATTCTTGATCATGAAGCATAGCTCTTGTAGCTTCCATGATGGTTCTATTCTTCCTTTCTGCAGTCCCATTCTATTGTGGATCATATGGGGTGGACAACTCCCTCTTAAACCCTGAGTCTTTGCATAATTCTTTGAATTCATTTGAAGTGAATTCTCCGCCATTATCTGATCGAAAATTCTTGATCTTCTTTTCAGTGTGGTTCTCGATCAAGGCTTTGAATTCCTTGAATTTTTTGAATACTTCATCTTTGTTATTCATGAAGTAAATCCATGTCTTCCTAGAAAAGTCATCAATAAAACAAACATAGTATGCATACCCACATAGAGAACTTGATGACATTGGTCCACATACATCGGAGTGGATGATTTCCAAGATTCCTTTTGCCTTTCTGTCACTACTTGGAAATGTATTCTTTGTATTCTTTCCTTTCGCACATCCTTTGGAGACTCCATCATGTTTTTCTTGAATTTATGGAATACCTTCAAAATATTTTCTTGCAAGTGGTAGTGCTCTATAATTCACGTGTGCAAGCCTTCTATGCCAAAGTTCATTTGGTTCTACTGAGTCATGAACCAAAACTTGTTCTGGTTGTCCCTTCAACTTATATAGACCTCCTTCTTGTTCCCCAATCACTATTGCATCGTCAAAAGTATTTCCCTTTAGCCACATAAGAACTTGGCCATCTATGAAAGAAACCCTCATTCATTTTGCATCCAATCCATATATGGATAGGAGGTTCTTCTTTAGTCTTGGAACAAATAATACATTCTTCATCTTCATAGACTTTCCAGAGTCTAGTTTATAGGAGGATTCACCACTTCCTTTTATTGGATACTGGTAGTCATCCCCAAGTTTTACCTTGTGAGGTGACTCATGTTCTGATAGCTTCACAAATGATTCTTTGAATCCCTTCATGTGCTTGGAAGCACCACTGTCTATGAGCCAATCATTGCTTCCATGTGAAATAGTTCCCATGAGAGCAAAGATCAGCACATATTCTTCATCACTTGAAGAATCACTTTCTTGTCTGATTCTCTTTGTGGAAGGTTCATCATCCTCTGCAGCATGATCATGATGTATTCTCTTGTTTTCCTTCTTCTTCTTTAAGTTCCATTTATTAGGGAAGAATTTGGATATGTGACCTTTCTCATCACATGTGTAACATATAATGGTAGACAGATATCTTCTAGAGTGTGAGATCTTACCTTTGGAGTGATGATGATTCCTTCTGATTTTCTTGGTGTGGGTTGTGAGAGATTGATCTTCACTTCCCATCTTTTCTTCTCGAGCTACTATCCTAGCTTCTTCTTGAGAG
Source organism: Pseudotsuga menziesii (assembly GCA_001517045.1). NCBI lineage: Eukaryota > Viridiplantae > Streptophyta > Pinopsida > Pinales > Pinaceae > Pseudotsuga > Pseudotsuga menziesii. Next base: position 49,985 of record LPNX010607640.1, read on the forward strand.
CATTCTTCCCATAGTTTGTTGAACTTGACTAACGTATTTTTGGCACAGATCCCTTGAATAAAAGAGTCCCATGATCTAGGGAGACCATTCAAGGTAGTCATCACAATCTCTGCATTTTCCACTTCTTCATATACTACTTACAGTTGTTCCTTGATCTAATATACCCTTGTAAAGTAAGACTAGATGGTCTCAGCATTCTGTATCTTTACATTCTTCAATTGGTTTCTCAAAGTCATCTTCTAGTTTATGTTCTTCCCTTCAAACAATTTGGTTAGGGCATCAAACATAGCTTTAGGTGTCTTGAGGGAGGACGCCTGTGGTATGAGGTGATCCCTGATTGAATCAGCAATAATCCTCTTTTCCATAACCAACTTCTTCTTATGTAAGGCCTTAGCCTCATCTCCCTCTGGAACTGGAACCTCCTCATTTATATAGGAGTCCAATTCATTTTCTTCCAAGACCAAGGAGATCCTATACTTCCAGGATCGGAAGTTATCAGCTCCCTCAAGATTTTCATCAAGCTTGGTATGATGAGACATCTTAATTGAGGACCTCAAATGGAAATACAAAAAGATTTAGATCTTACCAGGTCAAGATGTCGGATCTGGATTTGGAGCTGAAATCCTGTAGTGTTGGTTCAGTAGCAGATTATGGTTTTTCTTTTCCAGAGTTATGTCTGACCAAATGCTTTGAATTTGATCCCTAACTTTTATTTTGGGGAGGAGATCAATCCAATCCTAGGCTCACTGAGAAATTGTTCTTATGTGAAAAGCCCTAATTTTCAGCAGCAATGTTGGGTCCAAAACTGAAAAACCTTAGAATTGGATTCTACTTGGACAGAAAGATGCACCCTAAGGAGGATATTTAATCCAACCTTCTTTTGCTAAAAATATGTGGAGGAATATCCACAAAGTAGGAAGACCTAGTTCCCACAGCTGCACAATGTCTTCTTCTCAAGTTAGTTTTGATACCATGTTAGATTTTTATCATTAAGCTAGCAATACATTAGGATCTTTAACTGAGAGAATAACAAGCACAACAATCGAACACAAGAGAAAATAAACATAGTGTTTATCCTCGGGGAAACCATAAATGGTCAAAACCCCGCAAATTCCTCATAGATAGAATCATCACCAAAAATAGAACCCAAAACAGTAAGGTGATCTCCCAATAGTAGTAACCTTCTTTCTATCTAGCTCTAGTGTCTTCTCCTTCCTCAACTATGCGCTACACTTTAGTGTGTATGAGATGTGTGATTAAAAGAGAGGCCAACTCTCTATTTATACTAATTCCTAACTTGACTAAACCCTACTAGGGCCGACCTCTCTAGGAGAGTCTAATAACCCTAGTGCCCCAGAATTGTGGGGACTTTAACCCTTAGGCAATACGAGGGTTACCCACAATGACTTGACATGACTTGTTTACATTATAGAACTTACCGATAGGAGAATCAGGGCATGACATGACTCAAGTACATCCCGAAATAAATCTCGGGTTACAATATATAAGAAATAGAAGTGAAATACATTCCGAAGTTACATATAAATCAACACCTCACACTCATTTTCTTGCATTATGAACATTCTTCCAGCTCTCCTTCAAGCTCATTAAAAATAAAAGGAGACCATGAGTTGAATTTTCTAGGATCATTAAACCTTTACAGAAAAGGTGTATGGAGTTATCTTTAAGCTCCCATTAGAGTCCTTAAAATTGGCAAGATAGTTGAGTTAGCGTGTTCACTTCAAACTTGTTAAGGGACGTGAAGGAACAGCCACATAGGTATAAGTTTAACCCTTTCCCAGACCATGTGGATTACTTATGAAAAATGAATACTCTAGTTCATTGTGGCTAAAAGATTTTTCGCTGGTTTTAGTTTATATATTTTTTCGTACCTGGGGGACTAAATTTATGAAAAAGGAACCTTTTTTAGTTGACTTTTTCTTTTATGTTCTCTGGTTAAAACATGGAAAATATTATGGGTTATTTTTATGTTGTTCTCATGCTTGTTAAACCCTAATTAAAATAGCGTTGATTTTATTGTTTGTTGCCCCATACTCACAAATAAATGGAACAACACAAGTGACCTTCCTTTCCATCGCACTCATTAAAATAAATCTTTATGCCTGCTATCGAAGGAGAACCTATCTAGTGACAATTAACCCCTTTTTCGGACCTAGAATACTAACTACGAAAAATGAATAACTCAGTTCTCTTGACCTAAGAGAGTTATCATTTGTATTGTTTTAAACCTATGAAAACATTAAGCCTTGGAGCTAAATTTGAAAAACTAGTGAGCATTAACTACCCTGGGCTCAACAAAAAATCCATAGGATAGTGTACTATCGAGCATGCTTTAGTTCCTTTTCAAGCTCGTTATAAAGTGAAGAAGGTTCCTAAAAAGAGAAAAAGGAATGGAAGGCTATTAAATGTTCTCAATATAGTGGCAGCAAGTCCTGTCATCCTTGAACAAAGCACCATTTTGAGTCTCTCATCAGTTGGGTTATAGTTTTTGGCCTTAGGATTAATCATGATCTTAGAGTTATTACTCCTCAGGTTGGTTACTCTTCCAATCATATGGAGAATATGTCAATGTATTCTACATTTCATATTTGTATCGTTGGTCTTTTTGTGTCTAAATTTGCTTGAGTCACTACTGTGTCATGCTCAATTTTCAAGGATATAACTTGTGTCTACCATTATGTAGCTTCCTTGAGCCCATGTGTTCACCACTCCCTAGTATTATTCCATTACATCATGTCTTCGATGGTCTGTTTTGTAAGAATTTGTCTTAGCTCCTAATCAAACTAGTCCTTGATTTTCCTCATGTTGGATGATGGAGGATGCCTTAATTCCTCCCTTCCAACGGGTCTCTTCCTATCAAATTCAACACATATTTCTCCAGTAATGAGATTTAGATTTTTTTACATTACCTTGGGGATTGCATTCATCATTGGCAGTTTCTCTCGCTATTGGATGGCAGGAACACCTCAATGTATCGTACTCAATAGATTCTTCAGCTTCTTGACTTCAAGACCATCTATTCACACCTATTAGAATTTTCTAGGTACCATGCGGCCTATTTTTATTATTGGTGGGTTCCCTCACACTTTTTAACGATTTACATCAATGACTAGTAATCAAACGGTATCCTGCATGTTTGAATTTGGCTCATCTATTCACATGGTTAGGATTCGTAACTTTGGGAGGTTTGGATTGAAGAACTTGGGCCAACAGTAGCATCATAATTTCTTTTCTATTTCCTGAGTTGTACAAGACCATATCACACCTATTGCGACATAGATACACCTTGTGTTCTTGTGCCTATGATCGATTATTGAGCATGGATCCACTTTGTTCATTTTTGGTCATGCCCCATATTTATTTCACATGGAGACACTTTGTATTTTGAGTGGCCATGATAGTTACATCAGTTATACATATGTTGGATATTCCTTGTATCTTCCTGGATATCATTTGTACATGGATATGTATGTCCTAGAGATCAGATTGTTAGACATTTTCCTCTCTTTTGGGTACCTCGTTTGAGCCTACAATATTAGTTTCTCTTACTCCATGACTCATTCGTTTATTATTTATAATGTATTTTTTCCACCATCTTACCCTATGACCTAATACATTATGGGGGCATACGTTATATCCAAACTTGGCACTTCTCCATCTGTGACGACACTTACATGTTTTCCTCGCATGACGATACTTCATGAAGTTATTGTCGCTCACCCAAAGGAAATTTATTAATGGAAGAGACATATTTAGGACCTTGGTATGAGGGAATTACCTCATCTAATGATCACTAAAAAATTAGGGAAATTTTGACCACATTTGGAGCCCCAAAAACCCCTAAAAAAGACCTAAATATGGCATTTTCCCTAAAAATGCCCCTTGCACTTGGTCCACAGGAATTTTTCACCTTATACACACAAGTTGCTAATTTCTAAAGGCAATTTGAAACACTATTTGCCCCTTTCCCACTAGTTTGTACCTTAAAAACATAAAAAAATACAATATCTATATCTATATCTATATCTATATCTATATATATATAATCTTGAAAAAAAGGATAGTTTGGGTGGTTTTGGAACCATCTCCTTGGTTGTAACTACTTCCTCCTTCACCCTTTCTTCTTAATTTTCTATATAAGAGAGGGAGAGGGGACCATGAAAGGGATATTAACCTATAGTATTGTTATGGTAGAGGAATTTTGACTCTCATCCCCCTCACATGTACCCTAGTTTCCATCTAACCCTAATGCATTGCTTAAAGGTTGGGATTCTTGGAGGAGAAAAGGAAGAGATCCAAAACTAAAGGTTTTATGAGGTTCCTTGATTGAAGGAAGGTATTATGTACTTGTTTCATTATCTAATAAAATATTAGACATTCTTCCCTTTCCAAATCATTATGTATATGTATATCTCAGGTTTGATTATTTACTGATGTTTATGTGATCAATGCTTTATGTTCTTTTGAATATCAATATTTTATATGTAGTAAAATTGGTTTGGGGAACATCTTGAAGTGGTTTTACAGGTTCCTTGATTGGATAGTAAGAGGAGGACTTAAGGAGAGGCTTGGATGAACATTCTATTTGTAAGGTACACAACCTCTTAATCCCTTAACCTTTTTCTTAATTATTGTATTTGCAGAATATTAGATGTCTATCTGTTAACCCTTGTATTTTAGTGGCCTCAACCCAACCATAGGAAAACTTTCCCTAAAAAAATAAGTCAAATTGTGAAATCATGTTGTATCTTGCAATGTGGGAATACCAAACCTTAGTTAATACTATTGTTGGGTTTTATTCTTTCCAACTTATTTATGTAGTTGAGGTAGTTCTTTTGATTGAATGTGAGATTCCCTCAATGAATCTTGCTACTATGCTCTTACCCGATACTTCTACTTTGGAATAACGTTTTGTTCACTTAGAACATCTTGATGAACAATGTCAATATGTTTCTATGGTGAAGGAAACACATAAGAAACATATGAAAATTCAATAGGATAATTCTGTTCATCCTAGGGTTTTATCTGAAGGAGATCTAGTCTTGGTCTATGACCAATATAAATATGCCCTTGGGGAAGGAAAATTTAAAACTATGTGGTTTGTACCATATATTATCACTAAAGTATTGAAGAAAGGAACTTATTAATTAGTTTATTATGAGGGTAATAAGTTGGAAAATCCCAAAAATGAGATCTATTGGAAGAAATACTAATCCTTAGGCATATACTTTTTCTATACAATATATACTTTTGTTTTAAATTTTTGTGTATCATAGTTGTCTCATATTTTTGCTTATCTTGTTGCTTGTATTATTAGATACTTTCAAAATAATGGTCGACATAGGTGTTGATGGTGCTAATCGCCATACCAAGAATCTCAATTTATATGCATGGGTGATTTATTCTCATATGGCCATTTAGTTACATAGGGTGGTGATTTTCTTGTACCAAGAACCAATAATATTGCTAAGTATAGTTCCATAATCGAACTCTTAAGTGATGCAATTTTACATGGCATTCAATGTATTAAGGTTCATCTTGATTCTCAAATGGTTGTATCTCAATTAAATGGTGAATTCCATGTTTTTAATCCTTCATTATTTCTATATTTTTTACAGGTGCAACATCTTAAATGACAATTTATTATAATAACTTATTCACATGTTTAAAGAAAACAAAACATTGTGACAGATGCATATGCTAACTATGTTTTAGATTGGAATTTGTATTAACTATATAATAAAAGCATACAACATTTGAATATATTGTAAAAACAATATGTACAACATATTTATATAAGTAAAATGGCCATGGTAATATATATAGATAGATAGATATAAGTTTGTATAGTTTTTCAAAATACAAAAGTTGTGGATCTCATATCATACAAAATTGGGAATATTTAGCCCCACTAAACACCAATGTCATGAAATATCTATATGGACTATTTATGTCCCATGTCTCTCATGGTAGCATATGATGGCACTAGCCACCCTCCTGAATATACATAAACATGGATGAGATACTCCTACCACTTGTCATTGCATGTCCTCGGGAAGGTCTTCAATCTCCACCATGTGGCGATTTGCTTCATAACAATCTACCATATTATATAATCTATATTATTTAAAAAAAAGTGAAAAGATTCTTGAAATATTTCATATTTTGGGAATAAATTTTCACCTGTAACTCAGAATGGGGAGGAACTTAGAACATTGGAAAAGTCCTGAAATTGTATACAACTTTGTTGTATTGTGTTTTTCCTAATTCCTTACTGTTTGTACGATGCGGGTGTTTTAGTAACAAAGCATCTCTTAAAATCATCTTTTAAGAGATGCTTTGTTACTAAAACGCCTGCCCTAGACAAACGGTAAGAAATTAGGAAAATTGCAAAACAGAAAAGTTGTACAGAATTTCAAGAAATTTCCAATGGTCCGAAGTCCCCCCAATTATGAGTTACAAGAGAAATACTATGCCCAAAATACAAAAAAAAATTTGGAATATTCTAGTCTTTTTTCAAATAGGATACATTTTGGGAAAAATAGAGATTTATGTTAGTCCATTGGGTCAAAATTCCAAGGACATTGTCTATATCAAGGGAACCCCTTAGGATAGACTAGTCCAATATTTGTACATGATCAGTTTATGTTTTGAATTCGTATCCACCACCAAAATTATTTTATTTTGATTTCATTACTTATAATCAAACCATAAAACCTTTATAATCAATAAAATGGTTTAAAAACAACTCATCGATAGCACCTAGTGCACTATCATGAGGAGCTACCATTTTAGGATGCCTTTTAAAATCTATCCATGCATAAGGATAGTTTTGAATCTAGGAATCACTTATAGATCCCACCAAGTGAAGAAATCATCCTCACAAGGGCTAGTGGCTTCCCTCCTCCCAATATTAACATAATTCTTGTCCATCAAATCATGGAGGGTTCTCGTAGATCTCTTAGATTTACAAATACATGTGGGATCATGGTAGGTACCTGATAAAAAATGAAAGTGCATAGGATGATTCCAAAGATGAAGGTATTCATAATCACTATCTTGTATCCTATCATATGGGATTCCATACATCCCAATAAAGTAGTACTCTAATCATATACTATAGGTTGTAGACACTATACTGGATAAACCATTTGTGGTTGCAATGTTGTTGATCCCATGACAAGACCAATGGTCGCCACTATAATGTTAAGGCTCAAATACTCAATGTATTTAATCAACACTTGTGTACCTATCTTTTGTGTCCCAACTATATAGTATACTAGCACATACTCATATATGGTCATACCCCCTATGTTGCAATATTTGAATCTTAGTACCTCTCCTCAATAAGAGAGCCCTATCAAAAAGTGAATATCCTCAACCCTCTATTTTAGTAGGCCAATCATCTAGCATAAAGGAATTGGCCTTAGGATCCCATTACCCTATCAACAATTGTAGCAAGCATTTTTGTGCGCGTATATTATTCACCTCGAATAATTTTACTAATCTATAGTTTCAAAGTGATTCCATTTCTTTGGGGTCTTCAAGAAATTCATTGGAAATGTCCTCATGCTCCCTCTCTCTCCACTCAATCACCATACTATAGAAAACCAAACAATTTTTAGTTTTAAGTCCAATTTCCCCCCTTTGCACACTCATAGACATTGTGCAGTGCATACATTTGCATATATACATGCCCTGTAGTGTACTCAAGCAAGTATAAAATGGTTCATATGCACTCTACACCAAAATTATCCCACGTGTATGCCATCAGAAATATGGCCTCCTTCCAAGATGAAAATTGTAAGTAAAAGGTAGTAAAAAAGCAATGAAATGAAAGAGGAGGTGAAGACCTCTTAGCTGATTTTTATGACATGTTGAATGGCCATTCACAACTCCTGAAATATCCCACTAAATATTGAGGTTGTTTTCACTCTATAATCTCATTTTTCCAAATTTGCAAATGAAATGGTGAAAATTATTTTTTTGACCTAAATTATATATTCCATTTGTACATATTTTTATATACTTCGGAAATTTTTTTGTTTTTGGGGCTATGTGTGGCTCTATTTAGGATTTACTCAACGTATTATATTGGATTTCCATATAGGATGATGATTAATTTTTGGCCATAATGTTGTAGCATATGTTTTCATACACGCCCATGCCAAAAGGCACTTTTTGAAGGGTTGTGTAACTTCAACAAAGTCTCAAGAAGGAAATAAACAAAACAATTAAAATAAAACTTCAAATCTAAACAAGAGGGAATATATCTGACGTGAATTTAAATAAAGAATTTTTTCATTCTTCATTCATGAAATAAATATGTAAAGATAGAATATAATAAAAATATATATTTTGTATTGATATAAAATGATACAAGAAAAAGAGTCACCTCAACAATAGTAGTGGAAAGGTCCCCTGGAACTGTTGAGGGAGGGTCCATTGATTCTTCTACCAATATTGCAATCCTCTAGCCACAAATCGTAGAGTCAATCTCCAATGGGTGAGAAAAAAAATAAAAGAGGCTAGCTTCAAACTCAACAGGAATTTGGTATAATAACGTCTTGAGAAAATGGAATGAGAATTATGTGGAATGGGGGACCTTGAGGTTTATTTTGTAAGTGTAATAATGGCCATGGTTAGATTCTAGGGTTATGGTTTTAGGCCCAAGATTGATCACTTGAATGAAGCCACGTATAAACTTGTTGTAATATTCCTTCCAATTTGGAAGACATGAAGAAGACATGAGCAGAAATCAAGCTTGGAGACTAGGACACACCATTTTTTAGACTTTGCGCAACTTGGGTCATGATTTTTGAAGGAATATGAGCAACTTGGGTCGCTCTTATCGAAGGGATATAAGTGAACCATTTTTAGAATTTTTCTTTCAAGGTTGACTTTCATTTTTAGGATTTTTATTGTGTTCTCAAGGTCTAATTAGTGTAAATGAGTTGAAATGATGACATATCAAGATGATGGCGATGGTGACATGTCAGGTGAGAAAATCTTAGTTGTTAACATGTTTGCTCATGATGTATGAATTAAATATCTCATCATATGGCTGGCATGCATCATAGGATTCTCTTTTTTAGGAGTTAAGTGTGATGGTGATGTAGAGGATGGAGGCCGCTTCGAAGAAAACTTGCCTACCCATGGGACTATAGAAGTCCTTACCTGCAAATACAAAGGTGCATATGATATGAAATATATATGGATGAGATGAAAATTCTCATGCTCATATCAATTTCTAAAACATAAGAGGGAGATGTAGGCCAAGTGGGGGTTTGGTCAATACATGAACAATCACTGTGTACAACACAAGTTTCTAGGAGGGACTCAAATCAAAGAGTACATAATCATGGTCTAAAAACAACCGATATGAGGAATTGATATCAAAACAATGGAATTCTGAAGGATTGTTGGATCACAATAACTAATGCTTTGTTGGAATTGAATATGTCCAACAACTGTGGTGACTTAATCAAGTTGGAAGACTAAATCAAAATAGGTCTAGGGGACTGCTTTTGTAATTGGATACAATATGAAGCATGCCACTAGGACTTCCACAACAAAGTCACCAACACAGCTTGGATATCACAATATATAAATAGAAGGGTCTCACAAAAGGACTAGAGTCAGGTATATTCGAGGGCTTCAACCAAATAAGGAAAGAACCGTTAAATTTTACAAATATCATTGATGCAATAAATGAGTTGATGTGAAGCATGTGAGACATAAAAAAAATAAGGGGAAATGAGTTCTCCCCTTGTTTAGTCCAAGGGGCTCATCAATGATGGTTATGAGGCAAAGGTATAGGATAGATCTGGATCTATCCTATGGAATCATATGTGTTTCTATCGACAGAGAGAGACCTTCGGCTCGCAAGGTAATGATGTTTCCATGACAGAAACACAAGGGATACCACTAATATAATAATATCACTAGACAAGTAACTAAGACATTGTTTGGTAATATGAGGGTAACTGAATAAGAGACTCAAAATTCCTTTATTTAGAGTATGAATGAAAGGATAACCTAGTAGCATGTGTGGGATTTCTTAATGGGATCAAAGGAAAGAAACAATTGAGGTACCAAGGGACATTACTGTAATGGGGGAGATTCTACTCTTAGATACATGGATACTAATGTGGTATGACTCGAATGGTGACTCAGTGTAGAATAGTATGAACAAAGGAAACAAGGGCGCTTCCATGAAAAATGAGACTATACACGATCTACGAGAGTCTTAATGAGCACTATTTGTTAAAGAAGAATTATTTGTTAAATGGTTTCTCTAAATGCAAGTATAACTGGGTTGGCCACTTAATTGAACAAAGGGGGTCGTAAAGGTGAAATATTGGGTATGAAGGTTCATGCACAAGATGTTCTACATAGAGTGATCATATATATCCTAGTTAGAAATTTATACATGTAGGGAATGAATGCTAATTGAAATTGGTGGATCTCATCAATCCCTAGACCTATACACATGGAAATCAAACCAAGTATAAAAGTTAAGTAGGACCTTGGGAAGTGGCCTATATCACGTATGTGAATAAGTAGGGTTATTGGCATGCCCCCATGTTGTGGGAATAGGATTTGTGATTATGGATCACATATGTAATGGGTTGAGATATGAGCTCATGGAAATACATAGATAGATTTGACGAGGCAGGATAAAAATTATTGAGTGTGCCCCCTTATCCCAAGGTCAAGATAATCGAGCATGCCCCCTATCCCATAGGCATTGATGGAGTGTATATGCTGTCCTAGAGAGGTACCGATAGCATTAATCAACTACTATAAGGGGATTGTACCATGAGGTGGATAGCCATGATGGCACACTAAATTTGTGAGATGATGATGGTGGATTCCCCATATAGGGGGAACTCCCCTAGTATCACCCACCCTAATGAGGAGGATGATGATGAAAATGTAGGTTTAGGGCCATTCACCCATGTCATGGACATGGTATTTATTCATCATTTTGAAAGGATGGGGCAGATAAATCAGAGGGATTTGTATCTTTCACCAAGAATTTCACATCATGGAATGATTAGAATGTCTCCTCAGAGGAAAAGATGTAATAAATGGTGTTTGTTTCATTTGAAGAAGACACTAAGGGGTAAAATTATTCAATAATGGTGACTTGGGACTCTAAATAAAGTAAAAAAAAATGATATTCATGGATTGGTACTCAAGTAACACTAGTAGAAAATGAGAAATTAATGACTAAAATCAGGCTATAAACGACTATTTTTGAGTCGGTGACTAATAGTAGCAAATTTCCACTATCTTATAGCTAGTCATATTTCACTAGTGATTAATAGATTGACTTAGTAGTCATTGATTTAGTCATTGATAGACAATGATTTAGTCATTGATAGACAATGCTTTAGTCATTGATAGTCAATGATTTAGTCATTGATTTAGTCATTGTGTTAGTCATTAATAGTTAATGATTTAATCATTGATTTAGTCATTGATTTAGTCATGGATTTAGTCATTGATTTAGTCATGAATTTAGTCGTTGATTTAGTCGCTGATTTAGTCACTGAATGCAACCATTAATGACCAAATATACGACTAAATAAACTACTAGATGTTAACATATTAATGACTAAGCTAAATACGACTAAGATATGTGAAATTAGCTACTAATAGTCGTATATATGTGAATTTAGTCGTTTTTGTAGTCACAAATTTATGATAGGGAACGGAGGAATCGAACCACCAACCTCCTGCCTATAATTAGGCAGGCACTCTACCATTGAGCTATCACCCTTTAAGAAGTTGTTATTTCTTCACAATGATGATATTCAAACAAATTTATGATAGATATCAATCTACAAACTACATAATTATTACTATTACAACTTACCAGTAACTAGTGTTTATGATAAACTAATTCCTGAGAGCTATGTACAATTTTCCCTGTAACTAAAGCTAAATACTACAAATACTCTTACCAAAGAGATTTAGTGATGAGTACCTCTTCCCATTCTTCATCACTATCATTCTCATATTCCAAAGAAGAGTCCTTCCTGAAAGGATTTTGAATCCCAATGCCATCCATCACTGCATCAAAAACAAAGAGTCAGAAACAAAACTTTCCCTCTTGTCTACTGCAATATTAAGAATCCATGACCTTCAAGGTGTTTTAGATGTTCCTCATCATGGGATATCAAAATTAAAACATAACATGTTGATTTGATAATTAATAAACTTAAAATTATGCAAAGTATATTCACCTTTTATTTGAGAAGGTTCCATAATAAGCAGGTCTATGGTTGTGATCAAACTGCAAAAGGTTTCTTCTCTTATTATGAAGCCTATTTTATTGTGAAGCCTATTTTATCTTTAAATCAAGTGATAAAAATTCTAAGAGCCAGGCAGATTTAGAAACTTATTGCTAATGGAGACTTGACGATTATCATTTGCAAAATTAGAGACTTGACTCCCTATGCATCGTAATGTCTTGCAAAAATGATCTCTAGACCTAGAATTCAAAGAATTGCAAGTATTTTGACTTGGGGAATTGCAAGTATTGCAAGTATTTAGCATTGAATCATTTACTGTTTCAAAGGTACCATTTTGTATGGAGGATTTATGCTTTGTGAATCATTATTCCTTGGCTATAAGGGCACCTAATAGTGGATTCAATAATTAAAGAGTCATGTTGCAAATATAAAGAGAAATACCCTGTTCCTACAATGTTGCGTCTTTAGAGAAACCTTTAAAGGGTTGTATATTTGGATTCTAGATGATGACACCAATTATTTGAAAGGCAGGAAAACTGGTTAAGCATGAATTAAACTTGAAAAACTTGCAAACTATTAGGTATAACAAAATATATATCAACTATGTGTTGAGATGTACAGGATCTGAAATAGCTTCCATGATGATTGGACAATAGTTCATAGAGAGAAATAACCATTGATAAGAACTGAACTTTCCTTAGAATGTATGGTCACCTAAAATAAGACTACACTAAAATTTAGATTCTAGTAAGCTTTTGAGATCGACTAGACCTATCAAAAAGGTTGGAGAGATTGGTATTCTACAGTGTTCTTATAATGCATAGTTGCATAAAGGCATATTCTTATCAAGATTGATGACTTTCAAAATGAAGGAATTTACTTGACCATGAAATGCACATTTATGATGAAGCAAAGGATAGAGAAAATCATGATGAGGTTCATATTCCCCAGTTAAACTGCCTACGAGAAACTATTTCTTTGTAAGGGTAATAAGGCATGTCTCCATCCTGATTGACTGGAATGTGAAAGTGCCATGCCCTAATTATCTGATTATGAATTATTTTTAAGTTCCAATTCCCTTTAGCCCCTATGGAATTTTTACGCCATCCACTTTGACTCCCCACGTGGGATGCATTGCTTCTTCAATGGAATATAAGAGCCTCACTAAGACCTGGGTCTCGTATTTTGGTGTGGAGTTATATTTACAAGTACAAAGTTCAAGGTTCATGAATAATTATTCAAAACCTACCATTAGTATAGCATTATAACATAGGGTATGTTTCAGCGGGAGGACAGAGGAAGGGCAGAGCAGACGGTAAGAGTAAGAGAGAGTCTGACCTCCCCAATTACATTTTTTACTTCCCAAGTTGAAGAAGATCAGTGCAGAAGTCAACTTCGACACTATGGAAATTGAAGAAATTAGAGAAAGGGCTATGGATTCCATGCTCAACAAGAAGAGGAAGAGGAAGCAGTCGCTACCGCACCCACTCTCATCTGGGAAATTTATTTCCACAAATAATTTGTTCAACAAAAAATGGGACAGAACTACAAGTTTCTAGTGCACTATCAGTTTCATTATGTGGCCATAAGGAAAATGATGTCTTCTTATCTAGTTTACAAGATCTACATCCTTCTATTAGATCTCCTGCAACAGAAGAGAAAGATGATAACCTTGTGATTAGATTATCTAATGCAGATAGTGACAGTGAGGGTGAAGAACAGAGCTAGAGAGTGGATTGAAGTGAGAAAGATGGATCATCAAGGGAAAATACAAGTGGGACTTCTGCAAGCCAATCACTTGCAGCTTCTTTACAGATGGCTACAACAACATCACAACAAACCCCAGGGATGCAGAAGCAAATGGATATGGTGTAGAAGTAGTTAGTTGCATTTCATACTACCATGTCAAGTGCAGTGCAAGTCAATGGGGTGAATTCTATGGGGTATGGAGAGGGTCCACCTCAACAGTCATCCTGTAATAAAAATCCTATTGTTGGCCACAATAGTTCAATTGGCCAGAAACATGCTTTCAAGCCTGGGTCATCTGTAACTAAACCCAGTGGCACTAACTTGGAGAACTTGAGAAAGCAAATTGAAACAAAAGAGAATGAATTGAAGTTCTAGAGGCATATTCGATCAAGAAAGGGATAGGATACAAGATCAATTCCAAGTGGAACATTCCATACAGCTGGTATTGCAGATTCAACAACTGTGAGTAGCAGGGGGAAAAATTATGTCAGTCCAACATTTTCTAAGTTAATAGAAGGTCCACCTATTAAAGAAATTAATGAAGAAAAACAAAAAATCCTAAATGTTATAATGCAAGAACTTGAACCCAGTTTTAAGGTTAGTACTAGTAGTCTTCAACATCAAAGGTGGCAGATTCCAAATGTTGATATTGATCATAGTTGTACAAAGGATGGTTCCAAAAATGGGGTTTTTACAAGGGAATCTCATGCTGCATGTTCCAAAGATCAGTTGCAAAAGTTAACCCTTCAGGGAAGAAACATCTAAAATCTGTTGTGAGTATCAATGAAGAACACATAAGAGCTACTCCTGCACTTCCTGATTCAATTCAGGAACATTGTACAAGGGTGGAAATAATAGGAGCCCTGCTGAATTCAGCATGAGTATGCCTACATAAATATTAATACCATACAACCCTTCAAAGCATGTAATTTCTGAGGATTTTGATCATACAGATAACTATAATTCCTTAAAAGGGAAGGAAGTAAGAAACGTAAGTTGGAGGATGTTAGTCCAGTAGGGGTCATTCTTTTTTCCGAGATGCATCTCAGGTGCATAAAAAATGTAGTTCAGTTGAAGGTTTTAAACAAAAGGCTGATATTAGAAATTTGCAGGCCACGTCAGTAGAAAGTGAATATTTTTGCTTGGGGAAAGCATGCATGTAATTTCAATAGATTGGGAAACAAGCTTTGAATAAAATAGTTAAGGTTGCACATATTGAAGATGGTCTTCACAATTCTAAGTTAGGTGTTGAGTGAACAGTTGGGAGTGACTTGATGGATGCTAAAGAATGCATGGACAAAATTGGTGGTCATCCATTCACTCAAGAGGTTAGATTCAATATCTCTCATAGCATGCAGTTAACTCCTGCAGAACCTGTTTGTCAAAATAAAAATGTTGTGGAAACCTCTACTGATGTTGTGGAAACCTCTGCTGATGTTCCTAGTCAAATGGTATCTTAGCTAGGGATCTTGTGTTGATGCAAGCAATAAATTAGGGTTGGGGTTTTCCCTAAGAAGACAATGGAAGATAGGATTTCAAAGAAACCATAGAGTAAAGGGAGCACTTGTTCCAATCCTATTTTTATCAAATTGTAAGCATTTTTATTATCTTATTTGTTTTTTATTGATCTGTGGGGAGTTACCCAATAAAACACCAAAGCCACGGTCACTTTTAGCTTTTCCATACCTCATATATTGTCATTGTTTGCTCTAGGAGGACATCATAGATAGTCCTAGCTTGTGCCCATAACTGACTCACATCCACAAAAATGGCCCAAATTGAATGTCGAGGCTACTAGAAGGTGAAACACACCCAATAATGTTCAAAGAAATACCCATATTGGCTTAATTATTGTTGTAACTTGTTGTTATAGGGCCCAAAACTGCCCAGATATGAGGTACATGGGTTGTTCATTTCCTTTCATTGTCCACAAGTGGCATGGATTTCCCATATTTCGTTTTAAAAGTAAGAAAAAGACAACATCATACTTTAGACTTGCCCAAAAAACTCAAAAACCAACCCATAAACCCTCATGAAAAATTAAGTGAACACCTTATGGAAAACAATGTGCATGATTCCTCAATGTCAAAACTAAATATTCATTCAGTTGATGCTATGACCCATTTAGGGCAGAGTGAGACAAATACAGTCCACAAGGTCATGGATCAATACTGTCAACCTCAAAACATATATAAAAAACAAAAAAATCTATTTTCATTTGCAGCAACTGACACAAACTAGCTCCTTCATCTTAAACTCAAGGTATTAATTGGAATAGATTCTAGAATATATATGCTTTTATCATCCTTTTATAGGAGTTGTCTTTACACCCCATTTTGCACTCCTCACTATTGTACTTAATAGTCACATTGACCTATTTGCAGCCATCTATTGGAAACTAATGTGTCTCATCTTATCTTATCTTATGGTCTATATTGTATTATTGTGTGGGTCATGACAAATGAGTTAAGCCATGTATTAGTCATTACGAAGACATCATTAGGAAGTTCTTGTCAGCTGGGTACATGGACCTCATGATTTATCGCACTATTTCCCTATTTGGAATTTGACAATAAAAGGATCCCAATGTGTTTGACAACATTGCTAAGCAAAAAGAGTAGGAAAACATATGAATATGTGTTTTTTATAACTTTATACCCCTTGAACCTAGGAAAGTGAATCCAATAGAAAGACAATATACTTGGTTACTTCAAAATATTTAGAACACATGAATCACTCATCTATTTGGGGACTATTTATAAATTAGAAGGTATCCATACCTTGCATTGGACAAGGACATCATTATCTTTCATAGTCTATCTAACAATATTGTCATTCTCATCTTCTACAATCAAAACCTCTTCTGTCTTATCCATACGACAAATCATCAGCATCTTCAGTTTTGACATTGGTCCATCATATAACTGCCTTAGTTGCATAAGTTGAGAAACTATCCCATCAACCATGCCTGAAAGTAATGGAACCTGCATGGGCAAGAAATTGATAAGCCACTTTAATATTTTTGAAATATCACAACAAATAAAATAATCAAACTTCTATCAATGTTTTCATACAATTTAAGATCATATAATTAGATAATTATTAGTGAAGTACTTAACCATTAGAAACTAGCAATTAGTGAAGTACTTCCCTTGTAGCAATGAAATGTTTTTCCCAACTGCTTACAATATGACAAACATTAGCAACAGTTTAGACTTTTAACTTGCTTACAATTGTGGCAAAGTGTAATCCTCTAGAGAAGTAGAACCACTGGATGTTTAATTGTATAATCATTCATATAAACTCATTTGGAACTCTCTTTTTCTTTCCCATTTTTCATCATCCAAGTTGATTTGTTAGTTACATGGTCATCAAGAAAATAAATACGGTAGTTCAATCATCTTAAACCACTGTTTGGAGCATATATATATTTGAAAGAAAACAACCCAATGGACTGAAATCCCTCAAAACTGTGGCCCCACCCTCTAAAATGTTTTAGTAGTGAAGATTAGGTCGTGGGTATTAAGCCAGCACAAATTACAAATTAACTGCTCACATCCTACATCAATGATCTAGCACAAAGCCCAACAAGGCACGTATTCTGGTGACATCTTATAAGGCATGTTCCCAAAAAGAGATGGCCCAACTGCAAGCCACAACCACAGATCCCATGCAAGGGAGGAGAAAGCCTGCCATGATTTGAACCTGGGTCTTCTTCACAACAACCACACCAAGTAGCCACCAGACAACAGCTTGATGGACATGCATATGTGTGCTTCTATGTGTGTGTGTGATGCAAGGGAGGACTCCACACTATGTAGTTGGAGAACACGTGTGTCCTCAAAATTTGAGGACACCCAATGTTCATTGAGGACTGGGACTAACTCATGTCATTGATGCAAAAGGGAATATAACCTTCAACAGTCATATTGCTTATCACTTAGGGATTAGAATCTTACTGTACCTCAGAGCAAATAGTTCAACAAAACAATGGAGATCAACTTGTAGTCCAAGATTCAACCCAAAGAGGATAGTTAATTTGAAATATGTCATTAGGGATGTGAAGTGCAGCCTTGAGGGATAAAACATGTGCTACCTACAATATTCCAAGTGACATATGGAAGCACATGTTGAACAATAAAGGCACAGTTAAACAGAGGGCACAGGCATATAGATTTGAGATCCTGATATGAATTCAATGAGTTCCCCTTAGCTTCCCGGTTCAAAATACACAATTTATTGAATGTGTCCTCATCATGAAGTTTGCACAAAAAGTAAAATATAATTCCTGTAATCCCAAGAGTCTTCCTTTTTTGTCCATATTCCTTATTGTTGTTCACGAAAAAAAATTAAAGTCTCTTTGGGGTTCAGGCTGAGTTTTACAATTTTCTATCCCTGATTTAGCAGGGGATATGCATGGGGTATTACAGGGCGACAGAGCCATGTTTGAAGACAATGCTTGAGTCCCAAGTCTAGGATCAGGTTACTAACTTACTGCATAAGGCTTTCATCACATGCATGCATAGGATAGTGAGTCTTGGGTTGAACCGGGCCACTGAACACAGTTGAAATACCATCTTCCATTGGCTTCTGTTGAGACACACCCCTTGAAGGCATCAAATCAGCAATCTGAATAGAAAGGACATGTTTTATCCTTGAGGGCTCAAACATGTGCTACCTACAATATTCCAAGTGACATAGTGAAGCACATGTCAAACAATAGAGTCACAGTTAAACAGAGGGCATAGATATTTAGATCTGAGATCCTGATATGAATTCAATGAGATCCCCTTAGCTTCCCAGTTCAAAATACACAATTTATTGAATGTGTCCTCATCAGGCAGTTTGCACAAAAAGTAAAATATAATTCATCGAAGCCCAAGAATCTTCCTTTTTTGTCCATATTCCGTATTGTTGTTCATGAAAAAAAATTAAAGTCTCTCTGGGTTTCAAGATGAGTTTTACAATTTTCTATCGTTGATTTAGTAGGGGATCTACATGGCGTATTAGAAGGTGACATAGCCATGTTTGAAGACAATGCTCGAGTCCCAAGTATAGGATTAGGTTACTAACTTACTACATAAGTTTTTCATCACATGCATGCATAGGATGGTGAGTCTTGGGTTGAACCCCACTGAACACAGTTGAAAAACCCTCTTCCATTGGCTTCAGCTGAGACACACCCCTTCCAAAAATTCATGGATCTTTGTATCAGCTCTAAGATACATCAAAAACCTACCTACATAACCTTATCTACCACCAGCATAGATTCGTTGTTGGTAGAGGCTAGCGCATCTTCTTGGATCAGGGTAGAACTATCAATAGATATTAGAAACAATAGTCTCTTCTAGAACTAGAATGAGGAAAATCATGTGATTTCCTAGTGTGGAAAAGAATCTTTGTGGACTGGCTCTATGACTGTATGAAGCCAAAAAGGAATGAGCATTGAAAGACAGTTAAGCTAATGTTAGTGGGGAAATGAAAAAAAAAATGAACTAGTCATCGAAAAGCATATGAAGGAGGAACTGGCCACTATCACCTTAGCCACTTATCCAAACTTATTTGGAAGTCAGAACCTTTTATGGGTAGGGGTGTGTCTCCCTAAGGAAAC
Source organism: Pseudotsuga menziesii (assembly GCA_001517045.1). NCBI lineage: Eukaryota > Viridiplantae > Streptophyta > Pinopsida > Pinales > Pinaceae > Pseudotsuga > Pseudotsuga menziesii. Next base: position 69,629 of record LPNX010607640.1, read on the forward strand.
TGGAGCTACTCCAGGAAGCCATCATCAAGGCCAAAGCTAATAACATTTGGGGTTGTAGCAGATCCCCATAAGGGAAGTAGAAGGAAGTCCTGAGAGGAGGAATTGAAGAGGGGAAGGAAAATGAACAAGAAATGAATCATAGAGGTAGGTGTAAAACTCATCGAATCAGGTCGGTACCCAACAATCAGGGAGAAATTATATGAAGTAAATAAGGTTAGCCAATGAAGATAATATCCTAGAATATCAAGGCATTTAATCATCCCAGGAAAATTAAGACACTAGCAAGGAATATTAAGCAAGAGAGATCGGATGTCCTTTTTCTTCAAGAAACTAAATGAAGTTTAGAGGTGATGGAGAAACTTAGGGAGAAGATATTGAAGGGTAATAGAGTAATGGAGATAGATGCATCTGACATGGCTGGTGGGATAGCGGTCATGTGGCATCCAATATTTGCTTACCTCATGGAATGGAGGGTTGACCAATTCTTCCTGCTGGCTAATTTCCATTCCCTGGAGATAGGAGCTAAGGGTATTTTGGTGAACATGTATGGCCCCAATGCTTTCCCTCAAAAGAAGGCCTTTTTGTATTTTATGAGATGGATTCAAAGCTAAGAAAGTGAAGGAAACTGGGTCATTGGGGGGGATTTTAATCTAATCACCTATCTCAGGGAGAAGAAGGGGGGAAGTCTTTCTCTGGATAATTATTGGGAGGATTTTCAGGACTTCCTAGCACACAGTGCCTTTGTAGACGTTGAAAATGGAAATGGGTGGTTTACCTAGAACAACAAAAGTGGAGGGGAGTATCTTGTTTCCTCTAGTATTGAAATACTTTTGGTCTCCAAGAATGTGATGAAGGGAACATGGGAGATAGTGGCTGATGTCCTTCCGGCTGCAAGGTTAGATCACTGGCCCTTTTGTCTCAATTAGGATTGGACGGATGCGGTTCTAAGCAAACATTTTAGGTTTGAACAAATCTTTCCTACTCCACCCACTAACCACCCCTCTCTCTAAACCCCTAACCGCTAATATTTATATCTCTCTCATACTCCTACCACTAACCCCATCCCTCTCTCTCTAAATACATTACCCCTAAATATCTATATATCTCTCTCCCCTACCCACAACCCCCTACCACTAACCACCCTGATCCCTCTCTCTCTGATCTCTATCACTCCTACTCCCCCTACCTTAAACCCCCTCTTTATCTCTCATAATCCCCATCCCCTCTACCACTAGTCACGCCCCCAAATT
>LPNX010607640.1:71773-86773 GCA_001517045.1 Pseudotsuga menziesii
CATCTCCCTACCACTAACCACCTACCCCTCATTTTCATGACCCAATTTTGTTACATGTCTTGTTACTTTTTGGTAGTATGTTGGATGTGTTGTAAGTTGTGTCGAAGTGTGAAATATAGAGAGTCGCATGAATAATGTATGATCTGTAGGCTGTGTGCACATATTTGTTGTAATATGCCAATTAGAGGAAATTTGGGGTCTAAAATGGGCCTCTTAAGGAAAAAAAAAAAAAAAAACACATCACACTACAAATATGCCATGTTAGATTAAATCTAATGAAAATCTAATGAAAGTCAACCTAAATCGTCTCATTAATGGTAGTTGACAATTATATTGAGTTAATGTAGAGTTAAGAGATATTGGTTAAAAATATTAATGAAATATTTAGATTCTCATGCACACATAATAAATGATAGGAAACTTTTGAATTTTATATTATTATTTTTTTAAATGAATAGACCACTACTTTTTATATATTTAATAAATGTAAAACTCAAATATATTCATTTATAATGAAAAATATAATTATAATAGTATTAAAAAAATAAAAAAATCACTATTATTTTTTAATACAAATTTTATATTAATTCATATAAAAAATATTACATCGCATAAAATAAAAAACAATAAACTATGTATATTCATATTATTTTTTATATTAATATAAAAAAAATTTGTGGTTTAATGGGTAGGTAGGTAAGAGAGAAAAAAAGTAAAACCAAGTTTTATTATAATTTTAGTAACATTAAAAATAGTTTTTATTTTTTATTTTGTTAGTATTTAAATGTTTTATTTATTTTTGGATGTAATAATTAAATATATTTATTTTTTAAACATTATTTAATAATACTAAAAATACTAAATATCTTTTATTTAGTATTTCAAGATAAGTCTATTTAAAATTAAATATTATTTAGTTTCCTTTTTAAAAAATTGATTAATAAATGTTTTTAGTATTTCAAAATGCTTCCACTACAATTTTAATTAATGCGAAGGTTATGTTTTAGAGGAGTTGGAAGTAGTGATCAAATAAAATATTCTATATTTATTAGTTAAAGTTTATTTATCTTATTTCGAGATGATGTTTTCAAGAACTTAACCAAGGTGAGGTTGATATGGAGTTAGCTATTGTCAAATAAAAATATGACACATAAGCATTATGTGTCCAGCTCAACCATAATGGTTGACCAATGATATTGAAATTCCATTGGTTTAAAAATTCAACTCAATCCAGCTCATCCATGGCACAGTTTTTTATAAGGCCCATTTTAAACCCCAAATTTCCTCTAATATGATTGTGAAGAGAAGTCTGCAGGTTGTGTGCAGTGTGCATAGACATGAAGAGTTTCTCTACTACGACTCCATAATAAGAAGAATGCTTCTATGATTTTTCTTGTCTTGGGTTTCCATGCTAAATATTTATTGTCGAATGTGTTATGATGTTTTGTGATGTGTTATTTTGTTTATTAATGCATCATATGGTAATTAAGTGTGATTAATCTAGTAGTGAATGAATGATAACTATGCTATTGTATTCTTGGTTATATGTCGTAATTGGTTAATATGAGCTCTATTGAAGTGAATGGCCTGTCGAAAATATGAGTATGCCATATATATATATTTTTTATAATGTTGCTCTATTCCCCTTCCTTGCTCTAGAAACCTTGTTCCTGCAGTCCCATAGGTACTTCATGTGAGACTTCATCTTCTCTGCAAGTGTTGCCGAAAGGGATGGACCCTTTTAGGCCAATATCCTGGGATTTATTGGTATGTTTTTGGATGAACCTAGGTTGAGATAGAATAGTTCCAACAAATGGTTTCATTTCTGGGACCGGGACCTGTGTCGAAAGGGAATGTAGCATCCCTAGAAGACTAAGATCGAGGATTTGATTGATCAGAAGGAAAGGGATTTTTCTCAAGAACAAAAATGAGATCAACAACTGAACTGGGAAGAGTGGTTAGATAAGTATATGTGTTCTGATTTCCATGAATTTTTCTATGGTGAATTTTGTACTTAGTCGAATAAATGGTTGTTGAGGTTAAACCTCCGAAAGAGGTGCTTTCAAGGAGGTGATCCCAAGACTTGGACACCTGAGTTGATCCATTGACTGAAAAGTGTGAATAATAAGATATCGTGTTGTGTTTATTACTGGGTTAATAGAATCTTGGAGGGGTAAATCACTAAATTTGTTGTTGACACTATTAAGTTTTGTAGTGCAGTACGACGAGAGTTTTTTAAAGGACTATGAGGTAAGTATTTAAAATATTTAAAGTTGTGTATTAAGATGCTACTTTGTAAAAAAGGGATCTTAAGGATGAACTCCAATGAGTAAAGAATTTATGTGAGGATGGCCTGAGTGTCGATGAGAGGAAAGTCAAGGAGAATGTATGAAGTGAGTTCAAATTATAAGGGGAGAAGAGAGTGAGACAAATGAATAGTGTGGGTTCCTGTAGAGTGGTAAGAGATTTTGGTCAGACAAGAGAAGGAGAACTACGACAAAAAGAGAGAGTTGTAGTACAACTAGAAGGAGAGACTATAAACTAGTATCAAAACTCGATGAAGATTATTACAATGAAGAGAAGGAATACAAACACATTTAAGAAGAAGGTACTATAGATATAACTAATACCAGAGGCAACAACATACCCATGAATCTGTGTACATCACCAAAAACCGAGGTAAGGAAAAATAGTTCATCACAGTTTTTACAAGCAAGTCAAAATAGTGGTAATAGTTAGAGTAGTACTACACCAAATAGTGAAATTCCAAGTAGTTGTCCTTTAACGTCAATTTAATCAGTACCCCAAAGGTGTACAATGGTTGGGGATGATGTGCATTTTCCCATTTTCCATTGAAATGGATAAGAGGATCCAAAACAAAATGGGTTTCTTTGTGAAGCTGAATGGATTGTTAAGCAGGTCGAAGATGAAGATATTAAGAGATACCAATTGATTACGATTTTCTTGGGTTGTGCTCTGTGTTGGTTTATGAAGTTTTTCGTTGTTCATGTTGGAGCTCCTCAAAATACATTACTAGATATTTAGATTGGATTAAAAGATGAGTTTAAAAAGTCGAGGTTTGAGTTACAATGGATTACAAAATTGAATGAAATCAAGAAGTCACTGTTTGAATATATATGGTACTTTGAAAAAAGGTTCAAGACATTAATGGCCAAGGTAAGTTTTCAAATGTTAGATGTACAACACAAAGAATAATTCATAGCTAGATTATTACTGCATATTTGACTACCGTTGATGCAACAGAATATTATGTCTCAATCTAAAGCTTTGGAGCTTGCTATGAAGTTAGAAGCGTCGCCAGTTAGAGAAACTGGTGCGAGGATGGTTCAGATCCAGTCCCATCTCACCAATTTGGTGCAAATTCAAGACATCAAGAAGAGAAAATAAATCAAAGAAGAAGTTTGGTGCACCGGATGCAAAACAAGAGGACATCATAAATATCAGTGCTTGGCGTTCTAAGAATATTTAACCAAGGGAGCCCCCAATCCACTGAACCATTCATGTATGCCCTAGTATAGAATCTGTCAGACGAGGGAATCATTTAGAGGAATTTTATTTAATCTAGAAAATTGCAAATACTCTCAATAACCTATTTTGTAAATTCTGTGGATTTGTGCGGCATGATGAGAAGGATTGTCGAGCATATAAGTTGCTCATAGAATGCAAAAAATATACTTATATTATGGAGGGAGAAGAGCAATCTGAAAGAAGTAATTCCTAGTTTAATAAGTCATAGGATGGATTCCATGGACGTGGACGAGGAGGATTTGATCAAGGTAGAGGATAAGTGATTTGTTATAATTGTGGCCAACTTGAACATTTTGCAAGGGATTTTTAGAAATCGATCTTGAGGTGCTTATAATACAAGGAATTGGACCATACTATTGAATATTGTCCATATATCATAGAAAAGTGGAAATCGAAATCCAACCAAAACTAGAACCAGATCCAAAACCCAAAACAAAATGTACATGATATTTCAACCAAACCAAGATAGAAGCCACCGACTATTGTTGTGGTTCCTAGGGAGGAGTTATGAGAGGATTAGACAAAGGGATTATAACAATTGGTGAGACCAACAACCCAACAACCACCACAAGTTGATGTCACGAAATATAAAGGAGTGTTATTTGAATCCCGTGATGAATCTATGCAGAAAGGAGCTTTGAAATATACTTCACCACCTATGTTTGATGAAGTTATTTTCTATGACATGCGATCTCACTTCGGCTGGTCTTCTCTAAAGAATCCTCCAGGAAAGGAAAGTGCTATAAGAATTTTTTTGAAAAATTGTATGGCTCTAGTTAAGGATGAAGAAGCATTGCGGGAGTTGCATAGTTTATTATATGAGTCGGAAGAAGAAGTTAGGTAAGAAATAATTGTGAACAATGTTCACAAGAAAATAAAGACTAGAAGAGAGATGCAACTGAATCGACCCTTCCAATACCGACGTCGGGAGTCGAAAGTCGACAAGATTCCCATGTTACTACTAACTTGTCATGGAGATGTCTTTCATGTTTGAAGTCCATTTCTAATGAAACAAACTTTACTGGAAATATCTTGGTGAGATTTATATCATGGTTTTCTCCTCTGCAACATCTAAATATTTTTATTTTTGGTCATTATTTAACCCACAATTTTACCAAACATCTATTGACACCCCTTGTGCATTTTTTATTTTCTTCTTGTAAGTGTGGATTTTGGACAAAACAACCCTAGTGATGCAACCATTTTCTCTTATACCACTCTGTCATCTCCCTTCCCATCAATCTGCCCCACAGAGGAAACATAAGTGATGTATGGGGTGCTAGGATTCACCCTGTGAACAATTTACAAAATATATAAGCACTTAAATATGTGTGCAAATGCATAATAAATATACACAATAAAATTAAACTCTATCAATGCACACACAACATGCATAGATAAAAACATTCCTCATAGTCATTACAATACAATCATGCACATAGATAAACCCATTTCCATGTTATGCATAGGATTTCAAATTAATAATTCAACTGCACCAATTTATTCACTTTGGCATCAACAAACCGTCATTCATAACACATACAATTGACATATTCAGAGACAACAATGAACACTTATCTTTCAATTGAAATTGTATGAGCAACTAGTTATGGAAGAACAATGTTCCACCCAACCGCATGTCTCTATCCATCCTATATTATTTCACTTGAGAGACCACCCCTGAGTTGGGCTATGTATCCACTAAGGATGAACTACTCAAGCTGACTCATAGCCCTATGGAAAAATATTCATGCTAGGCTAGCATATATACAACTGGGTTTGTCGAGAAAGTAGGGAGGTAATGAAGGAAAATGTTAAACCAATGAGCTCAACCATAGAGCTACAAGCATCTCAATTGACCTCATCCAACCTTGGTACCCATAACCCCTACCACACAAGAAGATCCCCTTCATTGATACACAGTCCCTCATGTCCCCCCTTATTCTTGTGCTCTTCAAGATGGCATAGAAAGGTACAAGATACTAAATCTTCAAAGGTTCTTTCCTTCACCATATTTATTAAACAATTGCAACCTATGATCTCACTCCCATTTCAATCCACTCTTGGATTTTTTGAAATTTCGGCCACATGACTTTCAATCACGAAATTCCACAGGTTTAGTCTTCCAAATCCAGGTCTTCTTATCGATTTTTGGGCTTTTGGAACTCCCAATTTTGCCCCAAGGTTTATGCCTATGGATTTCCCACTGGATTTTACTCCTCACATGAATTTCTAGACATTTTTGGAGCTTCAAAACGTGGTTTCTTTCCAAGTTGCAATTTTTGGTTTTTCCACAGCTCTGAATGCAAAATAATATTGATTTATAGCCTACTTTTTCAACAATAGAATGGGGAGGATGGAAAATGAATTTCCATGATGAAAATGACTTATGGTACAAGTAAACCATGCCCATACCCAACGATACAAATTTATGGGTTTGTGTATTCTCCATTAATGCATGAGCTAATTTCTCAGCTAATTTCTTACAACATAATTAAATGCCAGCAAGGGAAGTCAATATGGGTTCTCAAGATGACACTTGGAAACAATGGGTTCAATCCCACAACCCCCTCACTTCTCCCTAGTGGATACACGCAACCCCCTCATTTTAGTTTCTTCCATAACTAAATCTTAGAATTTTATTGCATTTAAATATTTACATGCTTTTACAATCTCCCATGGCTTGCTAGCACATGGCTCACAAATAATAAAATACTTGTCTTTTAAACATTGAGTAGTCACTAGAGAGGCCTTGACCTTGACACGTCCTTGATCTCCACGCTAGGTGCTCATACACCGCATATACACATTATTAACATATCAAGCCAATGCATTCTTAACATATCAAGGACGGGTGAAATAATGAAGAGGGAATGCACCATGTTGTCTCATATTGTATTCAAGATCTTTAAAAATACCACAGAGGTTCGTAGGTTTTGCGAACTTATGATAAACGTTAATATTTCACAACTATGAGTGTCATCCAACACATATGTTTTTCATTAGGTTGTAGTGATTGTTGTTGCATAAGATCAGAACAATATGTGCTTTGAAATTATCAAGTTATGAAGGATAGCAAGACACAATGACATGACATTTATAAATTTATCTCATTTATAATAATTTTCCCAATTCTAATAGTAAATTGTCTTCATTTTTATAATGTATTTAGTTGTGGAAAATATGCCTTTATACTACCAACAAAAAATTAAATTGTTCTCTTGCATTTGATGTATGTGAAAATGAATGAAAATCACAAAACCATGTTTTCCCATTTAAAAAACAACTATCATCAAATCTCAAATCATATATCTTTTAAAAAATGTTGCTAGAATATCCGAAGAGGTTTTTAAAAATTCACTTCTTTTTAGTAATATTTAGCAGTATTTATCAATGATTTAAATGGTGATTCCTAAACATAGTCAATAACTTTTATGTATTGAATATTCTAGGAAAACTTTATTTATGGTTCTATTTAAAATTCAACCATCTTTCATTATTTATCAAGGTTGTTCTTGAGTCTTTACTCTTCTTGGTTGAAAAGTAAGTATAAGTGTCTTGAAAAGGTGATTCCTAAACATAGTGGATAACTTTTATGCATTGAATATTCTAGAAAAACTCCATTTGTTATTATGTTCCTGATAGGTGATATATATAAATCGCTCAGGGCTATTAATCCATCTTGTTTATTTTATTTTTTCAATTTTGCTAAAGTTATACCATAGTTGGAGTATTATTTATTTATGTGTAATTTTTCAAAATTGGAATTAATTGTCATTCTATCCGCCCATACAGTTGACGTTGGTGTCGATATTTGTGTCACAAGACCCTGCGATAGGATTGCGTTAGCCTGGTAACTTGGAATGTTGCATGGTGTTTGCAGAGAATTATTTTTGTTGGTATTTTGAAATCCCATATTCTTGGATTTAAAATTTGATGTCTATGACCTAACTTCTCGATCTACATTGACAAAGTTGGGGTTTCAAACTTTGGTGCCAAATGTGTTTTGTTCTGAATAACATGTGTCAAATGTGTTGTTTTCTGAATAATAAGTGGATTGACATGAAATTTTATCGAGAAAGATATATGATCAAATTCAGAGGTCCAAGCATGTGTGTCACTTATATTAATTTTTAGAATTGAAATTCAATGTTTGATAGTTATCTATATGAATTCAACTAAAATGTAATGGGATCAAGATATGTCTATTAAAAATATCGGACAATAGATAGATTCTATATTATTCCTATGAGGGATTTCTTTTACTGCATGAATAGGGTACATGATTTATTATAGAGAAACTCAGTTACCTGTAAACTTTGAGTCATTATCAGATTCATGCTCATGAGCCCCTGTCGTGCAAATTCTTGATCGGTATTCCATGCGACTTCATTGACTATGGCAATAAATATTCATTTCAAACATTGATTTTTTCTGAAACCCATTACTAAGGAGTTGAATTGACTGTAGAACCAAAATACAATCTCACTTGCCAAGACTTGTGGGAACAAAAAGCTGATCAATGGATTGTCTTTGATCGCTTCTAGTATTCCTTGCACAATCTGGAGGGGACTCTAGTGGTGACTAAGGATCTTCTTGGAATTAAATGGAATTTGAAAACCCTGAATGTAGAGGTGTTCGATTTGTTCAAACATTCTAATGCCGCTGCAAATGCATCAACAACGGTAGGTACAATCATAATGGAAAAAATTCAAAGGTTGTGACCTCTGAAATTCAAGAAATCTGTATGATTAGGTTTGAGTTAGTCATCTAGTATCCATCACTCTAAATAAATACAAATGGATGTCCATAAATGTTAGTGGAGGAAACATCACTTTCAAATATATATATAAATGTTACCCAAGCCTTGAAGCTTCCTGCAGAGTGTGGCAGGAATGCTACTGCCAGGCAATGCAAAAACAGTAATTCTTTCCCCTCAACCCATTTCTTGAGTTTATTTTCATAGTTCTTCTCAACCCTTCTTCTTCTTGTTCTTCTTCTTCTTGTTCTTCTTCTTCTTCAATTTCATATTTATTCTTCTCATGCCTTGATCTTCCTTCTGGCATTTGTGATTTGTGCAACAATGACTAGAGGTAGTTCATCTACCTGCAAAACTCCAAATTCAACTCCTCCTTCGCCTACAGGTCAGGACTCCTCCTTTCTTTTTCTTGTCTCATTAATCGATATTTTCTTCGTTGAGAGAGAATAGAGTTGAGAATTTAATGAAAATGGGAATTTAAAGGTGAGCGGCTTCTACCACCACAACCACAAAGAGAACCTCAAACACAGCGGCGTCTGTATATGAATAAATATTGTCAGTGGTTGCTTTGGTGTTTGTGGCAGTGGCATCCATTGTAGTATTAGAGGGTCCCTTCCTTCGTTGATTAAATAAAATAATGGGTTTTTATTCTTTTCGTTGCTTCATTCCTCACACTCTTGTTTGTGTTGGGAATATTTTGTACTAATTTTATTTGTGGATTCTATTGTATATTATTGTGCATGGCTTTGCATCTACCTCTACACAGTATTTATTACTAGTGTTTTATAGATACTTAATTCAATATGACTTCATCTCGTGAAATTTCATATTCTTGGAATTTTTGGTCTTGGTTCATGAGATGCATGATTTTAGTTTTGAATGTTGAGCTAAGTTAACACATATTTTATACTATTGAAATTTCATTGGTATAAGCATTATAATAAAAAAGGCTATTTGATTGTATTTGTTGAGTTAAATGATTCTTTTAAATAATAGTTTAACAAAGTTTAGAGAGTGTGTTGTCATCAGTGCAGATGCTGATCATGGAGCATTTTGCTCAGTTAAGTGAGGAAGATGTTGGTCATGGGGCTTTTTTCCATGAGAAAAATGTTGGTTAGGGGGAATTTTGACTACCCTATCACATTTTTCCTGTCAAATATAACCAAGTCAGTATTTATTGTAAATATGTCTATCCTAAATCATTTTACCTGTGGAATATGGTTATGGTTAGTATTTATAGGAAATCATCAACAAATAATTTCTCAAATACAAATTGCTATATCCTTGGGTCCAAATGTTCTTAATTTCCACTAAATGTATATAACTTAATGTTCCTAAATTCCAACCCTGACTATGGAAGTATCATTGTTTTCCAACCCTCATTGCAATTAAAAGCCCTATTTTTTTAATCTTTTCTTGAACAATGTTAATAAAATGTTTTTTAAATCCCAACCCTAATTGTGGAAGTATTTTGTTTTCCAACCCTCATTGCATGTAGAAACCCTATTTTTCAAGCCCATTTTTTTTTGTTAATATTTTCTTGAGCAATGTTAATCAATTTTTTTTTAATTCCAACTCTAGAGTCTGACTACAATTAATTTGTTTTCCAACCCTCATGGCAAGCAGAAAAACTATTTTTTGAGCTATTCTTGAGCAATGTTAATCAAACATTTTTCAAGTTCCAACTCTGGAGTCTGATTGCAACTAATTTTTTTTTTGGTGGAAAACCTTTTGAAAACCCTATTTTTCAAGCCCATTTTTTACATTATTTTTTTCTTAACCAATGTTTTGGACAGCCTTGTAGTGGAGTTTTTGTTTGGAACCCCTATTTTTCAGCCCCCAATTTTTTTATTATATTTTCTTCAAAGCATTTCTTTGGAGAGCATGTTTATAGTAAATAATAAATGGTCCTAAACAATAAGTAAATGATTTTCCCCGTAACAATGTTTGGTTCTTTTACTAGGCAATGCTTTGGAGAGCCTCTTCTTATGTAAATAGTCTTAAAAAAGATGTAAATGATTTTCTAGGTCACAATATCTAAGGAAAACTCAACAATGTCTAACAAAAAATCCAGGTTATCATAACGAAAATGAAAACTCCAAAGTAGCATAATAAAAACGCATAATGAAAACTAAAACTCCAGAGTAGCATGGATTATGATTTCAACATGTCACTAATAGGAGTTGCCACTAACAGGAATGCAATGGAAACTCGAGAGCAGCACAAGATTATGATTTCAACATGTCACTAACATAAACACTATCCAGAAACTCTAGAGTAGCACAAGATTATGATTTCAACAACACAAGATTATGATTATTGTTCACGTTTGGAAAACTGACCCAAATTTCACATTTGGGATCTGCATGTAGATTTTATATTTACTGGAACTTGGCACATAACAAAATAATGGCAATAATGGAAAAGACTATGTCTAAATTTTATACTTGTTTTAGTCGATGGACGACCCATCCTACATCTTCTTGGATATGGAATTCCTTGTTGAAATCATTTTATTATATATTTCCAATTTAGAAACCCCTACCTCATTGGATGTTAATAAGGGTTATGGTTCTTTATCCCATTTATGTGCTTTTTATGTCTTTGATGGGATATATATGTTATATCCTGAGGGTTATGATTCTTTGTCACATTTTATGTGTTTTTATGTATTTGACAGGGATATATATGTTATATCTTGATGGTATAAATGTGTCGGTTGAATATATTAATTTTGGGTAATTTGAAATTTTTTGAGCTTTAGACTAAGGTTTTAAAATATTTTTTTGGCTGTCATTGAATTGAGTTACTCTGCTTGAAGACCTAGCAACTACATGATATCAACCATTGTTTAAATCCTAAATGGAGGTTAGAGTTATTGTTGATGTTTTCTAGATAGATGTGACTACAGTTTGGACATGGAATTAACCAAAAGAGATTAGTACCTCATCGAGGAATTACTAAGCCATTCTTACCTCTTCCCAATACCACTTATACACTCTTAATTGCTCACATGAAGTAGGGTTGACATGTTTATGGCATGCGGCCTATCCTGTCTCAATTCGAGATTCCAAGCATGTGGTTAGAAGAGTCATCTAGTGCCAATTATGGAAACATTTGTATCTACGGGGAGAAGAACATGTTGTACCAGCTATAGCATGGATATCTTTGTCCTTTATTGATCGTTTCAACGCAAAAGGAAAACAATTTTTAGTTACCATGTTTTCGATGTGTGAGGGCTTAGGGAAAATGCTTGAAGGATGGGATCAAAGTTGGGTGCATAGTGCTATCTGGAAACTAAATGGGTTTTGGACTAAAGTAATTTATATTTTTTTGGAACCCCTCCATTTAAACTTTTTCTTTGAAGTTTGAAATTTTACTGTGAAGCCTTTTTCCCTGTACATAAGGGATTTCAGGATTATGATAATGAGCTGTAGGTATTTTGGCTATTTGGAATTGGAACCAATGCTCATTATATGTTGGGGAAATTTTATTGGATGTAATTTTTTTAAGGTTCTCTAATTTTTTGTTTTGTTTTTGTTGGGTTAAAAGAAGTATTAAACAAGAGCAATGGAGGATGCTTATCTGGAAGATGTTTCAACACATACACATTGTTCTTCTCAATTATACTTCTTAACGGTAAATATCCACAATTGATGTGCATGGTAAATATTATTGTCTTCCATCTTGATTTCTGTAATATAAATGGCGAGGTTTTTAATGGTGGATGAAGTCATGAAGATAGCTTAATTTAAATTTTAATTCCTAGTCAGATGTGTGTTGCAGCTCAAGTTTTTTTTTTTTTTTTGGGTTGTAACATAACTACATGTATTAGGTAGTTATTGCATTCAACACTTTTTTGTTTGTCAAAAATTAATTGAAATTTGACACAACTCGACCAATGGTGAAATTAATGTATAAAATTGTTTATTCTTTTGTAAAAAATTACAAACTTATTGTATATGATATTTGTTTACAAGATTTAATAATTACTCCATATGTTGAACTTAAATGGTTTTTTCTGCCCTTGTTGCCTTTTTTCTTTCATTGGCGCTTGTTCATTTTTCTGAATTTCATTGGGAAAATTCCAATATGAATATGAACTAGGATCTCAATTTACCCAAGGAGGTTTGTACCAACTACTTAGCTGAGATTGGATTATGTAATATTCCCATACACTTTCTTAGTAATGGATGGAATGTCACAATTGGCTTATTGTTATGAAATCAATACACAAAACAACATGATAAGCTTTGGTTTGAACTCCTTGTTCGAGATAAGACAAGATAACGATCCCTTATTTGGAAGGCCTTTATCAACCATTAAGGCCAGTTCTTGGTTGAAAGTTTTGGCCATCAAGTGATACAATTCTGTTTTCTTTCATTGCATTATTTAATCACGTATGTTCGGGACTATTTTTTATTATTAGATGATTTAATGTGTATATCTATATTTCTTCAGAGATGTTTCAACAAATGCTTAAACTGTGCGTTAATATTGAAATTTTGTGATTTTAATTTGGTATGTCCAAAACTTTGTTTTGGGATGATATTTGTTGTTTTATTGATTTCATTTCCCTCTTTCTATCCACTTCATGAATATGCATTCAGTTCAATAGGGAAGACTACCCAAGTTTATCCCTATTCCCCAATAAATGTCACAAAAATTCTCCAGTAGCATTATGTTTCCTTGAACATAAAAAATAAAAATATGAGAACCACTTTATACCCATTGATACAACTTTTACCTACTCGTTGAATTTTTTTGTTTGATGAGTGAATTATTTCCTTGCATACCAAAATCGGGTTCACAATTCCTTCCATATTTCTAGTTGGGGTTGAATATTACCATGTAGAGAAAATTAGATTCACGATTGTCTTCTATCTATGGTAAGGTTTGACTTGTTTTCTTGTCAGATAAATAAAAAAAATCATTATTACAATTTTATTACAGAAGTTGATTAGGAAAAAATTAAAAAAATTAAAATTGCCAAGAAATAAAATTATCTTAGTTTATTTCTATATCTGGTACTAATGAATGACAAGGTTTTGTGGTTCCCATGCTGAAACAAAAATATATTTTGGTAAAACTAAAATGGGATTTTTATAGAAAACTATTAGGATTTTAATGTGAACCTCTCCAGAACATAATTCTCAACTTTTGAAAAAGGAAGCCTATTATATTCCTTGATTATTAGATTAACCCAACAAAACCATTTTGCACAAGGATTACTTGGAATGCCCGATAATACAATTTCATTCTGAAGCTTATAGCTTCCAAGAAATAAATAAATACTTAAAACTTTTCCTAGAAGCAAGCAAATGAAATCCAACCTAGATTTGGCCAGCAACGAATATTCCAAAAAATTAATTATTATAAGCCAATACTATTAACCTCATTGAGTTAGTGTTGAGGAGTTAACTAGGTTATTGCGACAAAAAATAGCCACATCTTGATTAGGAAATATCTTGTACATGTAATAAATATTGCTTTTGGGAGTGAGTATAACTAGGTTATTGCCACAAAAAATAACTGCATCTTGATTAGAAAGCATCTTGTATATGTAATAAATAGGGTGTTAGGATTCCACTCGATAATTAAGGAACACCACAGTCTTCTCCAAAACAAAACAATATTTCTCAAAACATAGAAATAATCTCTTCATTTATCTATTGTAATTTCTTCTTGGGATTTAATGCTCATAATTTCTTCTCTCTTTTCTTCTCTTTAATAGGCATAGACATGAATATATAGAGGTGGATATTAATGTAATTTTTATATCAAAGCTATACAGGGATGGTGCAAGCTAATGCTGGTCACTTATGACATGCTCGTTGCAATGGACTTCTAGAAAAACAGAAATCTGAACGTTAAAAAGCAATATTAGACGTACCTACACAACTTTTTGGAATACGGTGTAAGAATATGAAACGTAGACAATCAGATTACCTTCCGGAATATATAACTTTTATTTATGGAAAGTAAGTATAAATCCCAAAAAACGAGGTTCTTCTAAGGTTGGTATGTTATTTTTTTTCCCAAAAAATAATGAATATGTTTATGTTGGTCCACTCGTTTGGTATGGAAATGGTGGAATTTTGTGAAAAAAATTATATAGAGTTGTAGATAACAGGTGTGTCTAGTGCATTGTTATTTTTCCATATTTATTTATGTTATATTTTTTTTTCAAATTAAGGAAGTTAGTGACGCCCTAAAATGAGAAGGTGGAGCATTGGTCCACCACATCTTGGTCTTAACATAGTCAATGAATGATATTTTTTTTTAGGATGTAGGTCTTTGTGTCTTCTTGTACTAGTTCTTTTCCATTTTCTAAATAGGTGAGCGAATCAAAACTTATATCCGAAGAAAATATCCTACCTTTTGTGTTAGATTGACATTGTCCATTTAAAATTAAAAAAAAATAAAAAATATAATAGATTTAAATAAAAATTACAAATTCAGAATCTACAGATAGAGTTACACAAGTGTGTGAATTTTCATTAGCAGTGGACAAGCATGGCATATGCAAAATCATGCACAAAATAGGAGAAGTGGTACAAAACATGTTTTATTTCATAAGACAGTCCAAACCACTTTTTTGGGAACTTGAACCTAAAACCAAAGAAGCCAAGTCAACTACCAGGTAGGTTGTAAAAACGGTGCCCACCAAAATTCTAAATTTAAATCACACA
>LPNX010607640.1:91773-123466 GCA_001517045.1 Pseudotsuga menziesii
AGGTACTTTGATAAATGTAAACCATGGTACGTTCGTATATACATTTATCGAAACACATGTTGTTGTAGATACCATGTAGAATATGAATATTTTCATGACACGTATAAACATATTTTTTTTATTTGCAAACTAACCTTGAGCAGGGCTGCAATGAATCCTTAATACCATCGAATCAATCGAGAGATTTTATTGTCAGCATCATGTGTCCAAGGAATGAAGGATAAAAATACTATGGAAAATCATGTCTATATGGGAATTGTTCTAGGTGCAGTGGGTTTGTTCTTTTGAACTGTTGCATTCATGGAAGCGATGAGCATCAAGTTGGAAATATGAGCATGGAGATGCAGAGATTCAAGTATGTAACCTATCAATCAAATAGTGTGAAGGAAAGTAAAAAGATTGCATTGGTGAAGTCACGGGTGCAAATGATTATTGCATGTTTTTCCTCTTACATGTTCATTTTCTAGATATACATTCTTTAAAGGTCACATTCTAATACGAACCTTGTTTTCATGGAAACATGTACGAGTATGTGATTTTTTTATAGAGTTCTACAAGAAAACCAAGCAGTATGTTCAACATGTGCATGTAGCGCGATGGCAGATGAGAAGTACAGAAAATGCAAGGACAACTTTCCCATTGGGACCATATTGTCAATTGTGGATTTTGCAGAAAACTACACCCTTCGGCCACAACATGAAATTCAGAGTCAATACCACCATTTCGACCAAGTCAACATCATGGTACATATTACGTATAGGCATGATCCTGAGAGGAGAATTAACAATAGGATAATACAGAAGGAGACAAACTTTTACATAAGTGATGATAGATGCCATGATCTGCGTTATGTGCAACACTATTTTCTAATTTTCTATGATCAACTCAAGGAGGGAGATATACATATGGATCAACATTGGATATGGTCATATGGTTTTGTGGGCTAGTTCAAAAATGCCCAAGCCTTCCAATGTATGAGTATGTTACATAAGAGTTATATTGTGCCTCATATATGGAACTACTTTGAGAATGGGCATGATAAAGGTGAGCATGATGGGGTCAGTGCATGCATTAAGATCACACTATGAAGGGAGGAGATGAGGTTTACCAGAAACCCCCACTAGCTAACCCAGGGGGTTGAGGAAGCGTTTTTGGCTCTCTCCTAGGTGTAGGAGGTCCTCTGAGTGGGTTCTAGTGGGCATGAGGTTGATCTTGGGCTGAGCCAAAATAGGCACCCTAGAACTTGGTGATGTCAAAGTAGTTCACATGGAAACCTAACAAAAACTCAACCCACAGTTTCCTAAGAAAATACTCTAGGACCTCGACATTATTGCATGGAGGCTTGTAAAAAACCATGAACCATCTCTTCCTCCATTTATCTCTCCATGGCTGGTAACTACACCAGTCCATGCAAACTCGCCTCTTTCTCACATCTAGAGGCTATGTTGTTCTCGGATCTGTAAATTTGCTCCACAGTTGGGCTTTCGCGATATTCAGGTTTTTTATATCCTCTTTGGATATACTAGTGCTATAATTCTCTCTCATTCGATCCCTGTAGGAGGAGCAAGTCGATAATTTGACTTGAATGATAGCCGATTAAGTCGATCAGCCGAATTAGTCGACCAGCCGACTAAGTCAGTCAACCGACTAAACTAGAGATTAGGTCGGCCACCTAAGGTCGTGTCGATTCACCGAACCGATAGGTGGTTATTTTGTAACTGTTTCGTAATAATATATATTAGGCTGTTGAGCTAGATGAGAACTTGGTTCAGTTCTGTGTGTTGTATGGACCCATTCATGTAATATAATATGTTAATTCACCTACTTGTTCTTATCTCTCTGTTATATATGTATGTTTTAGTATGTATTATTGGTAACCTTATGTGATCTATGATATTTCAACATTGGTTCCGTTGCCGGTAGTACATGTCTAAGATATATGCCAAAAAATGATATTAGAATAAGAGATTAAGGAATGGTGGGAATGTAAAGTTGCAAATTATTTGCAGAATTACGCAAGAAGGAACAAATTAACAATTGCACAAGCAAAAGTAATATTCTTTACAGAAACACATGAGAAGTTTATAGAATCAGTGCCCCAACTTCTGAAGAAACTCCTGGATGAAAAATCTGGAAGCGACTAAAGACCAACAGTTGCTGGAAAAACTGATCCAAGGAGGAAGAACAAACTTGTCAGAGTGGTTCAAGAAAATCGCCGATGACTTCTGTGAGGAGCAAGTAGTAGAAGACAGAACTTTGGTGGAAACCATCAAGGAGAAATTTTACACAGACCTCACTAAGAAATTTTTGAGTTCCTTACCGACCTTGCTGTTCAAATTCCTGATCAAGAAGGGAGTAGGTCATATTGTCGAACCTTGTCCATCACTTCACAGACTACCATCAAACTCTAACTGGGCGAAAAAGAAAAAGAGGTGGGAAAAATTCATTGCAGAAAGGGAGTGGGAATACTTCCTAAGCAAGTAGACCGAACTATCTGGGATTTTTAAAAGCATCGGGTAGGCTATGGGGGGGTAGCTGGTCATATGTTGAGATAAAGTGGAGTGGATTCTAGTCGACTAGAAGCAGTTACCATTCACCAGTAATGAGAAGTCGACCAAAAGGGAAATCAAGAAAATAGTATCACACAACGGTATGTCATACATTTAGAAAGTAGAGAGGGAAGAGAGACAACAAAGGAGGGAAGAAAGAAGAAGAGCCTTACTGATGCATAGAGGAAGGAGTCCTAGGGTGACCAACCAGGCAAGAAATCCACCAGAGTTGGGTCATGACTGACCAGAAGAAGGAATGGAAAAAGAGGCGTCCCCTATGGAGGAAGAATTGTGGATAGAGTAGCCAAAAGTTCTCCAATTAAGAGCTCCCCATGAAGGAACAACTCTCTCTCTGTTGAATCCATGTACTCAGATACAAACTATTGTCGAAGAGGACCTTCGACTAGGAGCTGGTGACTTTGGTATATGGAGTTGACTAGATGACAAGACATATATTGGAAGACACCTCATTATCCATCGACCAGAGGAAGGAAATTGGGTTACCTTTCAAGTGGTACCCTCCAACTAAAGTATCCACTTACTCTTACTGACACATGAAGGAGCACCCCCCCTGCCAAATATAGCTTTGGAAGACACAGAACATTCAGAACTGTAGACAAATAGTAGTAGTGGGACATCGACAAGAGAAATCAACACTAACCGACCACTGGTCGAAGAAGAATCGACAATCGACAGGAACGAAAGTTTTGTTGACCATAGTTCCGCAGAGACGAATAAGCCAATAACCCCACCAACCCCACCCCCACCTCCACCATTGCCACCTCCTGAAAGCAACAACAGTGATTTCGACATGGGTCACAGCTCAGCACGCATTCCTCTATATGAGGGGGATGAGGACCCAGACGACACTGGTTTGTCTGTGAGTCGACCTGGGAGGCCAACCAAGTTACCGACGAAGACAAAAAGATGGCATAGTTCATCGGTGCCTTGAGGAAAAGGGAATTAACTTGGTATATGACCTTTTCTGAAATACAAGCTCAAGCAACCAAATCCAAGATCAAAGTGCAATTTCTATCATTTTTCAAAACTCCAGATGCAAAACATCTAGCAGCAAAAAAACTAAAAAAAACATCACAGAAGCCAGGAGAAACTGTCCGCGACTATGATAAGCGATGGAAATACCTTTTTAGCCAACTGGACTATGTTATAGATGAAAAATTACTAATCCAGTGGTTTCTTGCAAGTTTATCTCAGAAATTCCACCAACACATAAGTCTAGAAACATTCAAATCTTATGAAGATGCGCTTACAAAATCTCTCCAAGTGGAAATGGATGAGGACATACTAGCATACTCCACTGATGACAGATTAGAAGAACAGCTTGAGAGTGTGCATAAGTCTTTAAAGGATTTAAAACTAAAAAATCAGGATATCTAGTGCACAAAGTGCTCGACGGCTGGACATTCTGAAGACAACTATCGACATAAATATAGCTAATAGGACGTTTGATTCATGTAGATAAAATGTTTTTGCGACATTTGCGAGGAGCATGGGGACCACTCGTCAAAATATTTCTCGTTCAACATGAAGAATGGCAAAGCATCCTGGTGTGCAATCTGTGAAACTAAAAATCATAACACAACCGACTGCCATTTGAATGTGAAGAACCGACAGAATTATCATGTAGTCTACCAAACCAATGCAGTTGCAAAAAATAATGAGCAAAACAACTTACCAAAGGATCAGAATGTTTAGAGATATGAAGGTCAAATATACGAGCACTGGTATGACAATCAACATGGAGGCTATAGAGGACGAGGTCGATTCCCTAGGAATCAAGACAACTGACCACATCAACCCATCCAATGCTTTACATGTTATAAGGAGGGACATTGGTATGTAGACTGTCCATATAAAGACAGAACTGACCTCAAATTTTGTACTCATTGTGGAGTAGGGGATCACTCACTAGAGGATTTCCCTACCATGTTGGAAAAAATAAATACAAAGAAAAATGTTAATGTCTTATTGTGTGTGCAAAAAAATGATGTAATAAACACAAAAAATTTGCATATTGTAACTCGACAAGGAACAAAAATAGGAAGTGATAACCCAAGAATCAGCAAAATAAAAGAGAAAAATTTCTACCCTGATGCACTTAAAGAAAAACAAACATACAAAGAAGCAACCAATGTATTCAAAGAATTCGCACGACAGGAACAAGCTAACGACAATCGACATAACATAATAAAGGAATTGATACAAATCACACAAAAAGACAACTCAGTCTCTCAGTTCATCGACTTACTATATGAAATAAAACATAACAACTCTGAAAAACAAACAAAGAATACTTGCAGCTTAAATAAAAAAGATAAAGGTGATTCCAACCCACTTGTCGACCTGGAAATCAAAGGATACCATGTCCGACAAGTAGTGCTCGACTTTGGATCACAAGTAAACATCATGACTCGTGACACTTGGCAACAAATGGGCATACCTCGACTATATGAGCCAGGTATATACCTGAAACTAGCTGACCAGGGCCTAATTGAACCTATTGGAGTCTGTAAAAACGTCGACACAACTATAAAAGGAATTTCGACCAAAGTCAACTTCGAAATCATTGACCCTAAGGAAGGATCCAATTCTTTCCCAGCATTAGTAGGTCGAACTTGGGGTAGAAAGATGAAAGCATCGATATCCTTGGACAAAGAGAGAATCAAATTAAAAGGAAATGGACAAAAGGTCATTGTACCTATTCACCCATCCCAAGGAGAACCTTGGATTGAACCTATCGATGAAGAAGTCGACATCCGATAACTCTACCAGATTCAAAACAATGCAGATTATACATAACCTAATATCTATGAAGAAATTCATTTAGGCAACCAATACTCAGTTGGTTATAATTCAGATGTAGAATTATATGATTGGGAGATCGAGAACTACGAAACACAAGAAAAAGGTTGTTGGACTATTCAAAAAGTGCAAAAAAATCCCACCCAACAATGCTTCATAGTGTCCATTGTCCCAAAAATATTTGAGAAGAAAATTAGGGAATACCCTACCTTACAACCTTCCAATGTAAATACTACACAAATACCAAGATACAAGGAAAGAGAATCACCAGTCATGCATGTAGAACAAGTTTCCAAAAATATTGGTGAACATGGCCGACTTCAAAGCCTAGTAAAAAATTTTACAGGACAAGTTGCTCGATGGTGGGATACCCATCAGACAAGACTGCAGACCTGGACAACAGCTTCGACTTACTTTGTTGAAGGGTTTGGAGGAAAGAAGTTGACCAAATAAGCTCAGATACCTATATTCACTCAAGGACAGAACCCAAAAGATCATATTAAGACATCTGAAAAAGAATGGAGAAAACTTGGATACAAGGATGAACGAGCATGGCCACACCTGTTCCCATCAACCCTCTCCGACTTACCAAACAAATGGTATAAAATGGAAGAAGCTAGAGGTGAAACATTCTTATGGCACGAACTCAGGGAAAAATTCATTAAAGATTTCAACTTTATACCACAAAATAAAAACTTGGTCGAAACAGAAAAATAGATTAAATAATTTATCTAGCCAACCGAAAATAAACCCTTAAAAGATAACCGACAGACAATGAGATGCAACAATATACAAACGAGGAGAAAACCACAGTTGACAAGACTACAGTTAGAAAATGAAAACATAGAAGGAAAAAGCTTTAAATGGAAATCAAACCATGTCAAAACGACAGAACCTATTTGTACAATCCTTAAAGTAGAAACAACCGAAAAACAAGATACCGACAGAATGACTGCAACCGACTTCCCTGCCACATTCTCATAGTTTAAGGAAGGAATTTGACCAATCAATGAAGCCAAAGCACCAGAATGGCTAGATGCTAAAGTCAAAACTAGGGAATTCGACATCTCAAATGATGATCAACCAAAATGGCAAAGATTGGTGACTATTGGAGTGAAGAGTAGACCACAGAGATAGTGAACTTATTAAAAGAGTTCCAAGATGTATTTTCTCAAGATTATAAAGACCTCAAAGGCTTAGTCCATGAAATGGGAGAAATGAAGATTGATACTAAACCTGATGTTAGACCTGTGAAGAAAAGGCCATATAAACTAGCTCACAAATAAAAAGAGATAGTCATAAAGGAAATTGATAACATGCTTGAAGCAGGCATCATCTATCCTATTGACCAATCAGAATGGGAAATTCCAATGGTTGTACAGCCTAAAAACCATGATCTGACCAAAATAAAAATTTGTGTCAACTTTAGGGAACTAAATAAAGTGACATTGATAGACCCATTTCCAACTCCTTATGCAGATGAAAACTTAAATGAGGCTGCAGGACATGAATTCTACTCATTTACAGATGGTTTCTTGGGTTATAAACAAGTGCCAATAGCTAAAGAAGACCAGAAGAAGACAACCTTTGTGTGTGAATTTGGCTCATTTGCTTACAAAGTTATGCCTTTTGGATTAAAAAATGCACATGCAGTATTTTCTAGAATTGTTGTCAAAACATTTCAAGAATATATTTACAAGACCATGGCAGTATACTTTGATGATTGGACAATATACTCCATGTTAAAGGATCATTGCAAATGTCTCAGGCTTATATTGGAGAGATGTCGACAAATTCAACTATCCCTAAATATCAAGAAGTGTATATTTATGACCCCCATAGGGATATTATTAGGGAACATTTTCTGTAAGGAAGGTATTAAGGTTGACTTTGCAAAGATCAAAATTATCCTCGACCTAAAACCACTAGTAAACCCAAAACAAGTCAGGGTGCTACTTGGCCACACAGGCTATTACAAAAAATTCATAAGATATTATTCAGATATGACCTATCCACTTAAAGAACTATTAAGGGAAGATAAAGAGTTCAACTAGATAGAGGAGTGTCATATATCATTCGAAAAATTAAAAAGAAAACTAGTCGAAGCACCAATCCTAAGGTTTCCAAACTGGTCAATCAAATTCCATGTTCATATTGATGCATTAGGCCTAGCAATAGGCGCAATCTTAACTCAACTAGGAGATGATGGAATGGATTATCCTATAGTTTACAGTAGTAGAAAATTAAACAAAGCTAAGAGAAACTATTCGACAACAGAAAGAGAAGCATTAGGAATGGTCTTTGCACTACAAAAATATCGACATTGTATTCTAGCTAACCCATTTATATTCTATATAGACCATCAGGCACTTAAATATCTTGTCAATAAACCACTACATCTTGGAAGGATTTGTCGATGGCTACTATAATTCCAAGAATTCGAATTCGAAGTTGTTGTTAGACCAGGCAAGTTAAATGTCGGTCCTGACCATTTATCCCGAATTGACACAAGAGAAGAGCTGACAAGATTTGAAGATGACTTACCTAATGCACATTTATTTCGGATGAATAAGTCCTAGCAGAATTAGAAGAAATAGCCCAGTTCTTTGAAGATGGACATGCACTAGAAGGAATGAGTACAAAGAAAAAGCAAATCTTAGCTATGAAGGCTACACCATACAGTCTTATAAATGGATTTTTATACAAAATGGGATTAGATGACATCCTCATAAGGTGTGTACTAGAACACAAATGAGAGAACATTATGCATGAAGCACATTATGGACCTACAGGAGGACATTTCCAAGTAGATACAACTGCAAAGAAAATCCAACAGTCAGGTTTATGGTGGCCAACACTTCACAAAGATTGCAAAAAATTTGTCAGTCAATGTGATAGATGTCAACGACTAGGTCGAACCCTGCCTAGCACAAAAATGCCTTTGATATCAGTGAACCCAAGTTTGACATTTGAAATATGGGCCATAGACTTCATAGGACCATTTCCTATACCAGCAAAAAGGACAGGTGCAAGATACATCATAACTACAGTCGAATATATAACTAAATGGGCAGAGGCCAAACCAGTCGACACATGTTCTAGTGAGATAGCTACTAATTTTATCTATGAGAATACATCACCATATTTGGATGTCCACTAACCTTAATTAGTGACCAGGGAACACACTTCATCAATAAAACTATCAAAACCCTAACCAACCAGTTCCAAATCGACCATCGTTGGAGTACAACATACCATCCTCAGTTGAATGGAGAAATTGAAGCATTTAATAAAACATTAACAAGAGGACTAACCAAAATATGTAATGTTGATAAAGAGTACTGGGAGGAGAAAATACCTGTAGTATTATGGGCATACAAAACAACATACAAATGCTCGACCGACCAAACTCATTTTCAACTAGTCTATGGACAAGAAGCAGTAGTTCCATTACACTTCCAAAAAAAAACACCTATCATCGTAGAGATCCTACATGTCAATGTCTAACAAGGAATAAAGGACATACTATTGCAACTAAGCAAACTTGAAAAACACCGACTAATGGCAATACAACATCAAGAAATTCAAAAATAGCAATAGAAAGCATGGCACGACAGAAACATCAAAAACAAAAACTTGTCGGTAGGAGACCTTGCTTTATTATACAATAGTCAAGTAAAAGGAAAACCTAAAAATCTCCATACATAATTGATGGGACCCTACGTTGTCGAAGAGATACATACCAACGGATCAGTCCGACTAAGGACGTTACAAGGCATAGTATTTCGAAAACTCGTTAATGGAGCCCGACTAAAATGCTATAGAAACTAGAAATAAGCCTAATATATATATATATATATATATATATATATATAGATATATATATATATATATATATAATGACCATAACCGTAAACCAAAAGCTATAAAAACCTAAAAAATCCAAAAAGAAAAATAATACTGCACATGCAGAAAACTATGACAGGAAATTACCATTTCGACACTCGACATCATGACCATCGACATAACACCATCGACCATTTTTATAATCAACATCAATCGAAGACCTCGATAGTCCCATCATGTATTCATGACATCAAGCGTCGAATGCAATTCGACATTAATGCACACTCAAGCATTCTAGCTGGAACATCACGTCCACCATTAATACACTCATCGATGAAAACATTCACAGCATCACCTATAAATACTGGACCTCCAAAGGATCATTTACCGTAATCCATACAGAGAGAGCATCAGATCATCCAGTTGACTGAAAGTCGAGAATACCTTAGTGAAATAGACCACCAAACCGACAAGATGGCACCCAAATAGACTAGAGCCTCAACCAAAGCCAAGGAACTCCAGACTGCAGACACACCTTTAGTCCGCAGGCTAAAGAACATTAAGAATGCCAAGGTGTAGGAAGGCTCATGGCAAAAACTATGGAATCAGATGCAAGAATGTGCTTATGTCAACAATAAGCCAACTCAAGCTATGGAGAAAATCAAATACAACACCATATTCAACTATATCAATGCACCGTTCATGGCCATCTTTGGTGGCACCAAAGAAATAGTTGTAAAATTCATCATAAACCAGTACCATAATGGCCAGTTCTACTTTGACCAACTGGTCGACATCTCTGGGGAGATCATCTCCAAGATAACAGGTCTATCAAATGCAGGAGACCCAGTACGAGTTGGTATTAAAGAAGGACTAGTCGAAGAACTAACTGGATCGGCTTTGGGAAAAAACTCGAAGGGGTTGATGATTAGTCAAATCATAACCCGAACGCCACAAATTGTGGCCAAAATAATAGCAATAACACTCACCCTGGAAGGTTGAGGCAGCGACCTCAAATTATACATGCTAGAAGCTATCGACACCATTGTGACAGATGGAAAGATATACAGATGGGTTGAATATGTCGTCGACATGGTCAAGGCCATCTGTGAAAGATGCCAAGAGATGGGAGGAATCATCAGGTTCCCCTCCCTCATTTTATGGATAGTCATGTACCATATCTGCCCAGAAGGAAACCCAGTTTTTCAAGAACCAACAAGATTCCACATGTGGAGATTCAAACCATTCTCCCAGAGAGGAACTTTGCAAGAACTTGAAGATGGAAAAGTGATGTTGGAGAACTGGCTCCAACAGCTCAAAGCCCGCACGATTAGATGGAGGGTGCCTTAAAACATCCGAAGAAGTCTACCGAAAAATTCCCACATCCAGCTAGAAATCGACCATACTTTGGTGTGGTACATGCAGGGCGTCGACTCAAATGAAAAAGCCCTCAACTATTATCCATCGGTCAACCAGATCTTTCGCGAGCTGTCTTGACAAGCTAAAACAAAAATACCAGTACCAGCAACAGCAAAGAAGATTGACTTCTCGATTGAGGAGCCGCTAACCGACCAAGATAAATAGGAAGACTATGAGCTGAACCTCTACATCAGGACCTTTGTGTCAGAGGAGACACCGGTCGAACACACTGGCCGAATTCAAATCATCATCAAACCTCCGACAGCACAAAGGGAAGAACCACAGCTAGAAGAAATGTTGGCAGAGCAGCAGGTAATCACTCCAGCTGTAGAAAGTCTCATCCTGACCCAAGAGCCAAGGGGAGAGACAGAACCAGAAAACCCAGAGTATGCTATCACAAAAGGTATTATTAAAAAATTGTTGAAAGAGATAGTAGCTGCAAGGAAGAAGTTAAAGACACAACAACAACAACAAGGAAAAGGTAAGTGCAAGCTTATCATTGTTGAATCATCAGGCGACGAGGAGGAACTAGAAGCTACAGCCCTCGACATAATCAAAGATGTCACAGCAAATAAGGTACCGTTAGAAACCCAGTTCCAAATATTTGTCGAGGTAGGAGCACTACCGGGTCAACCAAAGAAAGCCAAGACCACCCACACGATGATGCCTGAAAATGTTGTTGATCTTGTGTCTACGCCTCCACCTCCATCCCCGACAAAAGTAACAGAGGAGAAAGTACTAGAACAACATTCAATAAGCCCACTCGACTTGTGCAAAAGTGTGATGTCGAAAGCTATGAAGGAAAAGTTTGATAAAGATAGAGATTTGCAGGCATTCATTGAGAAATTGCCTGAGATATTTACATCAACATAGAATATATCCACAAAATCACCTCTCTTTGAGGTCGGTGGATACCAACTAGGACATGAATTCCAGCCCCGAACCTTTGTAACTATCACTTCAACTTTCAATAGAAATCCCGAAAAGGAAGCTGAAGTGACCGCATGTCGAACCGTGACTATCACTCCAACTATACCCCAAACCAACCTACCAGCCACTGCACCAACTGGAGGAGAAGAAACTGAGGAGGACATAAATCACCAAATTGACCAAATGTTCTCCAAATTAGACTCACCTCTCCAGCCCGACAACCCACCACTCACCCACACTTCCCCCAACCCAATCACCCCCAACCATTCACCAACTCCATCACCACCACCACCACCACCCCCCAACTCAGAGCAAGACCCACCACAACCGTCAGCACCAACTGCATCCACTTCTGCATCCCTTGCATCTAAACAACCAGAGGCAGCAGTCATCCCACCTCCCCAACCAAAGAAACCATCAACCACTATCCCACAAACCAAAGATCTCGACTCGAATTTTGTAGGTACATAGGTACCAACACAAACAGAGAAGGAAAATCATAAGAAGAGGAAGGAGAAATAGAAGAAGGAGCATCATGGACAGCCATCAAAGGTCCATATCAAATTGAAAGATGCAACCTCACTGACCGACGAAAAGCTAGGACAACTCCTGAAGACTCTAGCAATCGAAGCAAAGACAAGGAGCGAGCAGAGACGTAAGGAACTCAATGACAAGGTCGCAGAATAGGTCGAGTTCCTCAACAAATGTAGAAACCTGGCCCATTAAGTAATGCCAGGACCCGTAGAGGTCGACACTGACAAACCGCTCGAAAGGGCGTATCATCTATTTGAAAGCATGGTGTCGGCACTCAAAGCACAGATTCAGGAAACAAAGGAGGAGCAAAAAGAAGAAACTGCCTGCCTCCTAATGGCACAACACACAGCCTTTACTGAAGCTTATAAAGTACTACAAGATCACATGGAGGAGTCTGTCATCACTGAAGAAATAGTGCAATATTGGCCTGCTTACTATGAGCAAGTCTATCATCAAACTCGGCAGACCCGACAAGGTATCTAGGCACTAGAAAACAGGAAAACCACTGATGAAGCACTTAGAACCACAATTGAAGAACAAGTAGTGCTTGAAATAGCCAAGCTGCAGAAACTTGAGAGGGAAGCACATTAGTGGGTGCAACAAGCTATCCCCAACTTGGAAAAATTCGACATCATCTACCCACAGATGAAACAACTTATCGAGACTACAGAGGAGAAGGACGAGTTTATGGGTCCCGACATGGAGAGAATAGCTAAAGTCTCTATTTCAGAGAAGATGTCGATCTTATCAAGCCTGACCACACTCACCATCGACATCCAGAAGATATTGCAAAGTTGGACAGATTTCCAACATCACCTAGCAGTAACAGCCCCAGCCATTATCGAAGTCTGTGTACAGAAAAGACCGACCATCAGACTTCACAGCTCATGAAGACCAGGCACATCACAATAACTATTGAGATCAGTCAGGAAGAATTTTGTACCTCCCTGTTTCTTCGGGATGAAGAAACGTTTTGTTTGTGGGTGAGATGTCAGAGGAGCAAGTTGATAAGTCGACTTGAACGATAGCTGACTTAGTCGACCAGCCAACTAAGTCAGTTGACCAACTAAACTAGAGATTAGGTCGGCCACCTAAGGTCATGTCGGTTCACCGAACCGATAGGTAGTTATTTTGTAACTGTTTTGTAATCATATATATTAGGCCGTTGAGCTAGATGAGAACTCGGTTCAGTTCTTTGTGTTGTATGGACCCATTCATGTAATATAATCTGTTAATTCACCTACTTGTTCTTATCTCTCTATTATATATGTATGTTTTAGTATGTATTATTGATAACCTTATGTGATCTGTGAGATTACAACAAGCCCTATATTCGCTGAAAGTGATGTGGCAAGGGAAACCCAAGAGGGTTCTCTAGTGTTCTTCAATTGAACACTCAAAAGTCTTAATTGGTTTAAATCCCCATGTAATTCATCTTCGGGGTTTTCTTGGTTTAATTCAGGGTTTTCTTGGTTTAATTCAGGGTTTGGGTCCTCTGATTGGTTTGTTTCATTCCTTTCTTGGGGTAGTTCATTGGTATTTGTCATTTTGTTTAGGTAATTTGTACTTGCATTATCAAATTTTGCCCATTTCAATTGATTTTTAAATTTTGTATTTTATTTGAAAAACAATAAAAAACATTGAAATAAACAAAAGAAATTCCATTCCTACTCTATTTACCTTACTCCAACATCGTTTTAGGCAAGTTGAACAATTCCGTTGGGCTCCTTGGGGTCGTTTTCGTCTCCTTGGGGGTCATTAACGCCTCCTTGCATGCTTGTGGGTGGGTAGAAGAAAAACCAATTGTTCATTGTTTTGTTTTTTTTAAACACAAGGATGCGTGCACGTCCCTATGTGCGATCTCGCCAAACATGCGTGCGCGTCTGCATATGCATGCATGCATAAGCACGCGTGCACGTCATTAGGGGTGGATGTGTGTCATTAGGGGTGCGTGCACACTCTTATTGTCCACGGTGGCAATCCGACGTGGAGGTTCGCCACTGCCGAAGCAAGAGCACGTGCACGCATCCAGGAGGTGCATGCGTGTTGTTGTTTTGACCTGCTTGCGCACTCCCATTGCATCATATTTGGGTAGCAGGTTCTTGCGGGGGCCCTATAGTATTCATTTTCCATATTTACAAAAAGATAACATGTTTTTTTCTCTTTTAATAGCTCAAAGACAAACAAATGTTCAAAATGTGAATTTATCAAATGCATTTGCATGGGTATTTTCCTAGACACTTTGTTTTATAAACAATGTTGAATGTGTCTTCAAATTTTTATTAATCAATGATATAACTATTTGAAAAAATCTTGATACCAAAAACACAATATCCATTACAAGTTATTCTAAATGATTTTTATTGCTATAAACAACTTAAATCAATGTACTCTCATGTACTTCATTTTTTTCTAAATATTATTGTTCATGTTAATCTCTTTTATTATTATTAAATATTCTTTAATATATTATATATATTATTTTAAAACCCATAATTTACATTGTGTCCATTTTATAAACTCCCATCATTTTTTTCTAAAGATTATTGTTCATGTCAATTTTTATTATTATTAATATATATATATATATATATAATTTTAATTTACCTTGTGTCAATTTTTTTGGAATGCCATCATTTTAGGGAACTTGGATTCTATCGTCTTCCATTCTTAATATTAATCTTTGTAATTTTGTAATTATTATGGTTCTTATTCTAAGAGGAGTTATCTGTATAAATTTTGTATGCAAGGATTAGATGGGCTTGCATTGGATTTCTTCATGGGTTCTGGGATGCATTCTAAGTTTGGGTAACGACAAAGGTTTTGATGGGCTTTAAGGTAAGCATATTGTGCAATTATGGCTACAATGACTTGCCCATGCAGGTGCCTTTCCTTAAGCCAGAAAAATAGTAACACAAGCTTCAAGGGTATTTGTCCTAGGTTGAAAGGTTCAAGACTTGATAACATGGAGTGCGATGCGATTGCCGAGCTGCCTAGTTATGCGAACAATTTTCCATCATGGTTAGAGAGCCGAACGACTTGAAAGTTAATACTCCAAATTTTTATAAAGAGTTGGAAAGCAAAGTGGAGAGCATGCAGAGATTCTTCCTTACAATCATGGACAGCTTGATCACCCCAGAAAACCTCGAAGCATTGTCCAATCGACATCGCCTGGACAGGCCTCGTCGTGTCGAAGAATTCCTTCTTCTTCAGGTTGATACCTTTGAGCAGGTGGGCTTGATGCTTATACGACTGGATAAGTACATCATCGCTTTTCTTAGCATATTGGGAATATCTGTGACCTGGGCTCTGCTCTGTCATAAAAGTTGAATATACCCCTTGAATTATTTTGATTTAAAATCTCAAGAATGAAGAGACTGTTCATGGAGCCTTTTCCCTTCTGTTGTTGCAGATAATACAATGGAGAGGCAAATGAATTGGTGTAGAAGAATGGATTTTTTTGTTATGTTTGCTATTTGCTTAGCCTCTGTCACTGCACGCCCGGCATTGTTTTCGGAGGAATTTAAGATAACGTCTGCAGATAACCATGTGAAAACAATGGCGGACAAGTCAATTGAGCTCATCTTGGATCAAAATTCAAGTGGGTAATATTGCTCTAACTCCCGTTTTGTCCACAAGAAGTTTTTTGTTGGATTTTTTTCTTTTTGGAAAATATCATAAGTCGTCTGTGCAATTTTGATTTGGTTGGGCAGGCGCAGGATTTGAATCGAAGCATACTTACATGTTCGGCCTTGTAAGCATGAAAATCAAACTCGTGACAGATGATTCGGCGGGGACAGTCACTTCTTTTTATGTAAGTATAATGCACGATGCTAGTTGATTAAAATTTTCAATATGAAATAAGATTTGGGTTGTCGAATTTGAGTAGAGTGACTGAAATCTTCAATGAAATATGAGTAATCTATTGATAAGGTTCAATAAGCATCGGCAGTGCAGCATTTGCTTTAGTTGATGAAAATTTTCAATATGAAAAAATATGTGTTTTCAAATTTGAATAAGACTGATTGTAATTTTTAATGAAATATGAGTAATTTATTGATAAGCGTTATCAATAAGGGTTTAATAAGCATCCGCAGTGCAGCATTTGCTCTAGTGATATGGGTTTAATACTAGTGATATGGGTTTAATAAGTATTGGCATTGTAACTGTAGTATTTAAGTTTTAGCATTGTAACTGTACTATTTATTGTCTTTGCTATCAGATGTGAGCCTTTTGAGCCTTTAGATTTGTAGTTGGATTAGATTTAATGATTTACATTTTTGGCTATTAAATACATCAATATAATAGTTTAAATCTTATAATAGTTTAAATCTTGGCCCACACAGTATTACTGGGTTGTTAAATGCTTCTTGCACCATTAATTAGCTTGGGACACAACAATGATTGTTGCCACAGGGAACTCATTCCTGACAGTTAAATCTTAGTATAGTATTTTAAGATTCAACCATCAACAATAAGCTTGGAGCAACAATCATTACTATGCAAAGCTGATTATTTTGACCATCCTTTTTATTGAATTGTTAATTTACATTTAATGATTCATCTTGAAAATACTTATTAAATAGATTAATATAATGATTCATATCTCCACAGTCACAACATTAAATATCTCCACAATCACAACATTAAATACTGGACTCTCTAATATATATAATACAATGATGCATTTCTATCTTCTATCAAATATTATTTTGTTTATTGAAGAAGTAAAAGATTGGCATGCGATTAGGGTTAATTTCAAATACATATGCAGATAATTTCAAATGCATATGCAGATGAGCTCAGACAAGGAGAAAGTGCGAATGAGCTCAGACAAGGAGAAAGTGCGAGATGAATTGGATTTTGAGTTTTTGGGGAACAGATCAGGCCAGCCTTATACAGTCCAAACAAATGTCTACGTTTTGGGCAAAGGTGGCCGAGAGCAGAGAGTGAATCTCTGGTTCGACCCTTCTCTGGAATTTCACAAATATTCGATCCTCTGGAACCATAACCAAGTTCTGTAAGTATTGATATCTGTTTCATTCCTTCGGCGCTTTAATGCAATAAATTTTGTTTATTAGAAATGCAGTGCGTTATGTCTTGAACTGGCATTCATCAATGGAGTACGGGATAATGCAGGTTTTCTGTGGACAATATCCCCATTAGGGTTTACAAGAACAACGAAGCGAGAGGCGTTCCATTCCCGAGGAAGCAGGTGATGGGGATCTTCTCCACTCTCTGGGAAGCTGATAACTGGGCGACGAGGGGAGGGCTTGAGAAGATCGACTGGAGAAAAGCACCATTCGTGGCCTCTTACAGGGATTTTGAGATCGATTCCTGCGAGTTCCCTGGCAACAAAAGCTGCGCGTCTAATACCCACAATTGGTGGGAAGGGTTGAATTACAGCAAGCTCAGCGCAAATCAAATGAGGTTGTACAAATGGGTGAGAATGAATCACATGATTTATGATTATTGTCGAGACAGGTCCAGGTATCCACGGCCGCCTACGGAGTGCACTGGCGGCATCTAATCAATCCACTGACTTTGCTTAAGATGCTGAAAAAACCAAGCACAGAGACGTTTTGAAAACTTGGAAAGGAATCTCAGAAAGGAATCTCAGAAAAAGCTAGCCCTAAGCAAACAGTAGCCAAATACACAATATTTGCATACAAAATATTAAATACCGTATATACTACACATATATGTTAGATATTTATAAATAAATACCATATAGAATATACATATGTTATATATTATTGGAAATGTTACATAAAGTTGTATCTCTCATATATTGTTATCTATTCAAATAGATATATTTTTTAATAAATTATTTGGTGTTACATTAGTATACAATCATCTTAGAAGGAGATTTATGTAATAGGGTGGAAATGTATTTAATAAGGATCAAATTTTAGGGGGAAAATGTTAAGAAAATATGTAATAGGATGTTTATGATTTTATTTTATCTAATTTGTGTAGTTTTATATTTATATAATTTCAAAATTTTAAATCTAATTTGATTCTATATTTATAATTTTTTTATAAAAGAAACTTATCAAATTTAAGATGAAACACTAAAATAGTTATATCTTTTAGCTTACTAGATTGTAAAATGCACCTCTTCCATGCAAAAATTAATTAATGCCAT
Organism: Pseudotsuga menziesii; assembly: GCA_001517045.1. Classification (NCBI taxonomy): domain Eukaryota; kingdom Viridiplantae; phylum Streptophyta; class Pinopsida; order Pinales; family Pinaceae; genus Pseudotsuga; species Pseudotsuga menziesii. The sequence goes on from LPNX010607640.1 coordinate 110,023, forward strand.
TAATATCTTATTAAACCACAAGGCCGAATCGCAAGAACACTGAAATGTTATGTCGAAGCACCCATTTTAAATGGGTGGCTTTACATACGAGATAGCGTTGATATCAACGTCAAGCAAAACCTCGCCTCAAATAAATATTTTGCATAGTGGACAACAAATGGACTCGGTTCAAATAAATGCTTTGCATAGTCAATAACAAATATTCTACTTGATAACAAATGGCACGGAGTAGGTTAATTAGGGGCAAATTCAATTTATTTTTCTTAACAAATGGCATGGAGTAGGTTAATTAGGAACAAATTCAATTTATTTTTCTTAACAAATGGAAAGGAGCCAAAAGAACTTATTAGAATTGCAAATTTGATATCTTAGAATATATAGAAAAATCATAATATCATGTCGGTTGAAGAGTATTTTCCAACATGTCCATGTGGCATGATGGCAAGATCAACACTTTTGCATGTTTAGGGACACCTTTCCTTTCGATACTATACCATTAGTTGTAGATTTTGTTGACAACTACACCCTTTAAGCACAAAATGAGATCCATAGCTAATATTATCATTCAGATCAAGTCACTATAATGGTACATATAACATAAAATAAAAGAATAGGCTAGATAATACACAAGACACACCAGGATAATATTGAAGGAGTCTAATTTCTACAAGTGATGATTGATGATAGGTTCTATGACCTAGATTTTGTATAATTTTGTTTTTATATTTTCTACGATTATTTAAAAGACATAGATGTTCATTAATTATTGACTTGAGTCATTAATTTATTAAATTGAGTCATTAATTAAGTTGTTTGGGCACTTAAAAAATGTTCATGTATATGCTAATGGTTGAGTTTGTTTCCAAAATAAATGTAATACGATCTATGTTGGAACAATTTTAAAACTTAGCATGCTAAAGATGAGCATGATGGAGTTAGTGCATGTGTTAAAATTGCATTACGGGAGGAGATGAAGTTTATAACAAATTTCTTTACTTGAAATACTTGAATTATATAGTCCAGTGGTGGTCTATAGTAATGGTAGAGGAAACAAGAAGACAAGAAGAATGAACAAAGAGAGAGCTTGTGCAAATAAATTTATGAGAGGTGGGTGATCGCACAATGTTGATCGCCTCAAAAGTGGCAATGCGGTCATCACGAACGTGCTCACGCGGGAAAATGCACACACTTTTAGAAACAAAATCACGTTCCTAATTTTATAGGCTAAGGAATTCTTGAACTTCCAAGAAGGATTCTAAAACATCCTTTAAAGAGCATACACATGTTCCCAAAGCACACATGTGTTAGTAATGCACACGCATTCCTAAAGTGCACACATGTTTTTTGTTTATTTTTTTTAAAGTACACGGGTGGTCTATAGAATGTGCCACACATTTTAGGGGAGATTGAGCAAACTATTGTTCAAATTAGAGCACACAAGGAGCTAATCAACCATGCAGGGACCAGTTCCTTCATCTTCATTGGATTCAAGGCTTGTATTTTCCTTTTTCCTTTTTATTTTTTAATTTCATATTTTGTTTAAAAAAACAAACAACTAAACATAAATTTGTTAACTAAATCTATTTTTTTAATTAAATTGTAACAAAACTAATTGAAATGGATCCCGAAGATAACCCAAACCAATCACCACCACATGCAAACACACCAAACCCAAATGATGAAACACTAAATGTTAACATGGAAATTGATTTGGATTTGAGATCTCTTAAAACCCTTTGTAATAAGTTGTGAAATACCAGAGAGCCCACCCGATTGTCACTAGCCACACCACTAGAGGAAATTATACCTTCCATTATAGATCTATGTCTTAGGACAATTAACCAATATGTTCTATTACAAGGATAGAATGGTTGAATACTATGGGACTGGTCTAAATAAAGTCCAAGTTAGAGACCTAAACATCATCAAACAACAATTGATGGCATTGTTTATTGACTCAAGAACTAGATTACATCCACTAATGAAAAAGAAACACATTTGTATGGATCGATGCACCTCCCAAACATTCAAAGACCATTGGATGGAAAATTAGTTTATGGTGTTTGACAAACCTCTCTACAATAATGGGGAGGTGCCTCTATATTTCCTAAGGAAATTATGGGCAGAGTTTATGTTAGGTCACCATGTCAATTATTTTGACATTGGTAAATTTCATGGGTTGGTTCATGGGTTTGCACAAGATAGAGAGAATGATAGGCATAACCCATTGCTAGGTCCTCATCCTCCTAGGCTAAGGCCTACTCCCTTTTCCAACATCCATTGATATGTAAGAGAATTACCATGGTCTGAGAATCCCTATCCATTGACTCACATATTGGTGCAACATAACAGTTTCATAACATCTAGGGAAACTTTTAAAGATCCATAACTTTCTCAAAGTGTAGAAACCTTAGTGAATCTTAAATTTTGGAAAAAATGTCAAAAAATAGCTCATGTGCTAATTTTTCCCCTAAAACTATCCTTCATGGTATTATTCCATGAGGAGCGAGATTCAAGTGACGTTGGGGGAGGAGTTGGTCCTTCATCCCCTACAACAGGGGCCAATCAGTTTCTACCACTAATGTAGTTTTTGCAACAACTTTCTTCTTTGGTGTACCACACACTTAGGTATGGTGGAGTGAGTGGTTCATGAAATGAAATGATCACACCTTGAAAATTTTGGCATATGTTTTCAGTCCATAATCTAGATTCTTTTAGTTCGAATGTGTTTTTAGTATGTGTATAATGGTTTCCTACTTTTAAAACAAGTTGTGGTACCATATAGTGATGAACCTTGTCCACATAGGGTGGTTGCATCACCGTCTTCTCAGGTATCATGTGTGAAGTTAAATCTTGTTAGATGAGAATTTTGTTATCTTATTTTGGTTGAATAATTAAAATAATTCTGAATGTGTTTACAAGTGGCTTTGTTCTCTTTCAGGCTGGTAGTATTACCACCTCACTTTTCACCATTGTCGACATTTCACCAATTATTTGTCTCAATTTACATGGAAATTTTGACCTATGGTCATTCCCCCCTAGATCTTAGGATATCAGTTTCATCCCCTGGGGTAATTCCATCTTTAGTATATCTAATGGGGGCATATCACTTCCCATCCCCACCTCCTTTTCCATCAAATGCACTAGTTCAACACCCACCAATACCTTGTACTATAGCCACCACTATCACATCTACTTTGATCTCACAAACTTGCTCCTATACACCTCCCTCACCAGCATCCCATGATAATACCACAATGGATGTGATAACAGATTCTTCATTGGATATTCTTGTGCAACCGAGTACTCCACCAGTTGGTAAATATCCACCATTCCCTAATATATTCATAGAAAGATCAATCACTGATGAATTTTTTTATGCATCGTGAATGGAATTGATTTTAAGAATTTTTTTCTTAAATTTCATGTTTTAATTCTTGTAACTAATGTAGGATGGCATAATTGAGAGATCAAGTTCACAGAGGAGGGAAGCACCCTCTGGACTCAGAGTACCATCCATGGTGATTTTTCTTGGCTTCAATTGTAAAGTTTGAATTTGTAAGTGTGTTAATTCATTGTGGAAAAAGTATTATTATTAAGTGGTTTCTTTGTCCAGTCTCTAGAGAGAAGAAGCACACCAAGGCACAGAAAGGTACAAGATGCTAGTTCTAGTACAAGGAGAATGATCAACTTCAACATTGTAGGATAGAGTGACAAGGGCAGTAGTGGTCAATACGTGACCAATGAGTTTCATTTTCTATATAGGGAATCATATTCTAGTATTCTCTGTCTCGGCAGTAGATGTGTTTTGTATATTGGGAACTTGGTGCTATTTTGTAAAACAAAATGTACACAGTGCCATGGCATGTCCTATAGGAATTGAAGTGTTTGCTTATTTGTTGTTGATGAATGATTGCAATGATAATGATGATTTACCTCTATATAATTGTAAACTATTATGATGATGATGATGATGATGATTTTTCCACTATTCAAACTTGGTCCATGGTATCGATATGGTGTTGGTATCATGTTTCTCCTCTATACAAAATTGGAACCCTTGGAAATATAACAATTGAGATTGTGGTTGAAAATTATTTTTAATTCATTGGTCGATATTTCATGCAGTGAACAAATTACTTGGTTGATACGTCATGTAGTGAAAAAATTACTTGCTAATTACTAATACATATTAGTGATTTTTTCATTGTATACGAAGAATGCATTCAATTTTTTCTAGAAGACCTTATTGAAATTTATGAATATTTCCATTCCCTTTCTTCATGTAGTGTATGGATTTTGTACTTTAGTTCTCACATACACTTGTTGTAGTTGGATTATATAAATTTTTCCTATTTCTATACAATTGATATACCCTTCATTATGGTATCCATGTGTGTCAACTATGTATTCTTAGAATATACTAAACCAATCAATTTAATCCCAATGGAAGAGGGAAATTAGTCCCACTGCAATGTGTAGCTGATGACTCTTAGAGTGAGGGACCACACTAACATAAGGAATGGAGGAGTCACATGATATTCAATTTTTGGGCAAAGCCTATAAATCATCATAGAGGGAAAGACATAAATAAAGGAGAAGGGTTTAAGCATACTCAATGAATCTGGTTTTTTCTTTATTTATGTGACCCAATGTAGCAAACTAAATATGGTTAAATTACTAGTCTCATTCAATGAGCTAATTAATATAATTGTTGAAGATGAAAAATAGGTGAAAATGAAGGATCTTGTATACAACATCAACATTTTATCAGTTAATTTCTATACATTAACATGGTTTCCTTTCTTAGAGTTTCCAAACCATAGCCACATTGCATTAAACAAGGATATGGAAAGACAACTCTAGTGCCAAGTTCTAATTCTACATGTCCATCCTAGGGTGCCACTTCTCACAGCTATGTTCTCAACCCTTGAACTAACTCAAGGATGAATACCTTTGTGGACCATCAAAGATGAAATAACCAATTCTTCTTCCAACCAAGGCACCACACCAAGATGAATACTCATCAATCTCATTTTACCATTATCATACCCTAGCCTTATGTTCCACAATATTAAAGATCCAATATCATAGAAGGCATTAAATCCAAATCTAAATGTCATCAAATAGGGTAGAAAACACTATCCCTACACCAAGGGCCACCATAATTATCATTTTCTTCAATGTCATATTCTTCTCTATGATTTTCATAATTAACACAAACCTTATCTACACAAGAAAAAATATGTGCATCACATAAGAGTAACTTTTCCATGAACATCTGAGATCTCTCTTTCTCTATCTATCTATCTCTCTCTCTCTCTCTCTGTTGCCTCCTCTAGGGTTTCTTCAAGAATCCTAATGTCTCAAAGACATCTACAAAGATATAGTACAAAAATTGCTATGATTACAAAAGATCTCTCCTCCCTTATTATATATACAAATAGGAAAGGTAATAATGGCATGTTTCTATTTAAGAAACCAACATGGAAACCTCACATGGAGCACTCTAAAACATAATGATGGGAAAATGTCACAGAAGGGTCCATCCAACACCCAAAATGAAACACCCTCCAAGCATGATCCTCCTCTAAAATGATGCACTATCCAGGAATATGAAAACCAATGGTCCAACTTCGATTGTGGTTCACTAGCAAAGTGTTTCATACAATCTACTCCTCCATGTGTTGAATTATACTCTCATGGACCCTAATTCCTCCAACACTAGTACAAAAATAGAGCATAATAATGATTACAAGTGTTTTCTCCCCCATATATATTATATCAAATAGGTGAGGGTTTCTATTTAATAAAACAGGGACACGTGTCCATATAAGTAACTAATAAGGAAACCTTATGTGATGAAACTCACTAACCCATAGGTACATGTGTTTCAAAACATAAATTATGTGTTAACTTGTGTGTGTAGGTTATATCCATGCATTAGGTGCATCGATTATCTTTCTGGGCGTGTCAATCCATGGGATAGGTGCATGTATTATCCACTTGTGTTACATGTGTGGAAAAATGGATGGATTAAATGCAATTACCTTAGGTTTATATACTTTTCCTCTATGGACATGATAACGAGGTATGGATATAGATTTTTTTTAATGGTATTTAAATGAATAACGAGGTGTGGATATAGAGGATATATATTTTTTTTAAAATCCATTAATAGGACAAGGAGTTTTAGGAATAGGCCAATGCCTTGTTTCACTATGGAGTTCATGAGAGTTCGTTCTAATCCTAGCTATATTAATTTTCTTTCCTGAGCTAGTTACTGCCGAGACATACTTCTGATCTTCCAATTTAGGATTAATGACCTCCTTATAGTAGCTTAAGGAGGTCATTAAAATTTATAAACTATTCAAAAAACTCTTGAAAAAATAAAAAAATTAAAAACTATGTTAAAAGAACACTAAATTGATTTTAAGGAAATAAAATATTTTTTTAAATAAAACTTAAAAAAATTATAACAACATTCATTCTCATTATTATACACATCTCACTAATGCTCTTAGCTTCTACAACATCAAAATATCTAGCATTATTGGAGGAAAACACAAAGTTGGGAAAGACATTTTATAGTGTGTTGTTTTCATCTATCATCTGAGAGTTTTATTCAATTAGAGTAGTCTATTAAAAAAAATCCTACTTGAGAGTTTAAAGCTCTTACTTGAGAAATTTTCACAGTATATAGCTTCTCGTAAAATATTTTTAAAAACTCTCTTGCATTTTTTCTATAAACTGCAACTTCAGAGAGGCCAAACCCCTGTAAAATTTAAATAATATTTTTCATACCTAGTATCAATGTGTTCATCTATGAATCTAGAGTTTCTAATTATACAAGAATTGTTTCTTTCCATCAATAATTTCTATTTATCAATCATTTTATTCTAAACTCTATCACTTCAAAATTTTACTATTTTGAAAGTTGTCTCCAATGAAAATCTAATATCTTCGAAATGACAACAACAAAAAATAGGACAAATCAGAGTGCACATCAGTAGGTCACACATTATTTTGATGTAAATTTTTTAATTATATTTAGTTAGTCCATAATGTTTTTTACAAAAATATGAGTATGGAGGTAACACAATTATCTACCAATCTATTTTTACCTCAATGAAATTATCAAAGAAAATACAAGTTTAGAGGGGTTAAAGTTGAAAAAACGTAAAATTTTACAATTTTCTATATAAAAAACAAGCAAACATTGTTTCCCAACTTCATGTTTTGACTTGATTACCAGATCAAACCAATATCCATGATCCACGTTTCGTTAGAAATATGTAACAACATAATTTTTTGAGAAAATGGGCATGTTTTTAGGGCATACATCTATTCCTCTAGCACACCATCTCTAATGGAGAACCAACACTCCACATTAAGGGCGATTGCTTCAAATATTTGTTAGATTTGAAATACAATAATATATTAGAATCAAATTACCCTAACAATGCAATTTCCTTATTTTCATGTGACCAATTCACCATGTAACATCACAAAAATTATGGCACCATAATAGGAATTGAAAGGAGCAATCACCTGGACATAAAATTATTTAATATCTCTTAGTTACTCAGAGTACCACATACATCAGTTCAATACATACCATGGACATTGCCATGTCAATTTCTTTCAAATTTGTGCTTCCAAAAACATTACAGATCTTCATAGCTTTAGACACACCCATAGCCTTCTCTATATACATATGCAACATCATTTCTTCAAGAAAACACTTACCCATGTTCCATATAATGAAAAGTAAATACCATTAACAAAAATCTATATCCACACCTCGTTATTCATTTATTACCTTTAATATTATTACGATAAATGTACACCAGGTACCTAACAATGAAAATGATAAATATTTACTTTAATGGGAAAAGGGATCTAGCTAAAATCCCATTTCCATTAGCTCAAGAGAGGTGACAAACCTATGAAGGATTTCAATAAGGCTCTTGCAACAAAGGAAGCATTTGAAAATAATTTTTTGCTTAAAACCTCCGATGATTGTCTCACTTTGAAAGTTGCAAGTTAGAGGTTGTTAGGATTTTTGTGTTCATCCATCAAGCATGTACCCTTGGCCAACCCTTTAGGTTATGGAATAATAGAACCTAGGTGGTTTTTTCAACTATGTTGGAAGAACAAATTTGTATGGAAAACATAATGAATTTCCCTTAGATATTTTGTGGCACCTCAAACTCCAACATATCAAAGGCTAAAACATAAATCTATAGACAAAACCAATAAGAATTTCCAACCTAGCTTATAGATCAAGGTTAGGCTTGGAATCAACCTAGCCAATTTTTAGAATTTTAGGTATTTACATTGCATTTCAATATTCACCAAAATTTACTTGGGATTTGGTCATTCAATAAGTGGAGTAAAATGAAGAAATAGTTGAAAAAATCAATGATACTTTTTTCTAAATTCAAAATATACAGATGAGTCATAGAAACCAGTCATGTTTACTACTCCTCTAGTTGGGTGCCTTATGCCAATGCTTACCAAAGTCTCTAGAATTTCCTCTATAATTTATTTTTGGATAACATTGATAGATTCAATGGTTTCCACTGACTTACTAGAATTTTTTTCAACCCCAAGGGATTGGAGTAATATGGTGATCATCATATGTCAATCACAAGCATGTAAAAAAAACATTTATAACCCTGCAAATACTTGTTTCAATAATTCCAAAATATTTGACTAGAAATAGTGTGTGTTCCACAACAAATTGCAATTATAGTTTAATCAATTCTTACGATATAGATCAATAATTCAAGAGTTACAATACCAATTTAAGATCATCGTATCATTAAACTCATAAGATGCTTGAGATTTCATCTAAATACCTTATAACAATGTGAAAAACCCAACAAGTGAAAATGAATGCAAATTGGATGCAATGCAAGTCATCAATCCAATTCAAGTTACTAAAACAACCATATACTATTACCCAATTATCACTTCAACATTAACTTGCACCATTAACCAATTTCTTATAGAAACTGAAGACATTTTATAGTAATGTGAATAGGTGACAAATTGTTTTTTAGAAGACAAGCCTTCAAACTTTCAAAGAAATAAGTTCACATATGAGCCAAGGAAAAATTGCAATTTGGATATTGAATAGTGACAAGTATGATATCTAAAGCATACACATTTACAAGTATAAAATTATTTGATTGTAGGACTAGTATAGTAGGTCTTATAACGATGAATATTGAAAATAGTGATCTATTCATCCATGACACACTTACCCTTACCATTGTATGAAAATAAGGTATTGTCAATTTAAACCTTATACAAGTTCTCATATTAAGTGTAAAATTAGGTCGATTATGAAATTATAGTGTTTGAATCTATGGCCAAACATAGTAACCCCTTGATGTGAAAATTGAAATGTGGCCCAATAATAAAAACCCTAGTTTATTTTCTTTCAAAATAGAATACACCTTTGACCATTGATATCACAAGGCACAAGAATCCCTAGCGGTAATGCAATTCTTGGAATCAAATGGAACCAACAATTTGGCAATCAAACTCATAGTTTGTGTTTTATGGGGAGTTGTAACTCACTTTCCAAAGCCATTTAGGAACACATGGCAAATTGGTCCTAGGGCCTAAAATCGTAACCAAGAAACATAATAGAGTTCCATTGAGTCCTAGTACATGTGTATGGACCTTGTAAAAGTGATCATGCCATGTAGAGGCTCTCATGATCGAGTTTACCCAATTTGACCCCTCAATGAAAAAGTGTATGTGGCCCACTGAGAAAAACCATAGTTTCTCATATTTCCAAATAGAATCTGCTTTTAAGCCATGGAACTAACAAGGCAAGGGAATCCCTAGCTGTAATATGATGCTCTAAATCCAAGGGAATTGATGGTTTGGTGATCAAACTCACGGTTTGTGTTTTATGGGGAGTTGCAACTCGCTTGCCAAAGTCATTTACAGACATGGAAAACTGGTCCTAGGTTCTTAAATCATAACCAAGAAACATAATATATTTATGTGAGTTCAAGCACATGTATCTCGTCCTACAAAAGGTGATCATTCCATATAGAGTCTCTTGTGATTGAGTTTGTCCAATTTGTCCCTGCAATGCAAAAATTGCATTTTTTCCCACTAAGAAAAACCTTAGTTTCTTCTCTTTCCAAATATAAGATAATCTTGGCCATGAATCTTACATTGAAGGGTAATATTTAGTTGTAATACAGTTCCCAAAATTCATTGAACCAATAGTTTGGAAATCAGACTCGTTGTTTTTGTTTTATGGGGAGTTGCAACTCGCTTGCCAAAGTTATTTAGGGACACATGGAGAATTGATCCTATGGCCTAAAACCATAACCAAGAAACATAATAGAGTTCTGTGAGTTTGAGATTGAGTGTCTATACCTAGAAAATGTGATCATTCTATATAGAGGCTCTTGTGATTGAGTTTATCAAATTTGACCCCTCGGTGCAAAAATTGGATATAGAGGAAAAGCCTTAGTTTCACACCTAACGAGGTGTGCACATTGACAAAAATCTTAGTTAATGGATTTTTTTTAAATGAATAACGAGGTGTGGATATAGATTTTTGTTAATGGTATTTACTTTTCATTATATGGAACATGGGTAAGTGTTTTCTTGAAGAAATGATGCTGCATATGTATATAGAGAAGGCTATGGGTGTGTCTAAAGCTATGAAGATCTGTAATGTTTTTGGAAGCACAAATTTGAAAGAAATTGACATGGCAATGTCCATGGTATGTATTGAACTGATGTATGTGGTACTCTGAGTAACTAAGAGATATTAAATAATTTTATGTCCAGGTGATTGCTCCTTTCAATTCCTATTATGGTGCCATAATTTTTGTGATGTTACATGGTGAATTGGTCACATGAAAATAAGGAAATTGCATTGTTAGGGTAATTTGATTCTAATATATGATTGTATTTCAAATCTAACAAATATTTGAAGCAATCGCCCTTAATGTGGAGTGTTGGTTCTCCATTAGAGATGGTGTGCTAGAGGAATGGATGTATGCCCTAAAAACATGCCCATTTTCTCAAAAAATTATGTTGTTACATATTTCTAACGAAACGTGGATCATGGATATTGGTTTGATCTGGTAATCAAGTCAAAACATGAAGTTGGGAAACAATGTTTGCTTGTTTTTTATATAGAAAATTGTAAAATTTTACGTTTTTTCAACTTTAACCCCTCTAAACTTGTATTTTCTTTGATAATTTCATTGAGGTAAAAATAGATTGGTAGATAATTGTGTTACCTCCATACTCATATTTTTGTAAAAAACATTATGGACTAACTAAATATAATTAAAAAATTTACATCAAAATAATGTGTGACCTACTGATGTGCACTCTGATTTGTCCTATTTTTTGTTGTTGTCATTTCGAAGATATTAGATTTTCATTGGAGACAACTTTCAAAATAGTAAAATTTTGAAGTGATAGAGTTTAGAATAAAATGATTGATAAATAGAAATTATTGATGGAAAGAAACAATTCTTGTATAATTAGAAACTAGATTCATAGATGAACACATTGATACTAGGTATGAAAAATATTATTTAAATTTTACAGGGGTTTGGCCTCTCTGAAGTTGCAGTTTATAGAAAAAATGCAAGAGAGTTTTTAAAAATATTTTACGAGAAGCTATATACTGTGAAAATTTCTCAAGTAAGAGCTTTAAACTCTCAAGTAGGATTTTTTTTAATAGACTACTCTAATTGAATAAAACTCTCAGATGATAGATGAAAACGACACACTATAAAATGTCTTTCCCAACTTTGTGTTTTCCTCCAATAATGCTAGATATTTTGATGTTGTAGAAGCTAAGAGCATTAGTGAGATGTGTATAATAATGAGAATGAATGTTGTTATAATTTTTTTAAGTTTTATTTAAAAAAATATTTTATTTCCTTAAAATCAATTTAGTGTTCTTTTAACATAGTTTTTAATTATTTTTATTTTTTCAAGAGTTTTTTGAATAGTTTATAAATTTTAATGACCTCCTTAAGCTACTATAAGGAGGTCATTAATCCTAAATTGGAAGATCAGAAGTATGTCTCGGTAGTAACTAGCTCAGGAAAGAAAATTAATATAGCTAGGATTAGAACGAACTCTCATGAACTCCATAGTGAAACAAGGCATTTGCCTATTCCTAAAACTCCTTGGGCAAAAAGAGTTTGTCATCTCTGTGAGTCCATGAGCGTTGAGGATGAAAATTGATTTCTCTTAGAATTCCTTGCTTACACCCACATTAGATCTAAGTTTCATAGTATTTGCTACAATACAAACCTTTATAACTTCCTAACTTGGAAAAACTATAGTGAGCTTGGAAAGCTTCTTGGAAAGATTTTTTAGAACAGAAAGAAGATTTTAAATTAAACCAAGTATTATCCTTATTAAGGTTCGATAGACCACAGTTGGTCCCAGTGAACGTTAATCATCACTATATGAAATTTTTTAATTTTATGTATATTTTTTTAATTTCTAATATTTTTCTAATTATTTCCCAATTAGTTTTCGAATTTAAAAAATGAATGATATAAGTGATTTTTTATTTAAAATTATGAGGTGATATCATCATGCCATTAGGTAGTATATGCACAGTATATGATACTTGCAATCTGACACGTACTAGTTGTTAAGGCCATGGTTTAAAAAATGATGCAATGTTAGCATTAGTTTTTGATTTAGAGGTTGGTCTTAAATATTTTCTACCAAAGATATGAATGGTTAAGTCCATGGTTTCAAACAAGTTATAATTTTAGCCTTTGAAAAACCCAATGTGCTAATAATAGCATTAATTTTGTATTCAATGGTTGATTTTAAGGATATTGTTAGCAACAATTTTGGTTTTTAAGCAAATGGTTGCCTTGAAACAAACAAAGAGTGCTCCTAATAGCATTACTTTTCAACTTGAATGTTTATTTTGGTGTTTTTGACTCAAAACACGGGATTTTTAGGGCTAGAATTCTCATTCTAAGTATATAGTTCTTGTCAAATTGTATAATGTGTTATCCACATAAGTGTATTTTCTACATTGAGTCTAGATGTCCTTTGAAATTCACAGTGTCCAACAAAGGGATTAATATGGTTGATCCTTTGAAATTTGAAGCTATTGTTAACTTACCTCTTCATTGCGATGTTTGTGAGCTTCAAATTTTACAAGGAAAAGTGATTTTTCTCAGGAATTTCATTGATAATAATGCCAAAGTAACTAAAGGTTTATTAAAGAGGAGTTTCATTTATATGGGACAAATTTTCCTAAAGTTCTTTTGAATCTCTTAAAAAGGCTCTTATGTCAACTCCTTTATTTTTTTTTAACAGAAACAGAAAGAAAATATATTTAAAAGTGGCTGTGCACAGCCATTCAGTACAAGCAGAGTGGGATAGAGTGTCTGCGCTCAACAAAGAG
>LPNX010607640.1:127116-212444 GCA_001517045.1 Pseudotsuga menziesii
TTGGGATCCTTGGGTATTAACGCCAGAAAGGTCGAATTGGTAGCTCCCCCCATGTTTCCTTTTTCCATCCAGGTGATAAGACGCATGAGATATTTCTTAATTAGAGACCAAAAGGATCTATAAAAACAAATGGGGAATCCATCTGGGCCTGGAGCTTTGTCCAGATGAAGACTCCAAATGGCATTCTTGACCTCTTCTTCTGAGATAGGGGATTCAAGCCTGAGTTTGTCCTCTTGGCTAATCAAGGCAGGAATGTCTGAAACCATTTCTTCCATCAAATGATTTGAGACAGGCTCAGCATCATTATATAAATGCTCAAAAAAGGCTCTTACCTCTGTGCTGATGGCCTCTTGTCCTTGAATGACTGATCCATCTTCCTTCTTAAGTTCACGGATTGAGTTCCACCACTATCTATCCCTGCATTGATTTTGAAAAAACTTTGTATTCTGGTCACCCCCTTTAAGCCAGAAGACGCGCGATCGAAGTTTCCAGCTCTCCTCCTCTTCTCTAAGAATTTTCTGAAGTTTGGATTCCAAATCGATTTCTTGAATTAGGTGTTCTTTGGTGATTTCGCTGACTTCCATCTCGGCTTGAAGGAGTTCCATGTCTCTCAAGATGTTTTTCTTTTGCTCCTCTGGCTCTTTATATAGAATATTTTGCCCAAGATTTGAGGGCAGCTTTTACTCGCTTCAGCTTCTGCTCCCACGTATACGCAGGGGTGCCTGGAATGAAACATCTCCAGGAATCTGAGATGAGACCCTTAGCCGCACTCGAATCCAGCCATAATCTATTAAATATAAAAGGAAGGGGCCCCAAATTTTCCACCGGCGGAAAAAAGAGACAAATAGGTTTATGGTCCGAAACTGTAGAGGATAGGATCTTCACTTCCGGCTGTTGATCAAGGAGATGAGTGCTCGCTAGAAAGCGATCTAGACGAGCTGCAATATGACTAGGGCCGACTCTCCTGTTACTCCACGTAAAGGTGCCATTTTTGGGTTTGACATCAGAGAGAGCCCATTGTGAGATAAAGTCTTCCAATCTTTCCCCGAAGGGTTCCCTAACCTTGGAGCCTCCTCTTCGCTCAGCTGCCGAGATAGTGACATTAAAATCTCCAGCTAAGAAGAAGGTTCTAGCTTCTTATCCTCGCTCTGTTCTTCCAACGAAGTCCAAAAACTATCCTTTTGAGAATTTATGGTTGGGCCGTAGACATTCCCAATCCATAATTTTCTTCTAGTTTCCTTATTTTCTAATTTTAATAGGATCCAATTCCTATTTTCAATAGCAGAACTCAGCTCAAACTTATCTGAGTTCCACCAGCAAAGAAGCCCTCCTGAAGCACCACTGGCGCTAACAGCAAGGCCTTTTCCATTTGTCCATATACTTTTGAGAAGGGCTATGCTTTCATCAGCAGGTTTTTTAGTCTCCTGGAGGAGAAGGATTGTGGCAAACTCCATTGACTTGAATCTTTTGATGACTTCTAGCTTCTGCGAACCGCCCAAACCTCTACAATTCCAGGAGACTATTTTCATTATTTACGTTGCTGTTTGAGGACCTTCTCTCTCTCCTTTTTTTCCTCTTCCGCAGTAAGGAGATATTTGCTTGCTTGTGAAGATTTGACGAGAAAATCTAGATTGGCCTGTTTCCCTGCCACCTTTTCCCTTGCTGCCTCCTGTTCTCTGATGACTTTGTTGGTTTTCCTTCCCTTTCTGGAAAGGGGTTCTTGTTCCTCTACAGAGGTGTCTATATGTTCCTCAATGCTTAATCTTGCCCTCGAGCGAGTGATAGATCCTTCAGAGGTCGTTGCTTTGTCTTTTTTCTCCCCAGAATCTCCAAGATCCTCTTCTTGAGTTCCCTTTTCCACACGAACTTCTGGATCGTCTTCTCGACCTTCCTTCTCCTGATGCGCGGTGATAATGACCTGAGGCTCTGAACTCGGTTGAGTATCATTCTCTGGGTTTTCCACCTGATTTTCTGCTTCCTGATCTTCTGTCTCCAGAGCCTCAAATCTATTTCCGGGGGGGCTCTTTGTTGAGGTAGCCTGCTGCTTAGAGGGCTTTGCAGCTTTCTTCCCATTTGCAACATTCCATCCCTCACTGGGAGGATTTTCTGAGATGGGTTTCTCTGGTTTCTTCGGACAGGACTTAGCAAAATGGCCATACTCATGACAGAATTTGCACTTGAAGGGGATTTGCTCGTAGTCAACTATTTGCAAATGGTTCCACCCATCAATAGAAAGCATGATTGACTCTGGGAGACCTTTCTCTAGATCAACTTCGACACAGATACGGGCACAGGAAAACATAGGGGCTTTTGGTTTGGATTTATCCACATATTTTCCTAGGGTATTCCCTATTGTTCGAAAATACTCATCATTCCAGCAATGGAGAGGGAGATGCGGGAGTTTGACCCTCACAGGGACAGCCTTAGGGATATCTTTTTCAGGGTTAAAGGAGAGATCCCATTTGTTCAGATACATACCTCTCGGACCCATGAAATACGGTCCATTCCTAAAGATGAGATCGCGATCCTCCTTTTTTTCAAAGATAAAAGCAAAGTACCCTTTCCCACAGAAAATTTGCTGAACTTCCCCCTGGATTAGGGTTCTCCAGTTTTTATTTAGCTAGATTTCCACAGAACGTGGCGAGGGCCATAAACCAGTGAACAGGCCAATAAGGCCTTTTTCAGAAAGAGCGACTGCCTTTCTTTTGGAGGCGGCAGAGCTAAGCTTGACTTCAGGGACCTCCGAGCGCTTAATGAATTTCGAAGAAGAAGGGGCGGCGGCAACAGGAACTGAAGGAAGGACAACCACAATGGACTGAAGCCTAACCTCCACCGAGGGGTCAGGCGGATCCATACCAGGGCGCGAGGGCCCCCACGACAGGGCACAGAGCGCTTCAGCGAAACCCTAGCGCGCGCGGCTCATTCCAGTCTCTCAACATACGTATATTAATTAATTAACCTCTATGTCAAAACTATTTTCCATGCTCATGTAGGCCACTATCCTTATCTTTATTGTCTTATGTCAACTCCTTTATTTAACCGACCCGATTATATGAAATATTTTTTGTTATATCTAACCAAATATGGCTCTATGTTTGGCATGGTTTTAGTTCAGAAGGATGATACTCTTCATTATCATATCATATATTACATTAGCCATCCATTGATCGATGATGAAATAAAATATTCACATTTTGATAAAGTAGCTTTAATGATTGGTTGTGTCGTTCAAAGTCCCTGCCACTATATTTTGTTATGGAAAACCACTGTTGTTGCAAAATGTTAATCCATTTCAATATGTTTTGACCCAATGAATAATGGGGGGAATAAATAAATGGAAATTCATCTTACATGAATTTGACTAAGAGTCCCAGTTTTATAAGTCTAAAAAGTCTCTAGTTTTTGCTGAACTTATTGTGGAATTTCTAAGTGAATATTATGAACGTGACTCATTTATTGATGAGCATATCTTTCTTGTTTCTTGTTCAAACCTTGAGTATAAATATATTCTTATGTATCTTCAAACTTTAAAGTGTCCTCATATTTTTTCACAAGATGAGTGACAAGGTCTTTGTTATAATGCTAAGAATTACTTTATCGATAATGATACATTGTATCATCATGAGGTAGATTTGATTTTGCGTCGTTACTTGAATCATGAAGAAGATGAAACAATTTCAAATGACTCTCACAATGGAGCTTATGGAGGTCATATTTCTATGTTAGTAACTACCTAAAAAAAATTCAACACGTGATATTTTTGTCCAACGATCTTTAAGGATTGTATAGAAGCAGTTAAGATATGTGATGCTTGTCATCTTTTACCAAGAAAATGAGTGCACATCTTGATCCATTGTTTTCCATCATGACAATAGGTCCTTTCAGTAAGTGGGGGGTTGATTTTATGACTTGTAACCCAACTTCTGCCGGGGAAACAAGTATATTATTATGGTTGTCGATTATTTTACTAAATGTGTGAAGTCCATGCCTACATTTTCTAGTGATGGGGAAATTCCCACTTATTTCATGATCAACCATATTATTTCTACGTTTGATATTCCATGAGATATTGTCATTGATCATGGCAGTAATTTTCAAAATAAGATGATAACTTAGTTGACCACTAAGTTGGGTTTACAACAAGAACATTCCTCTCATTTTTATCCTCAAACAAATGGTCGATTTAAAGTTTTTAATAAAAATTTGAATACCATGCTTTAGAGAGCATTTAATTCTCATAGATGTTATAGGAAAATTTGGCACTTCTCCCTCCATGACGACACTTACATGTTTTGGTTGCATGACGACGCTTCATGAATTTATTTTCTCTCGCCTAAAGGACATTTGTGGATGAAATATACATATTTGGGACCTCCTTAGGAATTACTTACCTCATCTAATTATTACTTTTCAATTAGGGAACTTTTGACCACAATTGGATCCCCTAAACCCCCTAAAAATGGCATTTCCCCCCCAATACGCCCCTTACAGTTGGTCAACCGGCATTTTTCAGCTTGCACATGCATGTTTCTAATGTATCAAGGGTGTTTTACATGCTAGTATCCCCTTTTCCACTAGCGTGTACCTCAAAAATACATATAAAAATATAGTAAAATATCGAAAAAATGAGTGGTTTGGGTGGTTTTGGAACCATCTTCTCAATTGTAACTACTTACTCCTTGACCCTTTCTTCTTCATTTTATATATAAGAAAGGGAGAGGGGACCATGAAAGGGATATTAACCTATAGTAATGTTGTTAGGGAATTCATCATATGGCTAGGGTTTGAGGCCACCAACGTATGAAGGGTTCTATTGACAGACATATGAGATTATACAAGCATATATTAAAGCAAAAGCCTAGTGGAAGAGAGGATGCACATTATTTTAAAGGTTTATCCTAGTTGTTTATGCTAGAAATTGTTCGCAGACTACAAGAGAACAAGCCAACACAATCTCAAATAACTCAATAAAACAAAATAGGGTTTTTAGGGTTTTCAAGGTTTTTTGGTTGTGAAGTTTGATGACAAGAGGGAATGCATTCATAACCCAAATAAAACTAAATCACAAGCATAGAAAAACTGAGATGCATAACATAATAACCATGTATCCAACAGAAAATAACACTAAGGTTCATCCACAAAAGGCAAGCACTACAAGTATAAAACCTTTAAACCGGCAATGAAATTACCAATTGAGTAGCTAAAACAAGCTATAAATGAAGCGAGAGAACAAGCTGAAGGGTAAATTGAGCATATATTTCACAATAAGTATTTCAAATACACATAAGAGTCATTTACTTAGCTTATGGACAAGTTTGAAGACCTCCTCTTTCCATCCAAAAAATCGAACCCTTAGTTCTCGTTGTGACATACATTAATACTATCCTTCCAAAATTGGTTTAGGACTAAACCCTAACTTTTTTCAGCTTACTCATAGAAATAGTTCTATCTAAATAATAATTACAAAAATGAAATATCCTTCAAAACATAACTAATAATTGATTGTGTTAACAAGTTTCACAAATCTTTAGCTACTTCAGCTAATAAGGCTATCCCTTCTAGGGCTTGGGCCTTTCTTCTAGCCTTCAGTTGCTTTGCTTCCATCTCTGCCATATTTCTAGTGAGTTCTTCATTTTGCTGCTGTAGATCTTTGATTTTTTGTTTCAACATTGTAAATTGAGACTCTGTATTCCTCTTCCTTTTCAATGCCTCTTTTGAGACTGCAATCAACTCCTGATAGTGGCTATTCACCTCATCCAGATCCTCTCTGAGTCTTTTATTTGCCATGCCTAGGCCATCATTTGTCTCCTACATATATTCCACCAGATATTTATACTCTTTTACAGTTCTCTGTAAATTCTCTTTTGCTGAATCAAATGCTTTATTTCCTGTTGTGGTTTCCATCTCATTTGTAAGCCATGGAATGTTTAGTCTCTTATATATTTCTTCATCTTCTGGCAACAATTCTGTAGGAGTTTCAGGAAAACTTAGGTTTTCTTCAGTTTCAGCTTCACAGGGAACATTTTCCTCAACCATCACCTTATTTTCTAAGTGAGAATCCTTTATCTTACCTTCTTGTTGTTCCTGCAACATTTGACTTTGTATCTCTAGAAATATATCAAACAATTTAGTCTCAGTAAGGGCAGACTCTTTTCCTGATTCCATTGGCCTTTTTCCTTTACTGTCACCCTTATCAACATCCAATTTTTCATCAGATGAGGAGACATCTATCACTATTACTTCTTCTTTATTCAATTTAGGGTTCAGCAATTTCTTCATATTCATCCTGAGCTTGTTTCTAGGTCTAGTCTTTGGTCTCCACACAGGAGAAAGTTCCCCTAACATTTTGAAAGTTTTTCCCTGATGGGTGATTGAAGCCAATTCAATAAATTTTAGTTTCTTTCTCTTTGGTACTGCTACCTCATCTTCTTGGCTATGAAATTCCTTTTTAGTACAAACCCTAATTCCATCAATAATAGGGAGTTTATCCTCCTTAAACAAGCATTTCTCATCCTCTGACAAGACTGTGATTGGACTTTGTTTTTGAACTTTAGTATCCTCTTCATCACCTGAAATTTTCTCTTCAAGTACAATCTTTTCAGCAACAAATGTTTTTGCTGGTACATCATCCTGAACAGGCTCGGTCTCCTTATTATCAGACTCCAAATATTTGCTCTCAATGACATTAAGATGTTGTTTAGACTCAAAATATTCCTTTGCAAGCTCTGAAACTTCCTCCAATTTAATACTGTCTTCATCTTTAACCTTTATCTTCTATTTAAGCTTTATGATCAAGGTCTATCCTTTATCAGCTTGTTTTCTATGAGACTGTCCTTCTTGACCATTCTGAAACCTTGGCCAGAAAAGGAAATATTCCCAAGTTTTCCCCTTACTCTGCAAAATGTTGTTTATAATGAGTTTGATAAGTCCATGGTGGAAAATGGACTTTCTAGTATGACTTTGGCGCTCCTTAATTCTGCAATACATCTTCTGCATTCTATTTAGAAAGAAGAAGGGCAGGTTCATCTTTGACTCATTACTGAGGTGTTGAAGAAATTTGAAGTGGTATTTAAAAATGAAGGCATATCTTCTTTCACATGTAATATAGCTTTGTAAAACCTTAATAGGTTCTATCCATTCAGGCCTGAAGTTATCAATGGGTACACCCTCACCCCAAATTGCAATTAAAAGTGAATGGAACCTTCTTAAACCATAATTCTTCGTCATTTTTAATTACTGTTGCCTCAGCTACTAACTCCTTGGTCAATTTGAATTGCAAAGTATCAAAAGATACAGTGTCTTTGTCATAGCACTGAGCAAACTTATGGGAGACCTCTGCATGGTATCCATCAATTTTATTGAAAAATATCAACCATCCTGCATTTGCAAATAGCTGAGCACATTCTGGAAATTTATCTATCCAACTGAGATTAGTAGGCTCAGCTCTATTAGTTTTTCCACTTTTCTTCATTTTCACTATGGTTTAAAGCACCTGTCAATAATCTCACAGTCTATTTATCTTCAAATTGTCACAGTCTTCCCTATCACACAGTTCAGGAACTCTTCTGTACCAAATTTTGCAATAATTTGACCTAGTCACAAAATTCAAGGACCTCCAATATTTCTTCTCTGAAGTTTATTATTTAAAACGATGCATACTTGGATATATTGATTAATATTTCATCATTCATGGTCTATTGAGTGAGCAAATTCATATCCTTAGAATTTTGACATTATGGACTTTTATCAGAAAACCCCTAATTAAGCAAACCCTATCAAATGCCACACGGGGCACCTGCTCCGAAGCTTAATACAAGTGCTGGAAGTCGATCTCTTCAATGGTTAGATGTCAAATTTCACATTCCAGCTGTCTCCAACTATCCAGATCGCCTCAAACTGTCGCTGCTGGAAAGCCCTAATTCTTCATTCAACTGTAAAAACTCTGATTTCTCAGCAATATGTTCCCACCACGACTTTCAATACCTTCGTATTCTTCAGCTTAAGAACATATTCCCAAAAATTCTGCCTCGTTCCACTCACTGTCATCACTCGCCATGAACTGCATACAATTGCCATGATCTTCCTCACACGATGACCATACACCTGTTTCAATGATAAACTTGGCAAGACACGTATCAAATGTGATAATTGATGTGGTTAACACATTAGGGACAAAACCCCTGAAAAATTCGGACTGAAAAATAATGATTTTGGCACTCACGACTTTCTTGTAGCACTCTAGTGTATTAATTTCACTCTTGCGCTACAAGAAAGTCCCAACACATAATTTCACCTCATTAAATCACTAATCAGGTTTAAGACTTGGTTTATATGCCTAATCTCGACCTTAGTGTCATTTATGAAACCATTTAATCAATATATACCTTGTAGAACCCTTCAAAAATGAACTCTAAATAAAATTTATAAAAGCAGACCTAAAAATAAGAAAAATCAAAATGATAAAAAACTAAAAGGCTTGAACTCAAAATTAACTTTTATAAACCAAAATTTCCTAGAAGCAAAAATATTAGCGAGTTTCAAAAACATAAACAAAAGCATAAAACTAAGGAAGACAAAATCATGACCTAACACTAGTTTTATCTTCTCTCCAAATGATTGTTTTCTCCAAAGCTCCAATACCTGCACCAAAGAAATAACCTTTCTCAAAGCACCTTCAACTATTATAAAATATGAAATATCAACATATATAATTATTGCAATTTAAATCCAAATTACAATCTAGATCATTTCCATAAACAGTTGAAACATGCATTACAATAGATATGGAAGGAAAATACTTTATTTATTCATGAAGTGTCTGGAACAATTACATATACCTCATCCTGCTCAAGATTCCTTGAAACCTAGATCTGAGCACTCTTTCTTCTCTTCTCCAAAAGAAATCCTCCAACATAACTTTTCCTCCGAAAGGTCCCCCTTTCCTCTAGCCCCTCTCCTATTTTTATAGTTCATTAGACGAAAGTTTTATGATGCTAGGATAGTTAGGGTAGTTTCCAAACCGACCCCAACTACCCCATGATTAATTGGTTTTTATTTTTAACGAAATTTAATGAAATATGTGGGTTGTAAAGAGGAAACTTGTGTATGATATGCAGGCTCCATTGAGGAAACTCGCATATTTATCTTTCGAGATCGATTCGGGGGTTTCATGTGTGAAACTAGGGTATGGTACACAGATTGTTAGGATGCAATTCATGTATTCAAGCTAAATTCATATTTAAAATATGTTGATGCAGGAGTAAATAGTGTGTATCCAAGGTCCAAACCTATTATGGTGTTAAGGATACTTCTATCCATTAAGTGCTTTTGTGTGATAAAAAAATTTGTGTCATCACTCAGACAGAGAAGTGCCATTTTGAGGTATAACAGATGCCCCCTAATGTGTGAGGTCAGAGAGTAAGCATGGTCAAAATCCATTACAAAATTTAGCTCGGAGGACTCAGAATCTAGGTTGTGAGGAAGTACATGAAATAAACAAAATAGAGGTCACTTTTACAAAATCATCACTAAGGATGCCATGTTCAATCATGTGGAACACTAGCTCCTTTACAAGATGCATATAGTACAGGATACAAGGCCATGTATGGTTTAAAAAGTGGATCATACACATATGAGTACAATAATATATCTTCAATAGCTGGAGTTGTGTTACAAAGTATGACATGATATTTTGCAACTTAGGTTTTATAAGCCAAAAACCTAAGGTCTTCGTCCGAATCCATATAATCAACTACAAATCCTAGCCATTTGAATACATTAGTTGAATTCGAACATAAAGGATACCATTAGAATACCGGTTAAAGAGTTGTACCGATAACTAATACAAAGGAAACAACAAAGATGAAAAGTGGATCCTGAGGTACTATCCTAAGACTCTAGGTCTTCATCATTAGTTGGTGTTGATAGGAATTCATTTATGAGGAAGGAATTAATGAATCCTTCAACAAGTCACATGAGTAAATTGGTAGAGTGGATAAGGTAAGATGGATACAGATCAATCTTAGGGATGAGCATGACCGAGATCAAGGTAACTAGACTATGGGGTAAATATCCTTGAATAGTGAACATGACACAGAATAGACACAAGGCAGCTTTAGAATCAAGAGGAATAGTTGGACACATCTGCAATGTAGGAGACATTAACAAATTCCCCATATACATGGATCAGGAAATCAAATGGAGGAGTAGTAACTCAGAGTACAGGTTGAAACTATAAAGTATAAAACTGAGACTTGATTGTTGGGAGATCCAAAAATGGTGCTTTGTTCAAGGATGACTATGGACTTGTTTCCAAACAAATTACTAGTAAAGAGAGTATTTCCTTCCTTCCTTTCTTGTTAAGTTTTAACAAGTCCAAGAAAGAAAACTCAAGACCTTCTTCATTGTTGAACAAGATTGAATAAGAGATGGAATATTGCTTGATATAGCACTGATTCGTGGATTTTACGGGCAAAAATTACTGGATTCTCATCGACAATTTCATAATTTGAGAGTTTGAAAAATCCAATGAAGACTATAGGGGCTTGATTTTTCATAAATTCAGTCTCTTGAGTCCAAAAAATTATAAAACAATCCAGAGGAGAAATCTCTTAGCTTCCGAGCAACTAGGGTATTCTTTTTTCGTATTTTTTCGTATTTAATTGGAAAGTTCTGAAAAAAGGGGTAAACTATCACCAAACTGATGCTCCTTCAAAATCAAGCATATATAATTAGTTTAACGAGTGTGAAGGAAGGCAGGATCACTTGGGATGTTCCATATATTTATGAGTATGGGGAAGCCAACAATAAACTTGATTCGTTGTACTAAGTTTTAACGAGAATGACAATGACATAAAGAACACTCAAAAACAATTTCATAGTTTAAACCAAAGCACAAAAAAGAAAAAGTGAGATCAAACATGTTCCTTTTTCGTAAATTTAGTCCTCCGGGACCAAAAAAGAGATAAACCTATACCTGGAAATACTCTTCTAGCCACAGTGAACTAGAGTATTCCTTTTTCGTAAGTAATCCAAATGGTCCAAAAAAAGGGTTAAACTTATACCAATGTGGATCATCTTTCACTTACTTTAGCGAGTCTAGAAGAACAAGTAAACTAGACAATCTAGTCATATTTAAGGAGTCATACCAGGGATTGAAAATAACTGCATATGAAGGGAGCCTTATAACAAAGGATAGTCAGCAAAAAGATAGAATATGAAGCTCACTTTCGCATGTAAGACAATTACGAAGGATCCCATGACCTAGCAACATGCAACATGGTTACCAAAATGGCAAGAAGTGTTCTAAATAGGGTAACCCAAGTCATGTAATCTCTAATGCATGGAATAACAATGATGTTTGAAGGATAATAGGAGGTTGCAGATCACAATCGATGGAGAAAAAAGAATCCTAGGGTTTGAAGCTAAATAAGGTATATATGCAAAATGCAATGGGACCAAATACTAACCTATATGTCAAGGTATCATGTTCAAGTTTCATCCATGACCTGAAAAACTAGGCAAAAAATAAATCCATTATTAGTCATGATATTTATAATTAACCAAAACTATATAAAAGTGGGTAAAATTTTATAGATTTTTACCATAAATAGTGTTTTTGGATAAAAAAACTAATTCATTTTGATTTTTACCTTGAATAGTGAAAATTTTATCTTTGAGCTTCAAACGCCTCGCACACTCAATCCGGTGGATGAAATAGAATTCCACGAGTTGCAGGTAAGTCTTCTCTCTCTTTCCTTTTATTTAAAGTTTTTTCTGCAAATTTAGGTGTTTTGGTGAGTTTAAAAGGGCACCACGTAGGATATGTAAGTAGCCTCTTGTAAACTCATGTATTTGAGAAAAATACAAAGGTATGCAATGGGGTACCCATCTAAGGCATGCACTATCTATAACAGTGCAGTCGTGTGTGCTGCGGGTTAGGGGTTTTGGATGAGAAATGACCAAAAATTTTGTTGTTTGCAGGAAAAATGGTTCTTGAATGGTGTTAGAGACTATTTTTGTTTTTCATTTTTAATGCATTTGTTTATGTTTTGAAACTTGGTTTTGTTCATTTCTCCTAGAAAATTTTGTTTCTTAGGATAATTTGAATCTTTTTTCTTTAATTTTCATGTCTATCTGATTTCTTAGTATTATTTTGCAATTGCGATTTTATTGATCGAAATTCACAGTTATGGGGCTTATAGAATGTTTATATGAATTAAAAATGTCCTAAAAATATCATAAAGTTTTGATCTAGATCATTTTACCTAAGTTAAATCATTGCTAGTTGTTATTTTTTGAAAATCATTAAAGCAAACTTTCCTGCAGCACAAGCCTGAAAAAATTACTCATATGCGCTACAAGAAAATCGCGTAGTTCGAAAATCATCATTTTTGTTCAATTTTTTAAAAATCTCACACATGAGAGGTCATTCATACTTGGTTGATGGATTTGATGCATGTCTCCTCTAGAGTGATCATTGTAATATGTGTGAATACGTCAAGCAAATCATCATGAGGGTGAGTTGTGGTGGTGTATTGCAGAGTGATGGAATAATTATGGTTAAACATGATGAGATAAATGTGCCTTGGATTTTGTATCCCCTGAACTGCACGAAGATCAGATGAGTTCATGGCGAAGTATTAGCAGTGTGTAATCAAATATTGAAACAAGTCAAAAATTTAGGGCTTTGAGGGGTGATCGTTTGGAGTTATTGTAGTGGTCAGAGAAGATTGAGGAATGAAATTGGACACCTGACAGTCAAGAAAACATGATGCTAACACCTGGATTCATCACTTTGACAGGTAGGCTGCAAATTGATAGCAAAGTCCATGTATTTGGGTTTTTACTAAGCAAAGGATTAATGATGGAATTGAATGAATATTATTAGTATGTAAACCTAATTAATACTTAATATCGAATTCACTATCAATGGAATCAAGGCATTTAGCAGTTTAAGTGAGAGAGTTCAGTTTAGGGTTTCAGTTTCCAATATAGCATTGTCTATCAAATTGTCAAGACTTGAATCGATTTAGAGCTTTTTTATTGAAAGAAGTAATTTGACAGTCGTTCAAAATGAAAAGAAGTGGTAAAACCAATAGGGATGAACCTTCAAACATGAGCTAGGTTCAAACTTTTCTAGACTATGCAAATCTGTTTTTAGAGGCAAGATGGTTAGGTTATTTGAAAGAATTAAGGGATATCATTCAGAAGTCTCTTAGAGGCAGGATGGTTAGCTGCAAACCTCGTGATGTGGGATAAAAAGAATCTCCTCTTTGAAACTATAGTCACTCCTATTATCTTGTATGGGTGTCAGGTTTGGGGTTGCAGCATCTCTAGAGAATCTTGGAGAAATATCGAGCAAATCCAGAAGCGTTTTATAACTTACAACCTCAAAATAAAAAACAATACACCCTATCCTATTCTCCTTATAGAAGTGGGTCTTTCCCCCATCGAGAGCCTAGCCATTGCTAGACTCCTGTTGTACAAGAACAAAATCAATAACATGGGAGACCATAGACTCACTAAGTTAGCTTTAAACTCCAGCCAAAATCACCTAAGGCTCAAGCATGGGTGGTATAAAGATACCAGGTCTTGGTTAAATCACTGGAAGATCAATGAAAATGTTGCATTGCAAAATATTAATAACATTAAAAATATTATTGCTTCTAAGTTTAAAGAAAAAATGTGGTGTGAGAAAGATTTAGAGGCCAAAAGAAAATTGAGATATTATAAGGAGGTCATCAACCCTACTCTTGAAGATCAAAACTATCTCTCTGTTTTAATCAGTCCTAAGAAAAAAATTAATATAGCTAAGATAAGAACGAACTCGCATGAGCTCCACAGTGAAACTGGTCATTGGGCAGTCCCTAAAAATCCTTGGGTAGAAAGGATTTGCCACCTTTGCGAGAGTAAGAACATTGAAGATGAAAATCACTTCCTCTTATAGTGCCCTGCATACACCCACATTAGATCCCAGTTTCATAATCTTTGTTGCAATACCAACATTCCTAGCCTTTTAGCTTGTCAAAATTATAGTAAGCTCGGGACGCTTCTCTCCAAGCTCTTTGAGCATAGAAATATCACTTTAAAACAAACTAATTAATTTTCTTCTTTAGGGTCCGATAGACCAAATTTTGGTCTCAGGGGACGTTAACCATCATCGTCATCATCATCATCATCATAAATTTGATCAGTGTTTGGATAAGGATCTGGTGACTTTTGATGCTTTAAAGTTTAAGCTGACCAGGGAATTGTTAGTAGAATCTATAGGGATCTTAGATGAGGGTGAATAATGGTTTTAAAAAGTTCCATTCACTTTTAATGCAGAGAAATATTTTCTTCCAAATGTAGTAGTAGATTGGGGAAAGGGAGTACCTATTCAGAAATTTAAACCAGAATGGATAGAGCCTATCAAAATATTACAAAGTTATATCACTTGTGAAGGGAAATTTGCTTTTGTTTTTAAGTATCATTTTGGTTTTTGCAACATCTCAGCCATGAAGCCAAAATGAATCTTCCATTCTTCTTCTTGAAAAGTTTACAGAAGATGTCTAGTAGGGTGAAGGAACATCAGGATCACACCAAACAATCTGTGTTTCATCATGGGATTATAAAACTAGTTATAAGTACTGTACTTCAAAAAAGGGAGAAAACATGGGAATATTTCCTATTTTGGTCTAGTTTTCAAACAGAGAAGGAAGAACAGTCTCAGAAGACACAGTTAAATAAAGGTCAGAATTTGGTCAAGAAGCTTAAAAAGAAAGTCACAGTCAAGAATGAAGAAGGTAGTGAACTGGAAAAATATTTGAACCAAGAAGATGAAAACATTGAAATTGAACAACAAATCAATATTGAAGAAAACAAAGTTTCAAAGTCAGAAGTGAAGTAAATCGAGCCTGTAGGAGATGCTTTTCATATAGAATTGAATCAAGGTGTAAAGGAAGATGTAAAAGAGTAGGAACAGGTTCCTATTACAATACTCTCTGAAGAAGAGGAAAGGTCATTATCTGATGAAGCTAGGGTTCATACCAAACAAGATATACATACAAATTCTGAAGAAGAGACAATGTCACGAGGAAGGAAAAGGAAATTTGTCCAATTAGCTTATATTAAACATCAAGGGAAGGTTTTAAAAATGTTAGGAGAAGTTGGAATAGCTTGGAGGCCCAAGACTAGGCCAAAGAACAAACTTAGATTAAATATGAAGACGTTGTTAAACCCTAAACTAGCTGAAAAGAAGATTACATAAATTGAATACTCTTCATCTCAGGAAGAGATAGAAGACTATCAAGGTCAAAATAAAGAAGTCATGAAGGGTAAAAATAAAATAATTTCAGAAAATAAACTAGTTTTTACTGAAACCAAGATCTCAAAAATATTCATGGAGGTTCGAAAGAAGATGATTCTAGAACAGCATCAAAATGATTTAAAGAACGCTTGTATAGAGAAAGGAGAGGTTGCTAAGAAATCATCTTAGTGCAGTATTAAAGCTGAAAAGTATTTAGAAATCCCCGTGACCTTGACAGAGCATATGGAAGAAGATGAAGAAATTTTTAGGAAGCTGAAAATCCCTTGGATTTCTGAAGGAATCATTAGAGGAAATTTGAGGTCTAAAATGGGCCTCCTAAGGAAAATGATAAAATAATAGTTAAAATAATAAAATAGTAGTTAGAATAATAAAATAATAGTTATTAATTTTGGAGGAAGAAAGAAAAAAAACTACTTTTTTTGTATTTTCGACATATCTCCCTATGTTTTTACTCAAATTTCAAGTGGGAGAGCTCGTTGGATGTGGAACTTAATTCCGCATCCAACGAGCTCTCCCGCCTGAAATTTGAGTAAAAACACAGGGAGATATGTCGAAAATACGAACAAAAAAAGTAGTTTTCTTTTATGACAAATATGTCAATTCAACCATTATGGTTGACTCGTTTTATTGAAATTCTATTGGTTCTTGAATTCCAACTCACAAAATTTATTGTTGAAACGTTTTCTTATAAGGCCCATTTTAGACCCCAAATTTCCTCTAATGGCAGCCAGTATTAGAAGGAAAATGCATTGATTCTGAAAATGAATTTTTGTAGAGGAGTATCAAGCAATACAAACATCAAATTGAGTACTTGCATGAGACCAATGAAGGATTAGTGACTGCAAATGGAAGACTAAGAGAAGATTTGGAAGAAGTAAACAATCATTATTAGGAACTAATTTCAGTTTTTAAAGAGGATTTAAAAAGAAAGAGATGGGAAGAGAGCGTATTTATAGAACTAAAACAAACTATTCAAGAGCTGACACATCAGAATGAGTAGCTGACAAAAAGAGTGGAAGTTTTGGAAGCAGATCACCAGAAAGCCATAAGAAAGACCCAGGCTTTAGAAGGAATTGCTCTTTTAGCAGAGGCAGCAAAAGACTTGTAAAAGTACTTTCAGAAAAGTAGTTATTAGTTAGTTTTTAAAAAGTTATTTCATTTTTGTATAATGATGGTTTTATTGAACAATTCGATAGATGACCTAAAGGTAGTTTGTTCAGTTCTATAACTGTTTTTTGAAAAAACAAGATAAATGTAAGTTTGGGAAAGGACCAAGGGTTCGATTTTTGTTGCAAGGGGAGGCTATCAAGTTGTGCTTTATGAGCTAAGTGTAAAAAACTCTTATGTGTTTTTGATGACTGAATTATGAAATATATGCAACTATCAGCCCTATTTAGACTATTGACTAGTTTCATTTCTGATTTGTGTTAATCACTCAGTTGATATACTCATTTCTTGTTTAAGGTTATTATGCATGAAATGCTTGTTGACTGTGGGTGGAATTCAGTGCTGTGATTATTGTGTTTGGTTTATAGTTTCTATGTTATGCATCTCAGTCCTTCAAATGTTCATGATTTAGTGTTTGCTTTAGTTTCATGAAGTTTCTGCCCTCTTGTCTACAAACTGTACAACCAAAACCCTAGAAAGACCTATTTTACTTAATTGTGTTTATTGAGATTGTGTTGGCTTGTTCTTTCATAGTCTAAGAACAATTTCTGGCACTAACAAATGGCATGATCAAGAGCACTAGTAAATTGATCAGGAATCTTTATGAAATCCATTAACTTTAAACTCCCTCTCATGATGTGGATTTCCAAAAAAAATTCGCACACCCAACATGTGTGCCCAAATTAGATTGTGAGAGACCTTGGTAAGATATTGGGATCCTGATCAGGGCTTGTTTGACCTTCATGATGAAATGTTGGACATTACTATTGAATATATTTACTTCATCACTAGTTTATCACATAGAGAAGTGCCGATGAATGTTAGTGGTTCTAGTCGTGGGGGTGACCCACTTAGTGTTCAATATTATGTGAACATGTATTGTGTGTTTGGGTCCAAAAAGTTGGGTACGCAAGTTCCTATTGGAAAATAGCAAGTTTCCCACTTAAGGTGATTATGAGCACCATTACACGAGTGGTGAGTGTGTCCTTTCTACACCCATCTACTCATAACCATATGCATTTGGGGGTGGAGTGCCTTAGGAACGTGGTATTCGACTGGTGTTCCAGGATTGTTATCAACACGAAGAGACAAATTTCAGATTGCAAACTTGGAAAGAAGAAGAATTTTGGATACCCAAGCATCCTCACAACCTTATTCTTTGAGTGTGTACTAGCACCGAGCCCCAAGGAAACACTCCCTCATACACATATATGTGAGCCTAGACTCACACGCTGGGGAGATGTCTTTGTTCAATAGGGTGGTGGTGAGATCCGAGGAGAATATGATGATTATTTCTACTCATGGTGGAGTATACATGTATCAGCATTTGAGTAGTTTCCTTATGTTAGGTTAGACTTCTGCGGTGATCTCGAGCTTTTGCTACCTGCCAGAGAGGTATTGTCACATACCCCAATTTTGTAAAATAATGTTAATTATTTTAATTACATTTCCTGAGACATTATGTTAAATTTAATGTAAAGTAGGAACTGATGACTCATCAGAGTCAAAAGAAGTGGAATGTAATTCTGAATATTTTATTATTAATAAATAAAAATGGAGACAACAACATTGGGAGAGCTATTAATAAGAGGTTACTAGTCAAACTGGTGGATGGAACTAGGTGGAGGGAAAAAGACAAGTGGCAACATCCTCAAACACTTCCTAAGTTGCAGGTGGCAACTTCCCTATATTTGGGGTCATGATCCCCCAAGAAAGTGGGATCAGAGCAAATGGCTCAATAAATGACAACTAACCCAAAAAGACCTAGGCAATCTTTTTAAAGTACCCAATGAATAGAGCTGAGGTTGCTCAAATATTTTTGAGTGAGGAATCATTCAGGTGGAATGATATTCAGGAAATTCATTGGGGAAAAAGGGAAAAACAGTGAGGAAGTTGTTCTGAGAGGAATGCTGCAGTAACTTGGTTTATTACAGCTTGTTAGCTGGGAGAACTTACTGATAAGTTCAGATATGATACTGAGTTTGAAGACTGGTATTTGACTATTGTTGCACCTAGTTCCAGCCAGGGAGACCAGAGCAAGCTCGGGGGTCATGAGGAGTCGTTGTTTGAGCGCTCTCCAGGAGTTGGTAGGGAGGAACGACCTCCCTTTGCTGTTGTTGTCCAAGTATAAACATGTTCTGTCACCTAACTATCTTAGTTTTTAATCACTATGAATGGTTAAATGTTATGCTAGTAGTTTATGATATAAAGATTTAGATGGTTTAATGATGTAAGTGTTTTATTTTATCAGTAATAGAATATGTTGATGAAAAATAAGAACCCACTGTTTTTTTCCACATTTGGGTTTACCAGACCGTACTCCAGCACAGGGGTAAAATTAAATAAGGATAGTATGATGAGATTGTAGAATAGTAAATTGTTCTTATCTATTTTCAGAAAAGATATTTTACTGACAGTTGTATGAGTTCATAGTTAAAAACTATTTCCTTGT
Organism: Pseudotsuga menziesii; assembly: GCA_001517045.1. Taxonomy (NCBI): domain Eukaryota; kingdom Viridiplantae; phylum Streptophyta; class Pinopsida; order Pinales; family Pinaceae; genus Pseudotsuga; species Pseudotsuga menziesii. The sequence goes on from LPNX010607640.1 coordinate 146,046, forward strand.
ACAATATTCTACTTCCAGTAATTCTATTATTTTTAAAGAACAAATAGAGGAGTATGATAATCGCATTAGAGCAGGGTTAGACTAAATTTTATCTGCTGTTAAACCATACAACTTCTTTCTTCCAAATTAAAATAATTTAACTATTATATGTCTAATAACAAAACTGAAAGTAGGAATAATTAAATAATGATTAAATCCTACTGTCAAACCAAGCTGGTCTAGATTTATGTATGATTAGTGATGTGATCATTTCATTATTTTTCTTCCTTTTTAAGTAGACTAAGCTTGAACAATTCCCAGAGCTGTTATTCTATTTTTCTTAAAGTGTAAATGAATGTTGATATCTATGATTATGAGATAGACTCTAGATAGAGTTAACTGTTTTTATTTGTATATATATAAATAGTATAACTAATAAAACAAACTAAATACAAAAAGAACATATAATATTAGCATAAATAGCACAAGAAAATAACAACAAAATACTATCTTTTTATATGCTTATAAAATAAACTAAGGATATTAACTTAGAGGCACTAGTACTCTTAAGAGAGATAACATTATTATAATATTAATAATAATATACTTTTATCCTATACATTATAGGAATATTATTATTTTAACCTAAGTAATGTTCTTATTATTTTAATTGTAATCCTGAACTAATTTTACTTTCTGTGCTTCAAGGTAAATGACAGTTCTTAAAAATATTGTAAATAGGAAAAACATAAAAACCCCATATCATTGAAGGGTATAAACTATATATCAATACTTATAGTTTTTATTAACAAGTAAGTCAATTTATAAACCAGGTACATAAACCCTAATGATCTCATTAACAGTAAAAATCAAATGCATAATCGAACAGGAAATAAATAATAGAGTAACAGAATGCTCGTATTTTGAGCTTAGCTATATATTATGAAATATAACTCGTAACCTTCACATCTGCAGAGCGCAGTATAATTTAACAGTAAATTAAAAAGGAACTATATTACTTTCTTACTGTAAAAAATTAGGGTAAAACCCTATTCATCCAAAATACAATAGAGTTAATAACTGTAGACCCAGTTCATTATTTCTACTCACGGTCATATTGAAAATACACTTAAGTATGATTTTACAGCCTGTTCAGTAATTTTAATACAGTTCTCCAAAACAAGATGATATGTACACTCACGGCCGTAGCCAGAGAACCCTGCACTAAGAAAGGGTCTTAACAACTAATAAAAATAACGAAAACCCATAAGGGCTTTTCAGGTCGCAACGACCAAACCACATCATTCCATGATGGACCAACAAGAAGGAAGTCGCCATGATGATATCGGGCTTACCGTAAGTAGGTAGCGGTCCCAGTCTGGCCTTGTCTGCTCAAAGTGTCAAAGTCGAAACCTGTTACAAGAAATAAATTATTGTTAGAACCCTTTGTTTTAAAAATAAACAGTATATTAAACTAAGTTGTAAAGGAATGAAGGATAATGGTATTTCCTTACCTGGAGATGATAAAGGAGCATGACCATCCACGGATAGCAAATCCACCATCAGCGCAAAGGGAAAACATTACTTTGTAGGCTGCAAGAAGACTGGAGGTTACTACAAAGTAACGACCAAACACGTTCAACAGTAACACCCACAGCAAATCATTACACTCGGGTCGCCACTACCCTTCCAACTAAGAAATCGATTCTACGGTGGAGCCCCTTGCACTGTAGTACTGAACGCAAAAACACAACTCGCAGTGTCAGGCCGAGGAGTTGAGGGACACTTGGTGCAGTCTAAGGGTTCGGGCTGGACTAGTCACAATAGAGAAACCCTAAGGAAATATTTACAACCCCTTTCCCAAGCAACGCAGCAGTCCCATAATAGCATACCCTTTAAGCATGTAATTCAGCTAATGTAGAAGCTCAGCAAGTATGGAGACCGACACCAACGAAGGCAGGCGACGATGCAGGTAAGGGTTTGGTAGCAGAGTGACCGGAGAGCTCGGAGGCCGCGAAAGAAATGACAAATGAACTTTCAACCCTAAGCTTTTAACGGGAGAATGCAGGGCCAAGACACTGCCACGTAACCTGTTAAATATTTTTTCCATACAGTGGGTAAGTGCATATAGTTCCAGCGAGCTTGACTTCGCAGCATTGTTCCAATCATTAACAATGCAAAGAACACATTATAGCTTTTTGATTTATCACTGAGCCATCACCTACGCTGCATGGTAATAATTCAATATTTCATCATTTAACCATAGTCATTACAAATCATTTGGGGTCGTGAGAAAACCTTACAACCTTGTACCTTATAACTCTAGTATTCATAAAATAATAATTAATCTTAGCTTTGTGTTTATCATAGTACAGTCCTTTGATTATCTTTTGCACTATACTATGCAACGTTTTTAACATATAATCACTATGATAATAGAGTTCTATAAGGTATGTCTTGGAAAGAATTTGATAGTATGTATTCTATTAGTAAGAATTATACTCACAAGTGTTCATTCTAAATATCAAATAATTGTAACTTAAATAAGCATAGAATTACTCCTTACTAAGTAATGTAAGTATGCGAGTAGGGAAAAAAAAACATTATGGTAAAATGTGTTAAATTTTGGAACCATGGATACACCTTAGACTTGTTAAAGGTAAGGTCTATTCTAGGACCTTGTTGTTTATAAACTTGGTCTTTATTCTTTAAGGCAACATTATTTTATTTTTGAACTAGCCTATTGTTATGATTAGAAATAAATTTACATAATCTTGTCTTATGACAGTTATCTCCATATTAATGTTAGTCTCCTTACTTTTGAATGGCTTAACATTGACCTAGCGGGATTGGCATAACAAGTCTTAAAAAGTTTAAAGGTTCCACCTCAAATTTTGTTAATGATATTTTAACTACAGCGGGGTATCATTTTCCAAGCAATTCTATTATAGAGGGATTGACCTTTCAACACTATTATGAGGTAATTATGGCAGAATGTAATTGTGTTATAACCCTTAAAACTTCAAAAAAAATGAATATAGGAGGTTAGTATATAAACTCTTTATCAGTTTACACTTTGTAGTAACCGATTCAAGTATGGCGTAGACTGTACGTTTATATAAAACAAATTAGACTCTATGATCTTATATCTCTGCCATACTAATTATGATGGTAAAGAATTATGCAAAGCATTTTACTTTGGACGCTTAGTATAAACATAGAAAGTTTAGTACTCAGTAAAAACATTAAATCAAGATTTTAAGAAAGGAAACAACTGTTATTAATACTAGAAGAATCAAATCTATTTCTAGAACTTTTTGGAAAAGAAGAACAGTGAAATGTTTTACCTCGATAAGTCGTGGAATCTGACTAGCATGTATATTCTTCCACTAAAGTAAATACTATGCGATGAATTTATTTGGAATACTTAAGAAAATGATAAGCAGCACCCAAACCTCTTACCTGTAAATCTGTCAAAGAAGGAAACTTCTGCGTTAGCTTGAAAGCTAAGTAAGCCCAGTTTTTCATGGCAATTCCACCTTGTGATCGCAAGATAAAAACAAATCAGTAAACTGAAAAGAAACTGTTCTATAAATATAAACATAATTAAAAGTTATTTGAGGTATGAATTCAGTAACAGATAGCTAATTAAATAATTAGTGACTGTTTTCATTGAAATTACATGCATTTTAAAAATTTTAATTTTTTCGAAAAAATTGGGGTTTTGACATGTGGTAGCAGAGCATGGTTCAAATACTAGGCCTTGATGCGGCCCAACTAGTTTCCATAGAACAATAAAATAATGTACTAACCTATATTCTGTTTTATGTAAAGAACAGAAAATTTCTTTTCTGAATCTAACAGGAAGGTATGGAGAAGCTAGGAGAATATGCTCAGGAGGAGTCTCCAAACACTGAGGCAAGACAATTGTCCAGAGAACCAATGTTAGAAGAGGTAACTGATCACTCCTCAGAGATGATGCAGACTATAAAGGATTTGAAGACTGAAATGGAATCAGTCAAGAAGGAAAATGAGAGGATTTTGAAGACTCAGGAAGAGCTGAACCAAATTTTGATGGAAAAATTCCAGACTGAAGGGAGGAGCAAAAGATCTAAATTTGAGGAAGCTAACCATCAGAAAGGATCTAAAAAGATGAAGCTGGAAAAAACTTAAAGAAGTTCATCATCTAAAGGGTTCAGGGAACAAAAAAACTACAACACTACTAGTGACAGTAGTGAGGCTGAGTTGTATGACAGAAAGAAGAAGTACAGACCATATGAAGAGATTTTCGGGGAATTTAAAAAAATAAACCCCCAACTTTTAATGGAGATACTGAAAAAGGGGAAGAAGCAGAGTCCTGGTTATCTGGGATGAGGAAGTATTTTTAGATATACAACTATTCAAGTTAGCTGAAGGCAAGAATGGAAATCTATAATCTCTTTGGAAAAGCAAATATATGGTGGCAAGATCTGAAGAGAGTCAAGGGTATCAAGGAAAACGAAATTAATTGGAGTACTTTTAAAAGGTACTTCAAGAAGAAATTTTTGTCCGAACAATATTATGAAGAAAGAGCTAAAGAATTTTATGAATTGAAGTTAGGCTCGATGAATATGAGGGACTTAAACAGTAAATTCTTAAGCTTGCTGAGGTATGTACCTTACTTAGTAGACGAGAAACCTAAAGTGCAGCAGTTTCTCAGTTGTCTACCATACCACATCAAGGACAGAATTGAGTATGATAACCCGAAGACTCTGGAAGAAGCCATGAGGAAGGAAAATTTTTGTTTTGAGCAGAATAAGAAGAAATAAGGTATAGCCAACTGGAAGGCTAAAAAGAACAACAATCAGCCTGAGTTTAAAAAGAAAGAATTTGTACCCCAGAAGAATTTCAAGAATAATAAGAACAGAAATTATTCTAACAATAAAAATTTCCAAGGAAATAGAAATGGTGCGTCCAATAATTCGAATAACTTCAAGGGCAAGGAGGCTGCAAACAATCATGGGAATTTCACTAAGAGTTTTGAACGAAAGGAGCCTGTTAAGTGCTGGGAATGTAATGGCCCGCACTATGCCTCGGTTTACCCAAACCGAAAAAAGGCAGTCAGCAATATTCACAATGTGCAGGAGGAAATGACTGTTGGAGAACTTGCCAGGACTATGTCCAGAATAAATGCAGTATTGGAGAACCGCCAAGCTGACTATTAGACTTCCATGGTGGAAGTGGAAGGTATGGTTAACCAAACCCCTGTAACCATTTTGATTGATCCAGGAGCTAGTCTTAGTTACATTGCACCTCAGATAGTGGAAAAGTGTAAATTTTCTGTTGAAAATTTTGATAGTTCCTCGTTAGTTCAGTTAGCCACTGGGGCAAAAAGGAAAGTAACTTGTTATGTGAAAGATGTCATGGATGATTTTAAAACTACAGTTAAGCTTAATGTTTTTCCACTTGGCTCATATGATTTACTAATTGGTATGGATTGGTTAGAGCAGCATAAGGTAGTTTTAAACTGTTATGATAAAACCTTTATGTGCGTAAATAATAATGAACAACCAGTAAAGGTGAAGGGTATTCCTAGGAAAACTGTAATTAGGCATATTTCTGCTTTACAACTTAAAAGAGCAGTTAGAAAAGGGTGTAAAGCCTATGATGTAACTATTACAGATGAGGCAAGTAAGTCTAAAATAGATAAGTTAAAAATGGAGGATATTCCTGTTTTAAACAAATTTACTAATGTGTTCCTAGAAGAAATTCCAGGATTACCTCCCAGGAGGGAACTGGATTTCACTATCGAGCTGGTGGTAGGTGTGGTACCTAGCTCGAAAGCTCCATATCGAATGAATATCTTAGAACTTAATGAACTAAAATCACAGTTAAAAGAGTTAATAGATAAGAAGTACATTCGACATAGTGTGTCCCCTTGGGGAGCACCGGTCATCTTTGTCAAAAAGAAAGACAAAACTATGCGATTATGCATAGACTATCATCAACTAAACAAGATGACTATTAAAAACAGATATCCATTTCCCTGCATAGATGATCTGTTTGATCAGCTACGTGGAGCCACGGTGTTCTCAAAGATAGACCTGAGGTCAGGATATCATCAGGTAAGAATTAAAGATGAAGATATATTTAAGATAGCCTTCAGAACAAGGTATGGACATTACGAATTTTTCGTAATGCCATTTGGGCTTACCAACGCCCCAACTGTCTTTATGTGCTTAATGAATAATATAATGCATAAATACTTAGATAAATTTGTTGTTGTGTTTATCGATGACATCTTAATTTACTCTAAAACTGAAGCAGAACATAAAGAACACCTAAGGATAGTTTTACAAGAATTGCAAGAGCAACAGCTCTTCGTGAAGTTTAGCAAGTGTGATTTCTTTAAAGATGAAATCCAGTACTTAGGTCACATAGTGACTAATAAAGGGATTTCAGTCGATCCCGAAAAGATTCGGGCAATCGAAGATTGGCCAGTTCCAAAAGATGTAACATATGTTAGGTCATTTATGGGAATTACCAGTTATTACCGGATATTTATTGAAGGCTTTTCAAAAATAGCTAATCCGATCACCTCTTTGCAAAAGAAAGGCAAGAAATTTGATTGGAACTTAAAATGTGAAGAAAGTTTTAAGAAATAAAAAACCTTATTAACAAGTGTGTCTATTCTAAGAATAGCAGATCCTAATAAGGATTTTGTGGTATGCACAGATGCCTGCAATGATGACTTAGGCGATGTGCTGACTCAAGACGGGCATGTCATTGTCCATGAGTCCAGGAAGTTAAAAATCCATGAAAATAATTACGCAACGTATGATCTAGAACTTGCGGCTGTTATACATGCCTTAAAAATGTGGCGACATCATTTAATAGGCAGAAAATTTATCTTAATGATTGATAATAAAGGACTGAAATACCTTTTAGATCAGCCCAACTTTAATTCAAGACAAGCAAGGTGGTTATCCTTCTTGAGTGAATATGATTTTGAAATCCAACACATAAAAGGAAAAGAAAATAAGGTGGCTGATGCTTTAAGCAGAAATGCAAAGATGAACTTTACAGCAGCAATCAACACTTATGCTTTTGATTTAAATGAACAGCTTACAGAAGGGGTAAAACAGGATGAAAGTTATCAGAAATTACAAGTTACAACTAAAGAAGAACCTACAGAAAGCTTAATAAAAGTTTATAGTCTAAATAAAGATGGATTTTTATTGTTTAAGGACAAACTATATGTGCCTAATGTGCCTAAGGTTAAGTTGTTGATTTTAGATGAAGTTCATAAAACACCTTACTCAGGACATACAGGTTACCAAAAGACTGTAACCATGTTAAGAAAAGAATATTTCTAGCCTAATATGAAATCTAAAGTAGCTGAATACATAGCTAGATGTTTGGATTGTCAACAAGTGAAAACCGAACACCAACATCCAGTTGGTTTACTGCAACCTTTTCCTATTCCTAGTTGGAAATGGGAGATAATCAGCTTAGACTTTATTACTGGATTGCCCAGAAATCAGAATCAGAATGACTCAATTATGGTGGTGGTAGATAAATTAAGTAAAGTAGCACATTTCATTCCTATCAAAACTACTTACAAGGATGCTAACATAGCTGACATATTCTTAAAGCAAATTTTTCGGTTACATGGAGTACCGAAGCTTATCATTTCAGACAGGGATCCTAAATTCACAGGAAATTTCTGGAAGTCCTTGTTTAAGGGATTAAATACAACACTGAATTTTAGCACCTCTTTCCATCCTTAGACAGATGGACAGACTGAATGAGTAAATCAGGTGCTAGAAGATTTGTTAAGGATGTATGTTAAAGATCAGCCAGGTAAATGGGAAGACTACTTGCATCTAGTAGAGTTTGCATATAATAATAACTACCAGTCATCAGCTAAGTTCAGTCCATTCAAAATTTTGTATGGACGTAAATGCAACACTCCTATCTCCTGGAATAATCCAGTAGATAGATTGGTGTTGGGACCAAAATTATTGAAGGAAATGGAAGAGATTGTGAAACAAGTGTAGGAAAATTTGAAAGTGGCATAGGATCGGCAAAAGAACCAGGCAGATTTGAAAATAACTCCCAAAGAGTTCCAAGTAGGTGAGCATGTGTTCATAAAGGTAAGACCAAAGAAAAGCTCCCTAAGACTGGGGAGTTGTGCAAAACTAGCACCACGTTTCTGTGGTCCGTTTGAAATTTTATCTAAAATTGGTCAAGTTGCATATCAGCTAGCGTTACCGCCTAAATTGAAAGTGCATAATGTTTTCCATATCTCTGTTTTGAAAAAGTATGTTCATGATGCTACTCATGTGGTTGATTGGAATGTTGTACAGGTGGAACCAAAAGGAGAAATTCTGGTGGAATCGGACTGTATCCTCGGGAGGAGGGAAATTACTCTGCGGAACTGCACCATTGGATAGGTGAAGGTGCAATGGAAGCACCTTAGTTCTGAAGAGGCTACTTGGGAACTAGAAAGTAAGATGCGGGAGGCATACCCAAATCTATTCTAGGAAGTTGCAGAGGACGAAGAATAAGTAACATCAAGGACGATGTTACATTTTAAGGGGGTGTGTATGTCACATACCCCGATTTTGTAAAATAATGTTAATTATTTTAATTACATTTCTTGAGACATTATGTTAAATTTAATGTAAAGTAGGAACTGATGACTCAACAGATTCAAAAGAAGTGGAATGTAATTCTGAATATTTTATTATTAATAAATAAAAATGGAGACAATAGCATTGGAAGAGCTGCTAATAAGAGGTTATTGGTCAAACTGGTGGATGGAACTAGGTGGAGGGGAAAAGACAAGTGGAAGCATCCTTAAACACTTCCTAAGTTGCAGGTGGAAACTTCCCTATATTTGGGATCATGATCCCCCAAGAAAGTGGGATCAGAGCAGGTGGCTCAATAAATGACAACTAACCCAAAATGACCTAGGCAATCTTTTAAAAGTACCCAATGAATAGAGCTGAGGTTGCTCAGATATTTTCGAGTGAGGAATCATTTAGGTGGAATGATATTCAGGAAATTCATTGGGGAAAAAGGGAAAAACAGTGAGGAAGTTGTTCTGAGAGGAATGCTGCAGTGACTTGGTTTATTACAGCTTATTAGCTAGGAGAACTTACTGATAAGTTCATATCTGATACTAAGTTTCAAGACTGGTATTTGACTATTGCTGCACCTAGTTCCAGCCAGGGAGACCAGAGCAAGCTCGGGGGTCCTGAGGAGTCGCTGTTTGAGTGCTCTCTAGGAGTTGGTAGGGAGGAACAACCTCCCTTTGCTGTTTTTGTCCAACTATAAACAGGTTCTGTCACCTAACTATCTTAGTTTTTAATCACTGTGAATGGTTAAATGTTATGCTAGTAGTTTATGATATAAAGATTTAGATGGTTTAATTATGTAAGTGTTTTAGTTTACCAGTAATAGAATATGTTGATGAAAAATAAGAACCCACTGTGTTTTTCCACATCTGGGTTGACCAAACCATACTCCAGCACAGGGGTAAAATTAAATAAGGATAGTATGATGAGATTGTAGAATAGTAAATTGTTATTATCTATTTTCAGAAAAGATATTTTACTGACAGTTGTATGAGTTCATAGTTAAAAACTATTTCCTTGTACAGTATTCTATTTCCAGTAATTCTATTATTTTTAAAGAACAAATAGAGGAGTATGATAATCGCATTAGAGCAGGGTTAGACTAAATTTTATCTGCTGTTAAACCATACAGCTTCTTTCTTCCAGATTAAAATAATTTAACTATTATATGTCTAATAACAAAACTGAAAGTAGGAATAATTAAATAATGATTAAATCCTACTGTCGAACCAAGATGGTCTAGATTTATGTATGATTAGTGATGTGATCATTTCAGTATTTTTCTTCCTTTTTATGTAGACTAAGCTCGAACAGTTCCCAGAGCTGTTGTTCTATTTTTCTTAAAGTGTAAATGAATGTTGATATCTATGATTATGAGATAGACTCTAGATAGAGTTAACTGTTTTTCTTTGTATAAATATAAATAGTATAACTAATAAGACAAACTAAATACAAAAAGAACATATCATATTAGCATAAATAGCACAGGAAAATAACAACAAAATACTATCTTTTTATATGCTTATAAAATAAACTGAGGATATTAACTTAGAGGCACTAGTACTCTTAAGAGAGATAACATTATTATAATATTAATAATAATATACTTTTATCCTATACATTATAGTAATATTATTATTTTAACCTAAGTAATGTTCTTATTATTTTAATTGTAATCCTGAACTAATTTTACTTTATGTGCTTCAAGGTAAATGACAGTTCTTAAAAATATTGTAAATAGGAAAAACATAAAAACCCCATATCATTGAAGGGTATAAACTATATATCAATACTTACATTTTTTATTAACAAGTAAGTCAATTTATAAACCAGGTACATAAACCCTAATGATCTCATTAACAGTAAAAATCAAATGCATAATCGAACAGGAAATAAATAATAGAGTAACAGAATGCTCGTCTTTCGAGCTTAACTATATATTATGAAATATAACTAGTAACCCTCACATCTGCAGAGCGCAGTATAATTTAACAATAAATTAAAAAGGAACTATATTACTTTCTTACTGTAAAAAATTAGGGTAAAACCCTATTCATCCAAAATACAATAGAGTTAATAACTGTAGACCCAGTTCATTATTTCTACTCACGGTCGTATTGAAAATACACTTAAGGAGGCTTTTACAGCCTGTTCAGTAATTTTAATAGAGTTCTCCAAAACAAGGTGATATGTACACTCACGGCCGTAGCCGTAGAACCCTGCACTAAGCAAGGGTCTTAACAACTAATAAAAATAACCAAAACCCATAAGGGCTTTTCAAGTCACAATGACCAAACCACATCATTCAATGATGGACCAACAAGGAGGAAGTCGCCATGATGATACCGGGCTTACCGTAAGCAGGTAGCGGTCCCAGTCTGGCCTTGTCTGCTCAAAGTGTCAAAGTCGAAACCTGTTACAAGAAATAAATTATTGTTAGAACCCTTTGTTTTAAAAATATACAGTATATTAAAATAAGTTGTAAAGGAATGAAGGATAACCGTATTTCCTTACCTCGAGATGATAAAGGAGCATGACCATCCACGGACAGCAAAGCCACCATTAGCGCGAAGGGAAAACATTACTTTGTAGGATGCAAGAAGACTGGAGGTTACTACACAATAACGACCAAACACGTTCAACAGCTACAACCACAGCAAATCATTACACTCGGGTCGCCACTATCCTTCCAACTAAGAAATCGATTCTATGGTGTAGCCCCTTGCACAATAGTACTGAACGCAAAAACACAACTCGCAGTTTCATGCCGAGGAGTTGAGGGACACTCGGTACAGTCTAAGGGTTCGATCTGGACTAGTCACAATAGAGAAACCCTAAGGAAATATTTATAACCCCTTTTCCAAGCAACGTAGTAGTCCCATAATAGCATACCCATTAAGCGTGTAATTCAACTAATGCAGAAGCTCAGCAAGTATGGAGACCGACACCAATGAAGGTAGGAGACGGTGCAAGTAAGGGTTTGGTAGCAGAGTGGCTGGAGAGCCCGAAGGCCGCGAAAGAAATGACAAATGAACTTTCAACCCTAAGCTTTTAATAGTAGAATGTAGGGCCAAGACACTGCCACGTAACCTCTTAAATATTTTTTCCATGCAGTGGGTAAGTGTATATAGTTCCAGCGAGCTTGACTTCGCAGCATTGTTCCAATCATTAACAATGCAAAGAACACATTATAGCTTTTTGATTTATCGTCGAGCCATCACCTACGCTGCATGGTAATAATTCAAGATTTCATCATTTAACCATAGTCATTACAAATCATTTCGGGTCTGAGAAAACCTTACGACCTTGTACCTTATAAATCTAGTATTCATAAAATAATAATTAAGCTTAGCTTTGTGTTTATCATAGTACAGTCCTTTGATTATCTTTTGCACTATACTATGCAACATTTTTAACATATAATCACTATAAGGTATGTCTTGGAAAGAATTTGATAGTATGTATTCTATTAGTAAGAATTATACTCACAAGTGTTCATTCTAAATATCAAATAATTGTAACTTAAATAAGAATAGAATTACTCCTTACTAAGTAATGTAAGTATGCGAGTAGGAAAAAAAAACATTATGGTAAAATGTGTTAAATTTTGGAACCATGGATACACCTTAGACTTGTTAAAGGTAAGGTCTATTCTAGGACCTTGTTGTTTATAAACTTGGTCTTTATTCTTTAAGTCAACATTATTTTATTTTCGAACTAGCCTATTGTTATGATTAGGAAGAAATTTACATAATCTTGTCTTATGACAGTTATCTCCATATTAATGTTAGTCTCCTTACTTTTGAATGGCTTAACATTGACCTAGTAGGATCTGCATAACAAGTCTTAAAAAGTTTAAAGGTTCCACCTCAAATTTTGTTAATGATATTTTAACTACAGCAGGGTATCATTTTTCAAGCAATTCTATTATAGAGGGATTGACCTTTCAACACTATTATGAAGTAATTATGGCAGAATTTAATTGGGTTATAACCCTTAAAACTTAAAAAAAAATGAATATAGGAGGTTAGTATATAAACTCTTTATCAGTTTACACTTTGTAGTAACCGATTCAAGTATGGCGTAGACTAGTACGTTTATACAAAACAAATTAGACTCTATGATCTTATATCTCTGCCATACTAATTATGATGGTAAAGAATTATGCAAAGCATTTTACTTTGGACACTTAGTATAAACATAGAAATTTTAGTACTCAGTAAAAACATTAAATCAAACTTTTAAGAAAGTAAACAGCTGTTATTAATACTAGAAGAATCAAATCTATTTCTAGAACTTTTCTGAAAAGAAGAACAGTGAAATGTTTTACCTCGATAAGCCATGGAATCTGACTATCATGTATATTCTTCTACTAAAGTAAATACTATGCAATGAATTTATTTGGAATACTTAATAAAATTATAAGCAGCACCCGAACCTCTTACCTGTAAATCTGTCAAAGAAGGAAACTTCTGCGTTAGCTTGAAAGCTAAGTAAGCCCAGTTTTTCATGGAAGTTCCACCTTGTGATCGCAAGATAAAAACAAATCAGTAAATTGAAAAGAAACTGTTCTATAAATATAAACATAATTAAAAGTTATTTCAGATATGAATTCAGTAACAGATAGCTAATTAAATAATTAGTGATTGCTTTCATTGAAATTACATGCATTTTAAAAATTTTAAATTTTTCGGAAAATTTGGGGTTTTGACAGGCATGGGGAGAGATGGGTAAGTATTTTTCTTTTCATATATTTAATTTTTTAGGAATTTTTTTATGAAAAATTGTATATACATATGTAACTTTTACGGGTCCGAGTCAATATTATGTGATGCAGATATTGGATCTGTTCAGCCAGATGGACATCCTAGTAACTTCGTGTGATCAGTCGATGGAGGTGGTGATGATGCTATGCTCCGAGTTGTGGATGGAAATCTAGCTCATATTACCCATGATATTCTTACTCTAAGGATGGAGATGATACCTATTGAAATGTAGGATCATGTAGCGGGCATTCCCCCTTCACGGTTAGGACTTCTTTGCAAGGTGTCTAGGACCTTCCTTTGTTACAGACAGGTTGTAGCGAAGGAAACTGAGGCTACAAAGTCTCCATAGTTTTCTAGGATCTTAAAAGATTGTGATCCCATTTTTGTATTTTGATGTATCTATGACTAGATATTTTGGACCAAGACTCAATTTTATGGACTTTTTATACATACACACACACATAAATATATGGTGACTTGTTTACATGTGTTTCTATCTATACATCAAATATATTTTTTACAATGTGTGTGACAAATGCCATCTGAATATACAATTTGCATATCAGTCAGCTACTGTATTTTGATTTCTTGGAATAATATGATCAAAATGTATCTCAAGTAAGAACTGATGTATTAAAGTAGGATGTATTACCTGATAATCACCATTAATTTAAGAGACTACTAACATGGAATCGATTCTAACCTCAAGACACATAATACCATGTAAAGAAGCATCCCTTAGCAGCTCAATTATGGCACTGTACTCAACCATATTATTAGTAACATGACCTAAACATGCACCTCTCGAGGTAACTAGTTGTCCTGTGGGTGCATAGATGACCCAAATGACTGAAGCAAGGTTGTAAGTGTGATGACTTGCACCATCAGCGAATCCTATGAATATTTCTAAGGACATGTGAAACAACACCATATGTACATAAGAAACACTGACGTATAACCATTTACAAAGTTAGACAACTATATACAAGAAAAATAATGTAGCCTAAGTATAATACTTTTTCAGGTAGAGCCATTTCGGCGCTCCAGCAGCTTGTTCCCATCGTAGTTGATCAATTCATACATTCCCTTATTTAAGACCTTAGACACAATATATGGTCCTAACCACATTGATTTAAATTTTCCTTCCACCAAGGATTCCTTATCATGGTAATAAACCAACACAAGGTCTCCTTCAGAGAACACCTTAGGTATGACAAACTTGTCATATTGGTTCTTAACTCGTTGCTTATGTGCCTCATTTGTTGTAAGTGCATCTCTACATTGTTCACCTAGGTGTTCTAGATGCAACAAACTCTCTTCTAGGGAAGAATTTTCAGGAAACAATTGTATTGCAATTTTCAATGAAGGTATTTTGCATTCTATAAATTTGACTGCTTCCACCCCGTGAACGAGTTGGAAAGGTGAAAACCACGTGGAAATATTTATCATATTTCAGTATACCTAAAGTGTTGGATACAACATGATGTTCCAATATTATCGACTTGCATTAATACTCTTCTTTAGAATGGTTTTCAAATTTTTATTTGCGGCTTGTACTTGTCCATTCTCTTACGGGTAAAAAGTAGGTGAGTGATCATGTTTAAATCCAAGTAAAGTAGTCAATTCATTCATCATCCTGTTCTGGAAATGACTTCCATGGTATGTGACAAGCTGCTTTGGGATCCCAAATCTAGCGATAATTTGGTTAAATACAAAATAGGATGCGGTTTCACCACCGGCTTTGTAGGTAGGCATTTCCTCTTCCCACTTAGTAAAGTAGTCAGCAACAACAATGATGTATTTATGCCCCTTAGTCAAATTTGGTTTGCAAGTCATGAAATCTAACCCCCACTTAGTGAAGGGCCCTACCATGATGATAGGGTAAATTGGAGCATGGTGCAACCACATCTTTCTGGTATAAAGCTGACAAGGATGACAATGATTGACAACTTCCATGCAATATTTGAAGATGATGGGTCAGAAATAACCAACACACAAGATTTTCTGGGTCATTTCTAACCCAAATAAATGACCCCCACATGGGAATCATTTAGTACGAACTCATCCTCCTCATGAGTAAGACATCAACGAAGGATTGAGTCTACCCCTCTTCTGTAGAGAGTATTAGCAATGATGAGGTAGTTTTTGGAATTCATTTGTGACTTCCATTGTTCTTCTCGTGAGAAGGTTATTGGACACTTCAAAGTATGAAGATATAATAAAATATCTCCATACCAAGGATCGGTGGTTGAGATCAAGAATATGTGTTCATATGGAAATGATTCATCCTCTATCATTGCACTCTCATCACTCGAAAACTTAGAGATGAGTTCTGCAAACACCAAGGAAATTTTGGATTTAGTAGATTGGAAATCCAGGTCAAAATATTGGAGTATGATGATCCATATATTGAATTTTCCCCCAATTATACATTAGGATAAAACATATTGGAAAGGATTCACATATGTGACCACAGTGGTTGTCTTGAGTAGGATATAATGACGTAACCTTTGAAGGACATACATTGTCATTAAAACCAACTTCTTGACATGTGAATCAATATCATAGTTCAATTTTGACCAAAGATCGACTAAGATAATAGATGACATGCTCTTGGAATTGTTAATACTCCTTAACTAACACCACAACAACTATAGACTCTGATGTGGCCATATACAGTATAAAGTCTTTCGTGTAATCTAGTGGATGCAACAGAGGGGATGACAATAATGCCATATTCAATGCCTCGAACAACTGGTGTGTGGGTTCATCCCATATAAATGAAGTGTCTTTCTTGATAAAGTGCATGAAACCTTTCGTTATCTTGGCATAATTCACTATAAAAACGTTTGATAAATTTAGACTTTCCTTGTAGACTCTGAAGTTGTCGAATGTTTTTAGGAGGAAGCATATTAATAAGCACCTCAACTTTAAAAGGATCGAAACTAATGCCCTTTCTGGAAATAATGAAACCTAGAAATCATCTCGATTCAACATAGAAGACACATTTATGAGGGTTTAAACGAATCTTGTAGTATCGGCATATATCAAATACCAAATGAAGATGATCCAGATGATGTTTTCTCTTCTGGGAATGCGTCGAAAGATCATCTAAATAGGGCTCAACAATGTGCTTAATGTCGTGAAAACTGAAGTTCATTTCCCGTTGAAAGGTAGCCTCGACATTCTTCAAGCAAAAAGGCATATTTTTGTATGTGAAAGTACCCCAGGGATAGATAAAATTTGGCTTATGTTGTTCCTCACGTTTGATTGGATTTGGTTGTATCCTAAGAAACCATCCATAAAGGAAAATACGTCGCTACCCGCACATAGATCAATTATTTTGTCAATGAATGGTCTGGGATAGTTGTATTTTGGACATTCTTTATTTAGCTCTATTAAATCAGTACATACACATATAGTTCCTTATTTTTTTTCTAACGAGATAGGGTTAGATACCCATTCCATTAAATAAATGGGGTATATGAAACTAACCTTGAATAGATTTTCAACTTCATCCTTAATGGGTGTCGCCTTCCGTGGGTTCATGGAACGTAAGTTTCACCAAACAGGTTTTAAATTGGGGTACATTCTTATTTCATGTTCCACAATAGATGGGTATATTCCTAACATCTCCTCTTAAGACCAAGAAAACAAATCATGGAATTCCTTGAACAAGGTTGTATAAATGGAAATTTATTCAGGTGAAGAATTTGCTCCAATATAGACATTTTTCATGATTCCAGGTTTGGTGGAGATGTTGATCGGTATAGTCGCAGAAATTTTCTCCATGTTTCCCTCAGAAAACACTCCTTCCTTGGGTAAGGATTTATAGTTTGGTCAATACCTTCACTCAGTCCCACATGGAGCTCAGAGTTCTCAATTTTTCTTAGTTTTGGTAAGAAGTAGGACTTATGATGCAAATATTCACATATTTAATCAAGCCCTATAATAGCCTCTAGAATGACTTCATCAGATGGTAAAACCATATCGAAGAAATCATATGAGTAAGTTGATTTCACTACCCAAGAAATAAATTAATCTTCATCTGACTCCTCTAAGACAGAAGGACTCAACATGGAATCAACAACAATACCATATATAACTTGATAGGATACTTCTGCTATAGACAAGGGCACATTAGGTTCAACCAGCGAGGGGAGATTCCACAGACCAGTCCTATTTGTAACTGAAGAAATAGTCTTCCCTAAACTAGTCGATCCTAGATAGTTTATAGGAGCGGGAAAGTCAAAAGTTCCCATAAGTGATGTGTACATCCCAGCTCCTAAAATTTCATCCGTCGGGTGCATTTGATAAGATTTGATGTGTTCATATGACTCTTCTAGGTATAGGATAGTTCATCGACAGTAACTACCTTCCCTTCATGAGGGAACATAAGGAATCAGAATACTTGTGATGAAATAACACACATGGCATAGGTCCGAATCCTACCCAACAACAAGTTATAGTCCAAAGGAACGTCTATGACATCTAGTTCAATTGAAACCATTTTCCCTACCAATTATATGTCTAAAGAAGGTAGGATACCATGTGGATGGAAATACCTTTCGTCGAAAGTGTTCAGTAAGGTGTTCGATGGGACCAACTCAAGGGATCCCAAGGATTTTCAACAAGAAATGGCCATCACACATGTGACTACACCTTCATCAATAATTGTTCAACCAATGGTTTTTTCACCATGGACTAATTTGATTTGAAAGGAAACGTGGTAAGGTAAAATAGGTTTGACATTGTATAAGTCAAACCTTACCATCAATCCCGCAGAATGTAAACTACCTATAGCTTCCATAAGTGAATTACATTATGAAGGACAACTTTGTGACACCTCTAAAGCGAACATATCACAAGGAGTATGGGATAAATCGTCAACAAGTGAGTAGTTGGGATAAACCCTAACATTAGGGTTGTGGAATGTCTTCTTGAAGAAACATTTTGGTATCTTCGACATAGGGATAGCCAATTTTTCAATAGAAAGTGGGGCTAGTGTTGGAGTTTCAGCGGGTTGTTTATCTTTCGTCGATGGCTCTCGCTCATATTTTTTGGATTTGGTTTTCAATAAAGAATGGGATTGAACCATATTAATGTACGAATGATCAACAGAGGAAGCATTCTGAGTGCCCCTGGTGTTCTTAGGATCGCTCGAAGTTGCACCATGTCCCTGCAGGAAAGGGTCCTTGAGGACGGCAGGTTGTTGCTTCAACAACTTTTGATATTTCTCCATAAGGGGACATTGATAATTTAAGTGGTCTTATTAACAAAGATTGTAAGGAAACTTCACTTTCTTCTTATATTTCTTGGCCCCCTCAATAATATCTTTGGGTTTTTGTTTGTTTTGATTTATCTCTCCCTTATTTCCTTTGTTTTTCTTCCCACCCTACTATTGAGTTCCCTTTTGACTAGATTGCACTTGAGGGGAGGGGGTAGTAGCATTAGTTTCTCCTACTATGAATTGATTAACAGATAAATCATGTATTTTTTGGCAAGAGATTCCATAATAGGTGACTCAACAGAACGAACAATGCCATCAGCATGTGGTCCAGGATTAGGTTTTCTAAAGTCGGTGTTAGACCTTGGTGTGCTAGGTATAATTTTATATATGATCCCAGACTGAGCATAGATCAAATCAAGTTGTTGGGCCCTAAGGATGGTTTCCTCTTTGATCGTCACTCCTAAAGTCAAAACATCTTTCAAAATATATGGTAATAGAGATTTCAAAAAGCATTCCAACATAAACTCATGAGGGATACTATCCTTAATTAGCCTCTTTTGTCTTCTCCATTCCAAAATGTGATCAAAAATGTGGGTAGCCTTATTTTGCTAAAAAGTCGACAAAAGGTCTGTACCGACATCATACCGGACAGGAGGTTGAACATGGTTAAGAAAAATCATGGCTAGATCAAGGAAACTATTGTAAGTAGTAGATGGAAGTTAAATGTATCACTTGGATACCACACTAGTTAAGGTCCTTTGAAAAATCTCCAGCCGAATTGAATCATGGTTCAACAAATTTGAGGAGCACCATATATGAAGAGTAGTGGCATGGTCATAAGGGTCCTCTCCAGTTTTCCCTTAAAATTTTAGAATATCTGAAGATAGTTTAATGGGAACTACAGGCCAAGTCAGTTCATGGCGCACAAGGTCGTTCATTAGTTTTAAAATATTTGGCAAGTTTAAGGTTTCCAAAAAATGAAGTCGAGGCCTAGCCAGAGCTTGATATTGAGGAAATTGGTGCGAGGATGTTCCTGCATTTATGTTCCTATGAGGTTGGTTGGGGTTTCCCACAGCTGTCGGCTGCAAAGTGACAATATTCTGGAAGGGATTCCACCCAAAAGCTAAGGGATTACTGATATGAGGTGCACTATATTGGTTTTGGCTGCTTCCGACCGAGACGAGTGTCATAGACACAAGAGAAATAGTTATTCCACTAAAAAAATAAAAAAAGAGGAGCTTCTGATTGGTGAGGTTGAAACCTGACAAGAAATTTGAAAGTTGAATCCCGAAAAGGGATTCTGACCTTCTAAAATAGGAATTAAAGAATCAAAATTTAATGACACCACTGGTGGCACATGTGTGCTAAATATCTGTGTACTAGCATGTGGAGGAGATACTCCACTGACTAACATAGTAGAGGTAGGGGTGTAGATATCCCCTGATCCTTCTCCCGAACTTGACATCACGTGTTATATATATAACATAATAAGATATATAAAATAATAACATTAAATATCAATATTAATATTAATCAATAATAAATAATAAATAGAAATAATTAATTAATTCATTAGGAAAAGTCAAGTGATGTGCCTTTATGTTTGAAAAGACATGAATTTGCTTATATAAGCCCTACCATTGTAATTGTAAAAACATCATCTTTTATATCATCAATTATATATTATTTTTTCCATTTATGGAGTATATGTGTTATTTACGTTGGTTATCCAGTAGAAATGATTTTTAATCGTTACAGTGTTATTAGATCTAAGTTCTTGATCTAGACCTTTGGCCACATTGTGGTTTTTAACCATTATCCTTGGGTTTCCCTAATATTGTGGTCTTTAACCAAGAGGGAAAAAGGAAGAAGTAGAAAACAAAGAAAAAAAAAAAAGGAAAGTTAAAAAAGGGAAAGAAGAACAAAAAGAAAAGAAACCACACATGGTTTAACTTAATACTTTATGTTGTATTTAGTTAAAAGTGGGAAACTAATTACTCTTTTTATTGGAAATTTTTATATTAGATCTGTTTACATTAAGTGAGATAAAAATAGGTTTTACATAAAAGTGAAGGGTATAAAAAAATATTGGAACATGGGTGGAAAGGGTAATAATTATTCCTCCCAAATACCTAATCTAGATAAAATATTTAGGATGCCTTAAGGGGAAAATAAGATAAAAAGAGAATCCAAAGAAGATAAATATTATTAATAATAACCTTACTATTATTAGTATTATTTCAAGGAAATTTGGATAAAAATAAAAGGTTGCTCTGGAGCGAAGTTCAAGAAATATTCCTGAAGACCTACTAAAAAGTAGTCAATTATATTCTACTAAAACTTGATGGAACTATTCAAGAAAGAATTATTAGCATAGCCATATGTCCAACCATCAAGGAAAATTACATTAGCAAGATCTTGAAAAATCAATTGTTAGTCCCAGAATCAAGTGTAATTGAAAAGAGATATACTTACGGTAATAAGAAATATGAAATTGCAGAATTACAGCTAAAAAATGATGATTATAAGTTAACATCCCAATTGAATGTTGCAACTATACATGTAAATGAAGTTGACATGATTCTAGGTTCACCTTGGATGGAAATACTAGGTAGATTCATTTTAAACATGAACAAGAAGTTTTTAACATTTTCATACAAAAAGAAAAAATATAACATTACGGGATTCTACATGGAATTCATACCCAGTAACATCATAAGATCTTAAAAATATTTCAAAAATTATCACCGAAGATAGTAAGAAGTCAATAACAAAAATGCAAAAAGAATTCGACAAAGTCGCCATGGACAAGGAAGAAGAGATCTCTCATTTAAGAGATCATAAGCATAAATTTCTTCTTCAAATCAAGAAAGCGAAGGATAAAACACAAGACAATCAAAATTTAGAAAAGGATAATCAAGATATTCAGAAGAAACTATTAGAAAATATCGAATAAAATGGGTGCCTTAAGAATCATAAACAAGATCTAATGGATCATATTCAGAATACTAAAGATGATAAGAAAGCGCAAGAAGAAATGATCAGGAATCTTAAGAATGATAAAGTTTCCTTGGAAGAAAAGTTGGAGCAAATTCAGAAGAGGAAATCAAATCCCTTGGACTCGAAAATCCAAGTTCAGGAAAAAGAATAAAAAACAAATCGAGTCTTCGTCATTGTTAAAAAAGAAGTCAATCTAGTAAAGAAACAAACAACAAGAAATCCTTATCGACACCCAAATTATAAATATAATTTTGACCAACAACGGGATCTAAATGAACATAAACATAAGAATTATGAATTCAGAAAGAAAGAACTCAAAATCAACAAACTAAGCAAAATACGAGAAGTTCCATCCAACAAGGCAACCAACAAATAGTTCCAATAAAGATAAATCATGGATGGACTACTTCACAAATGATGTGTAATTTTTCTTAGAAATTCGTAGCTCATATTGTTTTGTTTTGTCAAGTTTCATAGATACTAACATAAAAGATCATGATATGACTTTACAAGAAAGACATCAGATGTAATGTGTGCTTTCAACAAGCTTTGAGGACAAACCTTTCCTTAAGAGGAAGGCAATGTTATATAAAAAGTATATATAACATAATAAGATATATAAAATAATAACATTAAATATCAATATTAATATTGATATATATTAATATTACTAATTAATAATTAATAAATATTAATTAATTAATTAATTAAGAAAAGTCAAGTGGCACACCTTTATGTTTGAAAAGGCATGAATTGGCTTATATAATCCCTATCATTGTAATTGTTAAAACCTCATCTTTTATATCATCAATTATATATTATTGTGTCCATTCATGGAGTATATGTGTTATTTGCGCTGGCTATTCTAGTAGAAACGATTTTTAATTGTTACATCACAACACTTAGAGGGACACCAAACCCAGGTAGAATGAACGATCGAATTTGTACAAGGAATTGATCTCCTAAATCAGTGAGAGGTGAGTTATAATTTGTCGCAAACTCTCTGGCTTGCAAATATTCGATCTCTACTGATATAAGGTCAGGATGAATATATCTTAGTTCAAGTTCTCCTGGATTTTCACTAATACCAGTTGATTCAAATGAACCACTTGTGTTAATTCTCCACCTAAGAGGTGGCAGTGGGGACTCCACAGTTGTAAGTGGAGGAAGGTTTTGCAACCGTATTGACCTATGAAGAGGTTGATCCTACCTAACTAGATATTTTTCTTACACACACCTAGAGGCCGATCTATAACACAAGCAAACCAAAGAGCACACCACTAGAAAATTTCCTAAGTATCAAACTAGGTAGATGAAGCTACCTTCCAAAGGAAAGTTTGGGATGATGAGAGCCCAGACGAAGCCTGTAAATGATTGAAGAACAGTTACCCAGGGTCCGGATACAAATTTTCTAGGGAAATCATTTGAATCACCAACCGCTTTTCCAAATTATTGCATGGGATTTCCTCCCACGTCTGTCCTAGGTACAGTGGAAATATCCTTCCACCATCACCTATGTAGGAATCCTAGGTCAAGATAATAAGGCTACCAAATATACAATGAAGTTCTGGTGGAACAGTCATCAGTCCAACTCGTGTGCATGGGCAAGGTAACAAAGCTTGAAACTCAAACAACATCGATATCACACGAGGCTAAGGATGGTACTGAGGGAATCCATAAATGCACAATAGTTCTGGTGTATCCTTGTAATGAAATCCAAATTTAATTATTAAGCTAGGTTAATTAATGTAAATAAACTAAGAGGTGACTTGAAAAGTCACCTCTATTTTCCAATTACAGTATAAATTACCAGGGCACCTATTATGTAATTCATCTCTACATTTTATTAAATATACATTACATTACATTTTCTCTTAGGTTTCCTGTTCTTACTCTTTCCTTGGTATTAGATCCTTTTGGCCCTCGGCACTGGCCCACCTCCTTTCATTTTCCACCTTTGTTGCACCCACCTCTTTCTCCCTTCATTACTCCATCGCTCTCCCCGCTCATTTGATCCACATCTCCACCTCCATCCTATTTCACCCATCGCCACTCCACATGCAGACCCTTTCACACTTCTTCCAAACACCCACTCCACCATCCTGCTCCACGCTGCTGGTGCCTAGGGGCACGCTGCTCCCTCATTTGCTCCATCTTGCCCCCATGTACATCTGCTCTCACCCTGCAATGCTTCCCACTCCTCCATCTTCCATCTTCCACCCAGCTTATCCACCCACCTACCCCTTCCAACTCTCCTTCCGCTCCAGCCGCCTCGCCTCCATCAGCCTCCTCCCGCTGTTGTTAACCCGCACCCTTGCTTCCTATCACCTCTCTGCCCATCCTCCCCATCCTTACCATTCTTACCCTCACCACCCAATTTGCTACATGCCCTACTGTTCATCTTCCATTGTTGCCTCCATCACCATTGTTTCCCTCCCACCAACATTGTTTTCCTCGTCGCCTCCCTCCTTCTGCCACTCTCTACGTGACCATTAACTTTTTTTAATAATAAATTTTAATATTAATAATAGTTTTCAAATATTATTATTTATTAATATTATTATTAATTTAAAACAAAAACTATATTATAATAATAGTTATTATTATTATAGATTAAAAAAAATTAATAATAAAAAAATAAAAAATAAAAAATATATATATAAAGAATCATGGCAGGCTTGCATTATACAACAAATAAAAATAATTCCACATTCAGCACTGGGAAGATTCCAGCAATCACCAGATCAATGGATGCTCGGTTCGATCAAATCAATGAGAAAATTAACAAGAATTACTAAGGAGCTCCACGTAAAAATCAAACAAACCAATGATGATTTGACATCAAAGTGGACACAATTTACGTCATGAATAGAGAATAGTTTCCTCACTCTACAAGAATACCAAAAGAAAAAACAAGCAGTTTTAACCGCCATCTTGGATAGATTACAAATTTCGAATGACCTGCAACCAAACTCTCCAATAAATTCGGAGCAACTAGATCCTCTATTCAACATGTCGTCCTCTAATGCTTATACACAAGGATGACAAATATGGGTGAAATTCTAGTTACCCAAATACAACGAGGACAAACAACAATGCATAGTGTGGATTAACAAAGTCGAGGAATATTTAGACATCCACAACATCCATTATGACGACAAAAAAATAAAATAAGCCTCCATGCATCTAGAAGGAAGCACTTACAACTGGTACTTATGGTGGAAGAATACTACAAGAATATGTTCTTACAACTGGGTTAACTTTAGGAACGACCTCATTAAAATATTCCAAGGAATTGAAGAAGAATACTTTTTTGCCAAAATCACAAGGTTACAACAAAAAAACAGTGTCGATAAGTACACTTGTGAATGGGAAGCGTTGTCAACTCGAGTCCCAGAGTTAACCAATGACCAACGACTACAGACCTACATACACAGTCTAAAACAACACATCCGTGACGAACTAGAGTTACACAACATCTCTACCATGGAGGAAGCACGACGTAAAGCCGGGATTATTGAAATCAAATCCATTCATACAAATGTCGACCAAGACGACTCCAAAAAGAACCCCTTCCATTCAGGATACACAGGAAATCCAAGGTATACACCACCTCAACTTAGGGAAGGAAAAAAAGCCCAGTTTAGAAGCTCAGAGAATAAAAGAAGGAAAATGTAAGTTTTTTGGAGACAAATGGGATCCTAAGCACAAATTCTTACAAAAGAAATTGTATGCTTGTGAAGCAGAGCTAGAAGTCAATGAACCAATTGAGAATGATGTAAATAGCAAAGAATACTACCACCTAGGAATTGAGGATGACTCCCCACAAATATCATTAGCCGCTATTACCGAAATCTCCCAACCACAAACATTGAAGATTAAAGGTCATATAAAAAATAATAACGTTACAGTTCTCATCGACTCTGGAAACACCCATAACTTCGTTACTGACAATATTTCTAAAGTATTTAACCTATTTATTCATCCAGTACCTAACATGACGGTTATGGTAGCAGATGGCAAGAATATTGACAATGTGGGAAGATGTCACAAGGTTAAGTTACAAAAGCAAGAATATAACTTAGAATCAGATTTCTTTGTGGTACTACTGGGAGGAATCGACGTAGTATTAGGAATACAATGGTTACAAACCTTGGGTACATACTTTGCAAATCACCAAGAACATTTTATTGAATTCCATGCGTTCGGGAAAACACACAAATTATATGGGTTCCAACCACCTCCAACACAATTGGTTACAGCACATAAGATGGAAAAGCTACGTTGGAAAGATGCACCAAGGTACATACTTCAATGTCGAGAAATGGAGATTCTAACAAGTGAAGGAGATATGGACAAACAACTGAAGACATAAGAGCTAATTCAAATACATTGCAAGGTGTTTCAAGAGTTACCTAAAGTGCTCCCAACAAACAGAAAAACTGAACACATAATCGAAATAGAACCAAGGATAAAACCTGCCAATAACAACCCATACAAATGTCCACATCAGAGACATTGCGATAGTTCACATAGTCATTGTCGTCAATTAAGCTTTGAGGACAAAGCTTCCTTAACGGAAAGGCAATGTAATGAAAGACAAATTTAATTATTAAGCTAGGTTAATTAATGTAAATAAACTAAGAGGTGACTTGAAACAATTACGATATAAATTACCAGTGCACCTATTATGTAATTCATCTCTACATTTTATTAAAAATATATTACATTACATTTTCTCTTAGGTTTCATGTTCTTACTCTTTCAATCCTAAACTTAGTGTTGGAGGGGTATACCCAAAACCCAATATTCGCACAACCTCGTGCTTGACTCCTGTGTTAGAGGATCTTTCTGGTTCACTTCCTTGTAAAAATGGATTTCCTAAGTGACATGCCACTATGTCTTAATTTAATTGGTTTTTCCAGATAGTTAAAGATAACCCTAATCCAAAACCATATCCTAATCTAGTGAGTGTCATCCCTAAAAATGAAATGTTACTAATTAATTTTAAGTTATAAGCATTTTTTCTAAGGTTGTTATTTACTTCGGATAATGATCGTGAAACTTATGGTGCTTTGATTCAACAATAAAGTGAAAATGAATGATGTATACTACTTCAATTTGAAATTGCCACTTATATTTCTGTTTTACAAAAGTAATGAAAGCTACCTAACTTTCAAAATAAAACTATTTTTTCTTTTCTTTTTGGAAATTGAAAGAACAATGCATATGCAACTACCTAAGCTTATTATGCACTTAATTGCTTTTTTTTTTTAAATTTCATAAATGAAATGAAAAATGTACAATTATACACAAATGTAAGTTATAAGTATGACTATTTGCAGAAACAAGACCCAAACCTAAAACCTCATAAACACAAACCTCCAAGACCATGAGAAGTTTGACAATACCCTACTTCAACAAACTACCAAAATCCTGTTATATTTTTAACATTAAGCTAGCATAACATTAGGATCTTTAACTAAGAGAACAACAAGCACAACAATCAAAACATAGGAGACAATGAACATAGTGTTTTCCTCGGGGAAACCATAAATGGAGAAAACCCCGCAACTTCCTCAGAGATAGAATCAGCACCAAAGTAAAACCCAAAATAGTAAGTGATCTCCCGACAGCAGTAACCTTCTTCTTATCTAGCCCCAGTGTCTTCTCCTTCCTCAACTATGCGCTGCACTTGAATGTGTATGTGATGTCTGCTAAATAGAGAGTCCAGCTCTCTATTTATACTAATCTCAGCATGACTAAAATCCTACTAGGTCCGACCTCTACTAGGAGAGTCTAATAACCCTAGTGCCCCGGAACTGCAGGGACTTTAACCCTTAGACAATCGGAGGGTTTCCCATAATGACTTGAAATGACTTGTTTACATTATTGATTCTCCTGATCGGAACATTGGGGTATGACATATCATGATAACATCTCAGAATAACCATCGGGTTACAATAGATAATAAATACAAGTGAATACATTCTGAAGTTATAATTACATCAACAATCCCTCTTAACTAGGAAGGTATTCTCTCGACACAATTTTCACCACTATTCTTCTTTTCTGGGTCTTCTTGTCATCTTCATCTTCAATTCATCTTTGTCTTCAAGTCTTATTTGTCTTCAATTCATCTTCGTCTCTGGATTTGGATCATCACTCGATCTGGATCATCACTGGACATCATCACTGGATCTGGATCATCACTGCTGGATCATCATCACTGGATCATCATGGGTGCTATCTCATGATTCTTCTTGTCACAGGAAGTTCTACAGAGCCAACCCTTTTTCATGCTGGTTGTAGGCCTAGCCTCCATGTAGGTCTTTCTTCAGTGCTTATATCTGACACTAAGTCAGAATGGCCCGCCCAGCACTTACATCTGACCTAATTGTCAGAAAGGCATGCCCAACACTCACATCTAATCATGTAGGAACCAATCCTATAATCATATCAGAAAGGCCCAGCACCCACATTCACCAGCATTATAAGAACCCAACTACTATCATCTGTGAAAAGGCTCAGCACTTACAACCACCAGCATGATAGGACACAACTACTATCATCTGTGGAAAGGCATAGCACTCACAACCACCAGCATGGTAGGACACACCTACTACCATCTGTGGAAAGGCACAGCACTTACAATCACTAGCATGATAGGAACCAAACTACTATCATCTGTTAAAAGGCACAACACTCACATCCACCAACATGATAGGAACCCAACTACTATCATCTGTGGAAAGGCCAACACTCACATCCACTATCATGATAGGAACCCAACTATTATCATCTATGGAAAGGCACTACACTTACATCTGATCATGTGGGAACACATCCCTCAGTCACATCAGAATGGCTCTCATTCCTAGACTGAGGATTCCTGGTACCTCACCAGGTAGCTCCATTCAAAGAATGGTGGTAGCCCTTATATTTGACACCAAGTCAGAATGGCCGGCACTGACATCTGACATGGAAGGAACCTAATACTTTAGCCATGATAGAATGGCTCAGCCCTTACATATGATCAAGTGGGAACACATCCCTCTATCACATCAGAATGGCCATGCACTCATATCTGATCATGTGAGAGAACATCTCATAGTCATATCAGAATGGACCTCAATCCTAGACTGAGTTTTCCTGGTACCTCACCAGGAAGCTCCATTCAAAGAATGGAAATAGCCCTTATATCTGATCATGTAGGAACCAAACATACAGTCATATCAGAATGGCTCAGCATTCATATCTGAAATGGAAGGAACCAATCCTCTCACCATGACAGAATGGCTTATCCCTTACATCTGACCATGGAAGGAACCAATCATCTCACCATGTCAGAATGGCTCATGGACTCATCACTTCCCTTTGGAGGGAATCTTGATCTGGAGAACACCAAGCTTCTCCTTGAAGTATTCAAACTTCACCCTAGCCAATGGCTTTGTCAACACATCAGCTATCTGATTGTCCGTCGCAACATATTGGAGCTTCACTGCTCCACTCTACACCATATCCCTGATATAGTGATACTTGATCTCGATATGCTTCGACTTGTCATGGAACACTGGATTCTCTGAAAAATTCACACAACTCTGGTTGTCACAATGTATACAAGTAGCATCTAACTGGAGATCAAATCAATTAGACAGTAGCTTCCTCAGCCATACAGCCTCACAACTAGTTGAACAGGTTGTGACATATTCTGCTTCAACTGTACTTAGTGACACACAGGATTATTTCCTACTAAACCAAGAGATCACACTTGATCCCATATTGAAGCAACACCCTGAAGTGCTCTTCCTATCAATGGAACTTCCTGCCCAATATGAATCAACATAACCCTCTAGGTTAATATTTTGATTCACATCATACTTGAGCCCATAATCAACTATACCCCTCAGGTACCTCAGAATATGCTTTGTAGCAATCAAGTCAACATTTCTCGGATCTGTCAAGAACTGGCTCAAGGTGTTCACAGCAAAGCAAATGTCTAGTCTTGTGTTCGTCAAGTAGATCAAGGACCCAATCATCTGACGATACATCATAGCATCAACCGACTCTGATGAAGCATTGCTCAATAGCTTCAGGTTTGATGCCATAGGAGTGGCCATAGCCTTGCAATCCATCATCCCCAACCTCTTCAGGATCTCTACTACATACTTCCCTTTTCCAAGGAAGATTCCATCTGTACTTTGCCACACCTCCATACCTAGGAAATAATGCATCATACCCAAGTCCTTCATCTCGAACTCAGAAGCAAGCTTTCTCTTTGTATCAGTAATCAACCCATCCATACCTGTCATAAAAAAATCATCTACATAGAGTAGAAGCATCACTAGGTTGTCATCTTCAACCTTGTAGTAAAGGTTGGAATCTGCTTTACTCTTGGTAAAGCCCAAACTGGATAGAAAGCTATCAATTCTATCATACCACGTCCTGGGTGCCTGTTTCAAACCGTACAGGGCTTTCTTTAGTCTACACACATGAGACTCCCTGTCATGTGTCTCAAAACCGAGTGGCTGCTCTACATACACTTCCTCTTCTACTACACCATTCAAGAAAGCAGTCTTGACATCTATTTGGTGTATTTTCCATTTCATCACTGTAGCCAGAGCAAGTACTGATCTGATGGAAGTGTATCTGGCTACAGGTACAAAGGTTTCTTCATAGTCTATTCCTTCTTTTTGAGAGAAACCCCGAGCCACAAATATTTCTTTATGTTTTTCAATGCTACCGTCTACAGGATGTTTGATCTTGTAGATCCATTTGGAAGTTGCAACTGACTTCCCTTCTGGTCTTGGAACAATATCCCAAACATCATTCTTCATGATCGATTGGTACTCTTCGATCATAGCTTCCTTCCATTCTTTCTATTTTGTTGCTTCTTCATAACTGGAAGGTTCTTTATCAATGAAATCACATAGTAAAGCTACATACCCAGAGTAGGATCTGGTCCTCTTTCTTTCTCTGTGATTCTCTTCTAGAGCCCCATATCTTTCCGCGCCTTGGATAATTTCACATACCCAAGCAGGTTTCCTCTTATGAGGATTCTTCTCCAGAGGTGGATCTACAGGTCTTTGTGGTTCTTCAAAATCTCGATCTTCTTCTTGAGTTTCCTCATTCATGGTTGTATCATGAATTCTGGGTGCTTCTGCTTCTTTGGATTCTTCAGCAGGTCTCTTCCTAGATTTTTTGTAAGTTGTGTCTTCGTCAAAGGTCACATCCCTACTGATGTCAATATTCTTGTATCCTGGGAAATATATTATGTAAGCTTTCGAGATTTCAGAGTAACCCACAAATATACCCTTCTTTCCTGAAGGATCTAACTTTGTTCTCTTCTCTTTTGGAATGTGTATGTACATTGGATAGCTGAATATTCTGAGATGGTTGACTTCTGGTTTCTTACCGAAGAATACTTCTTCAGGAGTCTTGTTCTCGAGTACTCTATGTGGAGTAAGGTTCTATACATACACTATTGTTCTGGCAGCCGAAGCATTGCTCTTGCAACTTCCATGATAGTTCTATTCTTCCTTTCTGAAACCCCATTCTGTTGTGGATTATAAGGAGTGGACAACTCCCTCTTAATCCCTGAGTCTTTGCATAGCCTCTTGAATTCATTTGAAGTGAATTATCTGCCATTGTCTGATCAAAAAATCTTGATCTTATTTTCAGTATGGTTCTCGATCAAGGCTTTGAATTCCTTGAACTTGCTGAATACTTCATCTTTGTTCTTCATGAACTAAGCCCATGTCTTCCTAGAAAAATAATCAATAAAAGAAACATAATATGCATACCCTCTTAGTGAGTTTGATGACATAGGACCGCATACATTGGAGTGGATGATTTCCAATATTCCTTTTGCTTTGCTTTCACTACTTGGAAATGTCTTCTTTTTATTCTTCCCCTTCGCACATCCTTTGCAATAGGTAGTGCTCTATAATGCACATGTGCAAGCATTCTATGCCAAATTTCACTTGCCTCTACTGTATCATGGACCATTTCTTGTTCTGGATGGCCCTTCAATTTGTACAATCCTCCTTCTTGTTCTCCAATCACTACCGCATCATCGATAGTCTTTCCTCTAGGCCAGATGATGACTTGACCATCTATGAATGCAACCCTCATTCCTTTTTCATCCAATGCTGATATGGAGAGAAGGTTCTTCTTGATTCCTGCTACAAACAATGCTTCCTTCATTGTTAGAGACTTACCAGAGTCTAGTTTATAAGAGGATTCCCCACTACCTTTTATTGGATATTGGTAGTCATCTCATGTCTTCACCTTGTGAAGTGATTCATGTTATGACAGTCTCAAAAAGGATTCTTTGAATCCAGTCATATGTTTGGAAGCCCCACTATCTATAAGCCAATCATCACTTCCATGAGTAATGTTACCTGTGAGAGCTGAGATCAAAACATATTCATCCTCGCTTGGAGAATCTTCACTTTCATATCTGGTTCTCTTCTTTAATGGTTCATCATCCTTTGCAGCATGAGCATGATGTCTTCTTTTGTTTCCCTTCTTCTTATGAGAGTGAACCTTGTTCTTAGGAAAATACTTTGCAAAGTGTCCCTTTTCATCACATGTATAACATCTCAATCTAGATAGGTCCTTTCTATTGTTATCTTTATGATAAGAGTTCTTACCTTTGGAGTAATGAGGATTTCTTCTTCCCTTCTTGTAGTGAATTGTGAGGGCTTGATCTGCAATTCCCATCTTCTCTTCTCGAGATGCTATCTGAGATTCTTCTTGAGAGCATTCTTCCCATAGTCTGCTGAACTTGACTAACTTCTTTCTTACACAGATTCCTTGGATGAATGAATCCCATGGCCTAGGGAGGCCATTCAAGGTAGTCATCACAATCTCTACAATTTCCACTTCTTCATCTACTGCTTCTTGTTGTTCCTTGATCTGAGAAAATCTTGTGAAGTAAGACTAGATTGTTTCTGCATTCTGAATCTTCACATTCTTCAGTTGGTTTCTCAGAGTCATCTTCGGGTTTATGTTCTTCCCTTCAAACAATTTGGTTAGGGCATCAAACATAGCTTTAGGTGTCTTGAGAGAGGACACTTGTGGGATAAGGTGATCCTTGATAGAATTAGCAATGATCCTCTTTTCCATAACCAACTTCTTATTATGTAAGGCCTTTGCCTTATCTCCCTCTGGAGCTGGAATCTCCTCATGGATGTAGGAGTCCAACGCATTCTCTTCCAGGAACAGGGAGATCCTATACTTCCAAGCTTGAAAGTTATTATCTCCCTCAAGCTTTTCATCAAGCTTGGTATGATGAGACATATTTAACTGAGAACCTCAAATGGAAATACAAAAGATTTATATCTTAGCAGGTCAAGATGTTGGATCAAGATTTGGAGCTGAAATCCCGTAGTACTTGTTCAGGAGCAAATTAGGGTTTTGCTTTTCTGGAGTTCTGTTCACCCAAATTCCTTGAAATTTATTCCTAACTTTGATTTTGGGGAGGAGATCAATCCAGGCTTGGCTCACTAAAAAATTCCTTTTCTATGAAAAGCCATAATTTCCAGCAGCAGTGTTGGGTCCAAAACTGAAAAACCTCAGAATTGGATTTTGCTTCGATAGAAAGATGCGCCCTAGGGAGGAGAGTTATTCCAACCTTATTTTGTTGAAAATCTATGGAGAGAGATCCACAAAGTAGGAAGACCTAGTTCCTGCAGCTGCACAGTGTCTTCTTCTCAGGTTAGCTCTGATACCATGTTATATTTTTAACATTAAGTTAGCATAACATTAGGATCTTTAACTGAGAGAACAACAAGCACAACAATCAAAAAATAGGAGACAATGAACACAGTGTTTTCCTCAGGGAAACCATAAATGGAAAAAACGCCGCAATTTCCTCAGAGATAGAATCAGCACCAAAGTAAAACCCAAAACAGTAAGCGGTCTCCCGACAACAGTAACCTTCTTCTTATCTATCTCTAGTGTCTTCTCCTTCCTCAACTATGCGCTACACTTGAGTGTGTATGTGATGTGTGCTAAATAGAGAGTCTAGCTCTCTATTTATACTATTCTCGACATGACTAAAACCCTACTAGGGCCGAACTCTACTAGGAGAGTCTAATAACCTCAGTGCCCCGGAACTGTGGGGACTTTAACCCTTAGACAATCGGAGGGTTACCCACAATGACTTGACATGACTTGTTTACATTATTGATTCTCTAGATTAGAACATCGGGGTATGACATATCATGATAACATCTCAGAATAAACATTGGGTTACAATAGATAATAAATACAAGTGAATACATTCTGAAGTTAAAATTACATCAACAAATCCTATAAGAAAATGTTGTTCCAAGCTTGAAAAAAAAGCAATCAAGTTAAGTTAAAAAACAGGGAGACTCTAAAGGGGATCAAACCACATCAGACAATGAAATACACAGACCCTACCTACTCTCAATTCAATCACAAGACAAGTGGGGAGACCTATAAAGTATTCTACATAGATTGAAACCAACCTACTGAAGGAGGCTCACAAACCAAGCAATCAGAGACTTAAAACAAGTCATATAACAATGAAAACTCTAGGTGAAGCCTAGAAGAATCCATACATTTAAAAAGAAAACTGAGAGAGACTGAACTCTAGATTTCAAACATCTATCTACAGTAAATAAATGACTGTGCAGTGAGAATACCACATATCATACGTGACTATATAGTGTAAAACCCACATATTTCTAGGGAATATGTGACTGCAAGTACCTAGTACCCACAGATTCTTCCCAAATTTTCAAGAAAAGAAAAAGGATAAAGATTAGGAACCTAAAAGTTCAAAATGGACTGACTGAACACCACTTCTGCAAGCCACACAAAGGACCAGAAAGGACAAACTAGAAGAAAACTTACAGCAAAGAGACCCCAAAACAAAAAAATGTCCCCAATGGATTCATCAGTTTTGTTGTTAGGGAGTTCATCATTTGGATAGGGTTTGAGGCTAGTGATGTACTAAGGGTTTTATTGATAGAAATATGAGATTATACAAGCACATATTAAATCAAAAGGTTAGTGTAAGAGAGGATGGACATTATTTTGAAGGTTGATCCTAGTCTGATATTCTCTCCAAATGCTCCTTTGCTCCAAAGATCCAATACCTACAACAATAAATAACCTTTCTCAAAGCACCTTCAACTTTTATTTGAATATGTAATATGAAAATATATAATGACTTCAACTTAAATCCAAATTATAATCTAGATAATTTCCATAAACAATTGAAGCATGCCAATAGAGATGGAAGGAAAAGACTTTCTTTATTCATTAAGTGTTCGGAACAATTACATATACCTTAGCCTATTGAAGCTTCTTTGATACCTAGATCTAATCCCTCTTGCTTCTCTTCTCCAAAAATAAATCCTCCCACATAACCTTTCCTCCAAAATTTCCCTCTTTTATCTATCCCCTCCCCTCTTTTTATAGTTCATTAGGAGGAAGGGTTGCAAGGCTAGGATAGTTAGGAGAGTTAGGGTAGTTTTCCAAACTGACCCCAACTTCCCCATGATTAACTAGTTTTTATTTTTAACAAATTTTAATGAAATACATGAGTTGTAAAGAGGAAAATTATGTATGATACGCGGGTTCCCTTGAGGAAACTCGCCTATTCATCTTTTGAGATCGATACGTGGGTTGCTTGTGTGCAACTCGCGTATGGTATTGATCCGATGGATTATTCGTCTTCAAAAATTACACTGATCCAATATGGTACAATGGTTATTAATCTATGGTTCACAGAACATAACATATGTTGTTAACTCATATGCTAAACATAGTGCGAGACTAGCCTTAATGTATGTTCCATCTACCATTCAAACAGTGCAATGTTCCACATATATGCTAATCGGTGCAATGTTACATATATATATATATATATGATATGATATATTATAACCAAAGTCCACGGTGCCCAGTCTGATGGTTATCATTTAACATTTGTGCAAAGGGCCGTGCGGTTAGACATAACATCTCATGGTTCGAATGGTCCAGTCTCACGGTTAAGCATTCAGTGCACGGTCAAACCTGGGGTCATCCCATTGCTTCGCAACATTTTGTGCACGGGTCAGCTGTAACATGCTCGCGCGGTTAAGCCTTGGCATCTGGCAGTTTGTGCACCGTCAAGAGGTGATATAAAATGGTTTGTAACATGCTCGTGGGGTTAGTTGGCAATGTTCTGGCGGTCTGGTGCACCGTCAAGTGGAACATCGAATGGTTCATGAAAAGCCCGCGCGGTCAAGTGTATACCCTCTAGCGGTCTTGTGCACGGTTAAATGGCACTATTCTGGTGGTTAGATGAGGGTGCGTGGTCATGTTTGGGGGAAATTTGGCAGAGTTCCATTTAGTGGATCACATGGTGGAGCTCCATTTGGCGGATCAGTTATATAGCGAAGTTCTCATTTGAAACAGTTATATGCTGCGACATTTGTGGAGTTTAGTGGTAACATTTAAAGGATGGATATAACGTCTGTTCCATTATTAGCATATGGTTCAGTCTTGGTGGATATAACATTTGGAACAGCTCTAAATGTGACGGATATCCATTGTGTGCTGGGATAGGAATACCATATATGGTATTAGATGGAACCGTTGGGAACCGCTGCGACATTTGGCGGAACAGAAATGGATGTAACGTGATATGTACAGCTAGTTGAAACGTTTCAACGGAAATTAAAAGATAGAATATGGTTATATGATAACCATAATATAGATGGAATATGAAAATACGGGTAGCAGACGAGTCAAACCCGTTACTTATCCTCCCACTGAACGCTTAAATAGACGATTCTGGCCACATTTCCGGGGGCATTCAGATTGTTTAGAGCACAGAGCATCGTTTTTATGTTATGAGAATCTTGCAGAGATAAAACAGAAGCACCAATCCCGGGTTTGAAGTGTCCAGCTACGGTTGCTGTGCAGGTCAACATTCTCTGTTATAATTTTAGCTTTCTTTGCCTTTTGAAGGCTAATTGTAATTTCTAAAAGAGAGGTCTTGAAAACTTTGTACAGCATTATGTTTGTAGTTGCTGAAATTGATTCCAGAACCATTTTTTTGTACCACTTTAAAGAGATTAATTGGATCGGTACCCATTGGAGGGGGACCTGGAGACGTAGCCCATTGAAGGGGGTGAACTCCGTTATAAACTTCTGTTTGTGACTCTCTGATTCTGTGTTTTTTTTTCACATTTGTTTATCAGTTTTGCTTTTCATTTCTGTTTTAAGCATTTAATTTATGTTAATATTGTTTCATGAATTAAGCAAACTGATAAATGCATTATTTAAAAACTTTTTTCACTCAAGTTGAGATCCGACGGATCATATTATGGTATCAGAGCAGGTTAACTGCTTATGCAAGTTTGTGAATGCTTACCAGGTCCAGGTTAAAGCTTGGTGATGGAGAATTAATTGAAGGAGATCCTAAAATTGGCTCAAGGAGAACATTCTCAAGAACCATGTCTTCTCCGCGAGGGGAAGAAGAAGGACATACAGAACGGGAAAAACCTGTTATTTCTGAAACTGAGTTTTTGGAGGCTTTTATCAGCATGAAAGCCATGATGGAAATTCTACTTGATGAGCGAGCAGAAAGGAAGAACAAAGAAGAAGGCTCTTCATCCAAAGATGCAAAAGTGAAGAAGGAAGAAAAGGGTAAAGGAGTAGGAAGTGATGGTGATCCTCCTGATACTAATCAAACTTTCTCTTCTTCTCATGCTTCTCATTCACATAATGCTAATGCAAGTCCTAATATTCCTTATTTAAAATTGGATGTTAAATTTGAATTGCCAATTTATAATGGAGATTTAGATGCTAAAAAGTTAGACAATTGGATCAAGCAGCTTGAAGTATATTGCAGGGTGCAGGGCATTACTGATGACCCTTCTAGAATTCAATTGGCCACTTTGAGAATGAGTGGAATGGCTCTTACTTGGTGGGAGAGAAAGACTCAGCAAGATCTTCGAAAGAACGGTAAAATTATTTCAGTTTGGAATGAATTCATTGAAGTATTAAGGAAGCAATTTTATCCTTTAGGACATATTCAACAATTAACCATGAGTTGGCAAATGTTTAGAAAGATAAAGGACAAAATATTCAAGACTATACTCATGAATTCAGAAAGAGGACCATTGCATTGAATGTTTTATTAGATACACAGGAAACTCTTCTTAAGTACATTGGTGGCATGCATTCTTATTTGAGACATACTTTGTTGATGTTTAACCCCAGTAATTTGGATGATGTATGTGTTCAAGCCACACATTTAGAAGCTAGGGGGAAGCATGGTAATGATACTTTTGTGAAAAAAATCCTTTAAATTTGACAGCAAATCTAAAGCTAAAGATAAGGGGAAAAAGAAGATGCCTACCGTTAAGAAAGAGGGTGAAAAGCCTACATGTTTGCATTGTCAGAAGGGACATGATGTCTCTAAGTGTTGGAAACTTCATCCGGAGTTAAGGCCAAATACGTACGGAGGAAACAAAGATAAAGGAAAAGCAAGAGCTACTGCAGCAGTTGTTTAAGACTTGGGATCCAACTCAGGTGATGAAACAAAGGTTACAGCTATCGGAATCCAGGGTAAGGGTAAAGGTATCTCACTTCCCATTGATGCAAAATCAAGTTCTAGTGCAAGTACAATTCTGCCATCTACTTCTAAGCAAAATGATAAAAATATAAGTGCACTGTTTCATGTTCATGTCATTGCAAATCACACAAAGATTGATACATTGTTTGATAGTGGTTCACAAGTAAATCTGATATCAGAAGAAGTGGTTAAGAAATTGCATTTAGTTACTATGCCTCATGAAAAACCCTATCCTCTTAGTTGGGTTACTAATGATACACAATTGAAAGTTACAAAGAAATGTGTATTAAAGTTTGCAATTACTGGAAAGTTCATTGATGAGGTATAATTGGATGTAGTACCACTTGACATTTGTGGAATTGTACTCGGGAGTCCATATTTGTATGACCGAAAAGTAGTCTTTTATAGAGAGCAGAATAAGTATCATCTTTTTAAATATGGGGTGGAATATATTGTACGAGCACATAAGACAAAAACAAATCTAGCAATAGTCTCTACATGACAAATGAAGAGGCTGGTAAATGCTAGTAAGAATTTTGTGTTAATGATGGTTAAGGTGAAAAATGATGAGATCTCTAAATCTTTTGAAGGATGTGATCCTAAACATAAATCTAAACGGATTGAAATTATTTCTAAGTATGATAATTTATTTCAATATCCGAAAGGGTTACCACCAAAGAGAGAAATTCAGCATGAGATACATTTGCAACAGGATGTGCCACTCCCGAACATAGCCATGTACCGGATGTCTGTAATGCAGAATGAGGAAATCAAGAAGCAGGTTCAGGAGCTGATTGAGAAGGGGGTCATCCGGCCAAGCACTTCTCCTTGCCGCTCTCCTATAGTCTTGGTTCCAAATAAGGATGGGTCTTGGAGGATGTGCATTGACTATAGGGCCCTTAACAAAATCACCATTAAAAACAGGTTTCATCTTCCTCGCATTGATGATTTGCTTGATCAGTTAAAGCATGCAATTTATTTTACAAAATTGTATCTGCGTAGTGGGTATCATCAAATTCGTGTTGCTGAAAATGATGCCTAGAAAACAATGTTTAAAACAAAACAGGGTTTGTATGAATGGCTTGTGATGCCTTTCGGGCTCTGTAACACACCTACTACTTTCATGCGGGTCATGAATGATGTCTTTCGTCCATTCATTGATGATTTTGTAATTGTATATCTGGATGATATCCTCGTGTTTAGAAAAACCTGGGAGGAACACATTGTACATGTGAAGAACGTTTTAGATGTACTAAGGAAGGAGAAGCTTTATGTAAAAATGTCTAAATGTGAGTTTGCAAAAACTTCTTTAGTATATATGGGCCATATTATTGGTGGAGGCCACCTGCAAGTGGACCCAGCCAAGGTTGTTGTCATTGTAAATTGGCCACGACCTAACACCGTTACTAAAATCTAAAGTTTTCTGGGTGCGGTTCAGTATTGGAGGAAATTCATTTCTGGGTTTTCTTCCATTGCTGCTCCATTACATGCGTTGACAAGTGTTAAATAAATTTTCCAGTGGGGAGGCAAGCATCAGAGAGCCTTCGACACTTTAAAGGAAAGGATCAGCACAGCACCAGGTCTGATGTTGCTAGATTTGCAGCAGCCATTTGAGATCGAAATAGATGCCAGCGGGTTTGCCATGGGAGCCATTTTGATGCAAGGGAGGAAGCCAGTCTGTTACCATTCAGAAACGTTCTCTACTGCGTTAAGTAACTATCTGACTTATGACAAAGAGTTGTATGCTTTAGTACAAAGTGTGAAGAAGTGGAAACATTA
The DNA here is from genome assembly GCA_001517045.1 of Pseudotsuga menziesii. Classification (NCBI taxonomy): domain Eukaryota; kingdom Viridiplantae; phylum Streptophyta; class Pinopsida; order Pinales; family Pinaceae; genus Pseudotsuga; species Pseudotsuga menziesii. Next base: position 186,027 of record LPNX010607640.1, read on the forward strand.
TATCATGGGAAAAGAAACAGTGATACATACTGATCATCAGCCACTTCAATATTTACAATCTCAAACTAAAGTACAGCAAAGTAGGCATTTAAGATGGATGGGATTCTTGCAACAGTTTCATCTCGTAATTAAATACAAAAAGGGAATTCATAATAAGATAGCAGACATGTTATTGAGGCTTCCTACAAACACTTCAATCATTCTTCAGAACAGTTCATTAACACATGAAATTTACATTGAACAGTATGCAGAAGATAAAGATTTTAAGAACGTACATGCATCACTAATACATGGTAAACTAGAAGAGAACTATTATGTGCATAATCAAATCCTGTATCATCTCGGTAAACTCTGTATTCCAGAGAAAGAGAGAGTGCATGTGATCCGAGAAGCACATAGTTCATTGATTGCAAGACATTTTGGTGTAAGTAAAACATTGACAATATTGCAGAATCACTGTTATTGGCCTCAGATGCAAGAAACTGTAGCTAAATACATACGAGGATGTGTTATGTGTGCAACGAGTAAGCCTAGAAATAGGAAATTGGGTTTGTACACACCTCTTCCAGTTTCTTCTCGTCCCTGGGAAAGCATTTCTATGGAATTTGTAGGAGGACTACCTATGTCTAGAAAAGGGCATGATTACCTATATGTTGTTGTGGACAGATTCAGCAAAATGTGTATCTTAATTCCATGTAACAAATAGATCACTGCTGAACAAACAGCTCATCTATTCTTTCAGAATGTTTGGGTACATTTTGGGCTACCCATGTCTATTGTATCTGATCGGGATTCCCAGTTCTTGGGAGAATTCTGGTCAACTTTATGGGAGCTTATGGATACTAAACTTAAGAAAAGTATAGTTTTTCATCCACAGACTGATGGGAAAACAGAGGTAGTAAACAGAACAGTGGTTCAGCTACTCAGAGGATATTGTAGTAAACATCCTAAACTTTGGGATGAGTAGTTGCAGTATATACAGCATGCTTACAATCATGCAGTTCATTCTTCCACGAAAAGATCTCCTTTTGAAACTTGTTTTGGTTATCTGCCAAAAAAACCGATGGACTTCTCTTTTGGCAAAGATGCAGTGGATGGACATCATGATGCAGATAAAGCTCTAAGATTCATTCATGGAATCCAAGCAATGCAACAGGCAGTTTAGGAACAGTTGGAGAAGATCCAGGAAAAGTACAAATCCAGGCATGACAAGCATCGAGTTGATCATCAATTTTAGGTTGGTGACATAGTTTGGTTACATATCACCAAAGAAAGAATGAAGGGTGAAGGTAAAAAGCTTAAGCCTATCAGGTATGGTCCTTTTGAGATTCTGGAAAAGATTGGTACTAATGCTTTTCGCTTGAATTTACCTCCATACATGCAAATCTTTTCAGTTGTCAATGTTGAGAATCTTAAACTATATGAGCCTCCTATGATCATGGATGAGGAAACTAACATACAAATTCCTTCAGTTGATGATATGGCACCTAAATACATGAAAGAGTTGTAGGATGATGTTATTCTTGACATAAATGTAAGGACTTCATGAAGGGGGAATGTTGAGTACCTTCGAGTGGGGCTTAAAGGCATGCATCCTAGCAAAGCAAGATGGATGGAGATTGGAAAAGTGAGGGAGCTGTACCCTCACTTACTTGCAGAGTGACTCAGGATTTTGGTGGTCCAAAAGCTCTCCAATGGGGAGGAATGATCCAGTGGATTATTCATCTTCAAAAATTACACTGATCCAATATGGTACAATGGTTATTAATCTATGGTTCACAGAACATAACATATGTTGTTAACCCATATGCTAAACATAGTGCGAGACTAGCCTTAATGTATGTTCCATCTACCATTCAAACAGTGCAATGTTCCACATATATGCTAATCGGTGCAATGTTACATATATATATATGATATGATATATTATAACCAAAGTCCACGGTGCCCAGTCCGATGGTTATCATTTAACATTTGTGCAAAGGGCCGTGCGGTTAGACATAACATCTCATGGTTCGAATGGTCCAGTCTCACGGTTAAGCATTCAGTGCACGGTCAAACCTGGGGTCATCCCATTGCTTCGCAACATTTTGTGCACGGGTCAGCTGTAACATGCTCGCGCGGTTAAGAGTTGGCATCTAGCGATTTGTGCACCATCAAGAGGTGATATAAAATGGTTTGTAACATGCTCATAGGGTTAGTTGGCAATGTTCTGGCGGTCTGGTGCACCATCAAGTGGAACATTGAATGGTTCGTGAAAAGCCCGCACGGTCAAGTGTATACCCTCTAGCGGTCTTGTGCATGGTTAAATGGCACTATTCTCACAGTTAGATGAGGGTGCGCGGTCACGTTTGGGGGACATTTAGCGGAGGTCCATTTAGTGGATCACATGGCGGAGCTCCATTTGGTGGATCAATTATATAGCGAAGTTCTCATATGAAACAGTTATATGCTGCAACATTTGTGGAGTTTAGTGGTAACATTTAGAGGATGGATATAACGTCTGTTCCATTATTAGCATATGGTTCAGTCTTGGCAGATATAACATTTGGAACATCTCTAAATGTGACAGATATCCATTGTGTGGCGGGATAGCAATACCATATATGGTATTCGATGGAACCATTGGGAACCACTGCGACATTTGGCGGAACAGAAATGGATGTAACGTGATATGTACATCCAGTTGAAACATTTCAACGGAAATTAAAAGATAGCATATGGTTATATGATAACCATAATATAGATGGAATATTAAAAGACGGGTAGCAGACGAGTCAAACCCGTTACTTATCCTCCCACTGAACACTTAAATAGACGATTCTGGCCACATTTTCGGGGGGATTCAGATTGTTTAGAGCACAGAGCATCGTTTTTTCTGTTATGAGAATCTTGCATAGATAAAACAAAAGCACCAAGCTCGGGTTTGAAGTGTCCAGCTACGGTTGTTGTGGAGGTCGACATTCTCTGTTATAATTTTAACTTTCTTTTCCTTTTGAAGGCTAATTATAATTTCTAGAAGAGAGGTCTTGAAGACTTTGTACAACATTCTGTTTGAAGTTGTTGAAGTTGATTCCAGAACCATTTTTTTGTACCAATTTAAATAGATTAATTAGATCGGTACCCATTGGAGGGGGACCCAAAGACGTAGCCCAGTGAAGGGGGTGAACTCCGTTATCAACTTATGTTTGTGACTCTCTGATTCTGTGTTTTTTATTCACATCTGTTTATTAGTTTTGCTTTTCATTTCTGTTTTAAGCATTTAATTTCTGTTAATACTGTTTCATGAATTAAGCAAACTGATAAACGCATTCTTTAAAAACTTTTTGCACTCAAGTTGAGATCCGACGGATCAGGTATGTAGTTTGTTAGGAGTAAAATTGCATATTCAAGCTAGAATCATAGTCAAATATGTTTATACTAGAGTAAAAGTGTGTATCCAAGGTCTAAACCTCTTATAGTGTTAAGGATACTTCTATCCATTAATTCCTTTTATGTGACGACAAACTTTGTGTCATAACTTAGATGGAGAAGTTCCATTTAGAGGTATAACAAGTACTATTATGATGGAGGAATTTTAACTCTCATCTGCCTCATGTGTGCCCTATTTTCCATATAACCCTAATGCATTTCTTGGAGGTTGGGATTCTTAGAGGAGAGAAGTACGAGATTCAGAATTGAAGGTTTCACGAGGTGCACTGATTAAAGGAAGGTATTATGTACTTTCTCCATTCTTCAATAAAATATTAAACATTATTCCCTTTCAAAATAGTTTTGTATATGTATGTCTTATTTTTTATTCCTTATTGATGTTTATGAGATCAATGAAATTTGTTATTTTGAATAACACTCTTTTATATGTAGTCAAATTGGTTTGAGGAAGGTCTTGAACTGCATTTGTAGGTTCCTTGATTGGAGATCAAGAGTAGAACTTAAGAAGAGGCTTGGATCAACCTTATGTTTGTAAGGTACACACCCTCTTAAACCCTTAACCTTTTTCTTAATTATTGTGTTTTCATAATCTTATATGTATTCCTTTTAACCCTAGTATATTGGTGGCCTCACCCCAACCATAGGAACACTTCCCTAACAACAAAAATGATGACTCCACTGGGGAGAAGTCTATAATATTTGGGGTATCCAATACTATTTTTCCAGTATATTTGAAGTTTTAAGTTTGATTTCAAGTTAGGAACAGTCATTGAGTATTTTTAAACACTTGCATTGTCAATTTGGGAATTTGCCCTCACATTTTTTAGAACTTTTAGTACCCACACACTTGTGCTATACTGTATAATAGAATGTCTTCTAGGTACACATAGGTGGATGTATTCTCATCAGCATGTCACAAGATATTGTGCATGTTTTTCACTAGCGTGTCACTCCTGTAGATGAGTTTTTCACTATCAAGGTTGTTTGGGAGGTTTTGGTTTCATTTTTTGGGGTCCCTATTGTTCCTGGGTCTTTGTAACACCCCTTGGGAGTAGTGTCTTATCTTGTGATTGATATTGATTTGATGTTTGGAATAGTTTTGAAGCAATTTTAGGCTTAATATCCACACTTGGGATGCCTTTGGTTTGAATGGTACTTTGATCAACCTCTGTTACTACATATAGACTATTTGTGAGTCATCTAAACTCTTGAAAGGTTTTCTTTTGATCATTTTCTTTCCCAATCTTGTTGTTCAAGGTCTTTATACCAAGGTGGTTAACTTGACTTCTTGTTTCAATTTTTCTCTCCAAGTAGGGTGTTATTAGTCCTTTAGCTAGTCTAGGGTCCTAATCTAATAGGTTTAGTGTAGAGATCTAAATCACTTTGCTTCCATTTCAGATTGATCTTACTTGCTTATAATTAGTTTCTTCTTTTCATCTTAAAATAAACATTAAAAAAAAAGTTCTTTATTTTGTATGCATCTTAGAATAGCTTTATAGTCATAGTTGCACATTTATATGTACTTTTTTTGAAAAAACAAACAAACTTGCTTTTGTGGTCTGCACTGTCGGTTTCCAAAAAGAAAAAGAGAAGTGAAATAATTACACTTTGAATTTCAATTTATGTATTTGTCATGTTGTTCACATATTTTGAGTCAAAACATCACTAGTTTCATGGCCATTACCCTTTGAGTAATCACAACATTTAAAAACATAACGCTAATCTTAAAATATATTAGTAACTCTTCTTTTTTCTAGGGACGATCACCTACTAGCTTAGGCTAGTGCTTTGGATTAGGATCCGACTTTAAACTATCCAAATCATTGAAACTATAACATAGTGCCCTATCTTTTGGAAATCTAACTTTGTAGAAGGTGAACCAGAAATATCCTCTAACACAAGAGTCAAGCATGAGGTTTTGTGAGGTTGAGTAGAGGAGATAGACCTCCAATTATAAATTGAGAATACACCAGAGTTGGTGCACATTTAGGGACTTACTTAGTTCTACATTTTTCCTTGTGTGGCGTCGGTGTTGTTTAAGTTTAAGGATTTTCTACCCTACCCATGTGTACTGACTAGAATTATGATTGTTCTGTTGGACCCTCTCTACAAGGTTGGTAACCTTAGTATCTTGAATTATAGGGCTCATACATAGGTGATGGTGGAAATTTATTTCCATTATACCTAGGACATACATGGGAGGAAATCCCTTACAGTCGATTTAGGAAAGTGATTTGGTGATTCAAGCACTTGGACCGAAGGAGGTGTATTGTGGACCCCAGGTAATTGTTCTTCATCCTCGACTGGTTTTTTCTAGGCTCTGATCATCCTATACTTTCCTTTAGAAGGTATCGTTTTTTTCCTGGTGTGAATACTTATGACTTTTTCTAGTGGTGTGATCATTTTTTTGTTTGTTTTCAGTCGATCTCAAAGTTTTGTTTATTTTTTAGTTGAAAAATATTGTTATTATTCCTATGGACACCAACCAAGGTGTATAAATTCTAAATCCTTGATGGCATGAGGAATTTCATAAACAAGCTAAGGATCTAGGCACACAATTAACCTCACAGAGAATTGTAGAGAATTAGCATAATGAGAGAAGAAGAAGAATTAATGAACACAAATTAATGAATCATAAATAAATGAAAAATTATATTATTACATAGGTAATACATCCTTATAAAGTAAAATAGAGTTGCTAGAAGACAACTCAAGATAGCTCATAAAGCAGGCTTACTAATTATGATAAACCCCATAGTTGGCTAAAGCACTTTCCCAATCTACAAAGAACCTCATGAATTAGCAATAGCATGTGTGAGTGATGATGAGTGAAGCAAATACTTGCTAATCCTATAATATGGAGAGAAAATAATGGAGGATGGGTTGGAAACAAAAGTTTCCAGTTTCCTAGTTGACTAGCTTTACCTTATCCACAGAAAAGCAGGATAAAGCAGATAAAGTAGAATAAAGTAGAATCTGTTGTAAAGCATAGTTACCAATTCTGGATGGCCATAAAGTGGTCAATATCAACCCAGAATCATAAATAAATCATTCCTGGGATATTGGTGGCAAGTGTTGACTATAAGGTGCAAGTGGATGACAACTATCTAAGCTAGTGGGTAGGAAATTAATCAAATAATGATTAATTATTTTATGAGTGGGTTTATTATATTCCAACACCCCCCTTTAAGCCTGACTTTATAATGATATCTCTAAACTAATCATAAATATATATGCATATAGGTCCCAGCAACAAATCTATGGCCACCCTTTTACAATTTATCTTGTCCAAATAAATGAGGAAAGAGGAAAAACCTCAAGGGGAAAATCCTCCCTTAAGAAGGGACATGTAAAGAAATACCAAAAATGTTGAACAGCTGGTGTTGTTGCTGCTCCAAAATAAATGCTAATGTCTGGAGGAATATTCTTCTTGGGAAGAAGATAAATCTGCTCACCTGGCTCAAGGATGACTACAAGATGGAAACAGGGACCATGTAGAACAACTGAGATCCAATGATGTGAAGGCAATACTGAAGGATCTTGAGACTTGTAAATAGCTCCAAGATGATGAGATGACTTGAAATTCAAACCAGTAGAGATGAAATGAGCTCCAAATAGGTGAAATAACTATTGAAGCAAATGTATAATGTCTCCATCTTCATTTACACAGAGAGGTTGTGTGCAAGTAATCTTGTAGGAACATAGAGAAGGCATAGGATCAAAGAGTGTGAATGCATGGGTTCCATGGGTAGATATAGCTTCCAAATAATCCAAGAGATCACATATTAGCACAACAATAGACTCATGGGATTATAGTGGTAAAGAACCCTCTATGGTAGAAGAATGTAAGGAGGAAAGGTAGTGATGTTCAAAATCTTCAAGGAGGCTCTGAGAATGATTTCCAAGAACAAAGGAGGAGCTGAAAAAGCACATGGGATCAAGTATGGTAAGTGGTAATACACTAAAAGGACTTGATTTGTCTAAGCAAACACCCTAGAAGTCACTGGGTTGCGCACCATCAAGGAGAGAGGAATGAAAAAAGTGTGAGAGGTCTGGCATATGGATCTCATAATCCATGATAGAATACATAGAGAACACTAAATGTGTGATTGAATCATCAATAGCAATAGAATCTCCATTATTCACTTCTTTTTCATCAACAGCATCATAAGAAGATGAATTAAGATCTTCTACTTCAAGAGACATAGAAAAAGATGCGGCTCTTCAATATTTTGTTCTTGGTTGAAAGAGGAAGAATTTGAATCAAAGAGAGTAGTAGAACAAGAACTATATGAGAAAATTCATCTTCATGATCAACTTCATCAAAGACTGTAGAGGCCGAGACATCTTGAGAGAGAGAAATCATTGAGGAGCTAGAGGCACTCTCCACACAGCTAGAAGGGTCCTCATTGTCCTTTCCCAAAACTCTATCCAATGTTGTCTAAAGATCCTTTGGGTATTCAACAGAATCAATAAGGTAGCGCATGCTTGGAGAGATAGCTATAAAAATAGCTCCAATTGCTCTATCACAATCATTCAACCAGTCACTTGGATCTTCATAAGACTCTTCACGAGCTCCAATAAATATCTCGTAGACACCTTTTCTCTTTAGATATGAAATCATATTCAATTTCCACTCTGAATAGCTTGTGAATGGAGAGAGAAGAGGAAATGATACTCTTGAATCCATTCGAAGTTGAACCTACAAAATAAACCTGTAAATTTGAAAAGGAGGATTAATTAATGAACTCTCAAAGATCTGATATCATGTAGAGATTTGATATCCTCGGCTCTGACACCATGTAGAAATTTGAAGTACTATTCTCTGATACAATGTAGGAGTTTGAGAACCTTAGCTCTGATACCATGTAGAAATTCTAAAGCCTTGATGGCATAAGGAATTTCATAAACAAACTAAGGATCTAGGCACACAATTAACCTCACAGAGAATTGTAAAGAATTAGCATAAGGAGAGAAGAAGAAGAATTAATGAACACACATTAATGAATTATCAATAAATGATAATTGATATTATTACATAGGTAATACATCCTCATAAAGGAAAATAAAGTTAGTAGAAGACAACTCAAGCTAGCTCATAAAGCAGGCTTACTAATTATGATAAACCCCATAGTTGGCTAAAGCACTTTCCCAATCTACCAAGCACCTCCCAAATTAGCAATAGCATGTGTGAGTGATGATGAGTGAAGGAAATACTTGCTAATCCTAGAATATGGAGAGAAAATAATGGAGGTTGGGTTGGCAACAAAAGCTTCCAGTTTCCTAGTTGACCAGCTTTACCTTATCCACAGAAAAGTAGGATAAAGCAAATAAAGCCTAATATGTTGTAAAGTGCAGTTACCAATTCTAGATGGCCATAAAGAGGTCAAGATCAACCAATAATGAGAAATAAATGATTCCTGGGATATATATGGCAAGTGTTGACTCTAAGGTGCAAGTGGATGCCAACTATATAAGCTAGTGGGTAGAAAATTAATCAAATAATGATTAATTATTTTATGAGTGGGTTTATTATATTCCAACACAAGGGACCCATGTGTAAGGGGATTATTTTTCTTCTCCACTTGTTAGGAATGTTGGTTCTCCCTTGATGACCACTATGAAGCTTCCAAGATTCACCCTTGGGATGTTGGTTTGGATTTTTTCCACTTCAGCTATCCTAAATTCCCTTGATGCTTCTCAAGTAAGCACCTTATATCAAGGGTGAATCAAAACCTTATCCCCCCTTGACCAGTAACATCGTCTCCTCCTCCTTCTACCTCATGTGGTGAAAGTATTCATACTAGTAACCTGTAGTCTAAAATGAATATAAGGAAGAAGAATAGGAAGAAGATGCAAAAGCAAGAGTCCAGTCACCCAACATCTGGAGTTCATGTTGGGGGAAGTCACTCAACATCTAGAAGTCATGTTGGGGGAATCCACCTAGCCTATGGAGATCATGCTGGGGGAAAACAATCATCCAATGTAAGTCATGTTAACACTGTTGAGAAACCAAAACGTATATGACATAAACATAAGTTACCTTGTAATATTTGTAAGGGATGACATCTTACTCACATGTTCCCTACTAATCCAAAAGTACAAAGAGTGTGGTCTGAATCTCAAGGATATTCTACCCTTGAACAACCTCTGATTTCTCAACAATCTATTCAACCTTTGGTTGATGAAGTGGTTGAAACTACGCAAACTTTGTTCAATCCCACTCTTCCTTTGGAGAGTGATTTTTCTACTAGTCATGTTTTCTTCACTTCCGGTTCAAAACTTTCTAGACAAGGGGGTACTCGCTTCACTTCAAACAAACCCCCACCAAGCCCTCAAATTGCTTCCTTTGATTGCAATAGTCTAGTTGAATCGCTCCTTCCTTATATTGTGCCTTTTCAAATAAAGGTTCAAGTTAAATGTTACATTGTTTCTAGTTTTATTGTAGATGAATGAGCCTCTGTTATTATTTTATTTGTGCATTTTTGGAGAGGTATGGGATCTCCAAACCTTGTCTCGATAGGTTAATAAACCACTAGATTTTGATAGAAGACCTAGCAAAACTTTGAGAATCCTTTCTCAATCTCCTGTTACTTCAGGTGGGAACAAATTCTTAGTTGATTTTATGGTTATGGAGGACCCCTTGGACTTCAATATACTCCTTGGGTGTGATTACGTATATGTTATGAATGATGTGGTGTCTACACTCTTTTGTGTGATGTATTTTACTCACAACAAAAGCATTGTCACTATTGATAAACTAACATTTTTTGAACCCTCTAATGACCTGAATTTAGACCAAGTATATACTTTGTCAATTCCCAGTGCTTCGATAGACACTACCCTACCATAGGTGAATTATGTGGCTGCATATCCCTTGTGTCCAATTGCTACTGAGCCTTTGTCAGCATTCTTATCTTCTTCAAATTTGGTCCCGATAGTTAACCAGGTGATCCATCCAATGGGGAAATCAGATCCCACTCTCCACCCTATTGATCCAACTTAATATTAAGACATGTTTTATATATGGGATGGTATAATCTCTTCATATGAATGTTTCCTAGATTCTATGAGACAATATGAATTTTTTTTGTATGTTGACCCAGTTGTAGTTACATTCATCACTAATTTTCCTTTTGAGTCTAATATTACTGATGATTGATCCTCACACGTTGGTACTTTTGATTCTTAGGTCTCTCCCATAGAGCAACAAGTCGATGATCGTGATAAGTTTGATTATGTTTGTAGAAATTTAAACTCCTGCAATGTTGTGTTTATTCCTATAGACTCCATCACCTCTTTCAACTTTGGTCTTCCTTTTGAGTTTGATCTTGGTTATTGTAAAATATCAAGCCTTGTAACTATAAAGTATTTATTAGTCATATTGTCCCTGATTATGCATGTTGTTTAATTTAGATAAGTTGAATGTATTTCTACCAAAGTGAGTTGTGCCGTATATTTTCTTTTAGATATGATCTTGGTACTATTGTTTCTTGGAGACAATATTTTTAGATAGATTCATGGTCGCTTACTGGTCATTTTTGACATATTTCTTGAACCCTTTAGGTATATTCAAAAACTTGCATATAGGTGTAGGCCTCCCCTCTATTACGATGCATTTCAACCTTGTTTAGTCTAAATTTTCCATAGGGTCAAACCTGTCGGATATTGGTGTGTTAGTTGTCTCTTTATGTGTTTTCCACTTGTATAGTAGTAGATCCTACCTAACATAGGTCATTTTAGTTAGAAACCCTATTCCATTTTGGTACCCATGCTAATATTTGCTAATAGGCTCATGAGCCTTTGTAGATTTTCCCTAACTTTGAGAAGAATCATCATGCCTTTCTTTTTCATATATTTATGGACATTCCCTATAAGGATCCTTTTTTTTGTTTAATTTGTAACTACATTTGCATCTACCCTTCTTGTGCTCATGATCATGATGCAAGATTTCAATGTTTTAGCTCATTATATAATAACTCATCTCTTCTCTCATCATCACTCAACCTTGTATCATTTTTCCATTGAAACCTGACACCTTTTGCTTGTAGGAGATTCCCCCTAAGTGTCCTTATCTTTCTTGTGTTCATTGTACTATGCATAGTTCCTTGCCCTTTGAACTATTTCCACATGCCCCTCATGTTATATTTTTATCATTAAGCTAGCAATACATTAGGATCTTTAACTGAGAGAATAACAAGCACAACAATCAAACACAAGAGACAATGAACACACTATTTATCCTCAGGGAAACCATAAATGGTGAAAACCCCACAACTTCCTCAGAGATAGAATCAATACCAAAAATAGAACCCAAAATAGTAAGGTGATCTCCCGACAGCAGTAACCTTCTTTTTGTCTAGCCCCAGTGTCTTCTCCTTCCTCAACTATGCGCTACACTCGAGTGTGTATGACATGTGTGATAAATAGAGAGGCCAGCTCTCTATTTATACTAATTCTTGACATGACTAAACCCTACTAGGGCCAACCTCTCTAGGAGAGTCTAATAATCCTAGTGCCCCATAACTGCGGGGACTTTAACCATTAGCCAATAGGAGGGTTACCCACAATGACTTGACATGACTTGTTTACATTATAGAACTTCCTGATAGGAACATCGAGGCATGACATGACTCAAGTAAATCCTAGAATAAACATTGGGTTACAATATATAAGAAATACAAGTGAAATACATTCCAAAGTTACATATACATCAACACTCCCTCTTAACTAGGAAGGTATTCTTTCGACACAATTTTCAGCACAAGTCTTCTTCTCTGTATCTTATGGATCATCATTGAGTCCTCATCATCTTCAAGTCATATTCATATTCAAGTCATCTTCATCTTCAATTCATCTTCATATTCAAGTAATCTTCATCATCGGATATGGATCATCACTCGATCTGGATCACCACAGGACATCATCACTGGATTTGGATCATCACTCAATTTGGATCATCACTGCTGGATCATCATCACTAGATTTGGATCATTATCACTTGATCTGGATCATCACTAGGTCATCATCACGGGTGTTGTCTCTTGATTCTTCTCGTCATAGGAATTTCTACAAAGCCAGCCCTTTTTCATGTTGGATGTACATCTACAGAACCAGTCCTTTTTCATACTAGATGTATCATCACAGAGCTAGTCCTTTTTCATACTAGATGTGGCATCTACACAGAGCTAGTCCTTTTTCATACTAGATGAGTCTTCACAGAGCTAGTCCTTTTTCATACTAGAAGTGGGATCTACCCAGAGCTAGTCCTTTTTCATATTGGATGAGTCTTCACAGAGCTAGTCCTTTTTCATACTAGATGTGGGATCTACCCAGAGCTAGTCCTTTTTCATACTAGATGAGTCTTCACAGAGCTAGTCCTTTTTCATACTAGATGTGGGATCTACCCAGAGCTAGTCCTTTTTCATACTAGATGAGTCTTCACAGAGCTAGTCCTTTTTCATACTAGATGTGGGATCTACCCAGAACTAGTCCTTTTTCATACTAAATGAGTCTTCACAGAGCTAGTCCTTTTTCATACTAGATGTGGGATCTATATAGAGATAGTCCTTTTTCATACTAGATGTGTATTCACAGATCCAACCCTTTTTCATGCTGGATGTGGGATCATCACATACATCTGACAATGGAAGGAACCAATCCTCTCACCATGTCATAGCTCTTACATCTATCCATGGGAGGAACCAATCCTCTCACCATGTTAGAAGGGTACAGTACTTACATATGACCATGGAAGGAACCAATCCTCTCACCATGTCAGAAGGGCACAACACAGACACATCACTTCCTCTTGGGAGGAATCTTGATCTGGAGAACACCAAGCTTCTCCCTGAAGTACTCAAACTTCACCCTAGCCAATGGCTTAGTCAACACATCAGCTATCTGTTCATCTGTCACAACATATTGGAGATTCACTGATCCTCTCTGCACCATATCCCTGATATAGTGATACTTGATCTCGATATGCTTCAACTTGTCATGGAACACTGGATTCTCTGATAGCTTTACACAACTCTGGTTGTCACAGTATATACAAGTAGCATCTAACTGGAGATCAAATCAATTAGACAGTAGCTTCCTCATCCATACAGCCTCACAACTAGATGAACAGGTTGTGACATATTCTGCTTCAGCTGTACTCAGTGCCACACAGGATTGCTTCCTACTAAACCAAGAGATCACACTTGATCCCATACTAAAGCAACACCCTGAAGTGCTCTTCCTATCGATGGAAATACCTACCCAATCTGAATCAACATAACCCTCCAGGTTAATCCTTTGATCAGTCTTATACTTGAGCCCATAATCAACCGTACCCTTTAGGTACCTTAGAATGTGCTTTGCAGTAGTCAAGTGAACATGTCTCGGATCTGTCAAGTATTGGCTCAAGGTGTTCATAGCAAAGCAAATATCTAGTCTCATGTTCGTCAAGCACATCAAGGACCCAATCATATGACTATACATCCTGGCATCAATCAACTCTAATGAATCAACACTCAATAGCTTCAGGTTCAATGCCATAGGTGTGGTTAATGCCTTGCAGTCCATCATCCCAAATCTCTTTAGGATCTCTACTACATACTTCCCTTGTCCAAGGAAGATTCCATCCATATTCTACCACACCTCCATACCTAGAAAATAATGTGTCATACCCAAGTCCTTCATTTCGAACTCGACAGCAAGATTTCTCTTTGTATCAGCAATCAACCCATCCATACCTGTCACAAACAGATCATCTTCATATATTAGGAGCATCACTGGGTTTCCATCTTCAACCTTGTAGTAAAGGTTGGAATTTTCTTTACTCTTGGTAAAGCCCAAACTGGATAGAAAGCTGTCAATTCTACCTTACCATGTCCTGGGTGACTGTTTCAAGACGTATAGGGATTTCTTCAATCTACACACATGAGACTCCCTGTCATGTGTCTCAAAATCGAGTGGCTACTCCACACACACTTCCTCTTCCACTACACCATTCAATAAAGCAGTATTGACATCCATTTGGTGTATCTTCCATTTCATCACTGCAGCCATAGCAAGTAATGATCTAATGGAAGTGTATCTGGCTACAGGTACAAAGGTTTCTTCATAGTCTATTCCTTCTTTCTAGGAGAAACCACTAGCAACAAATATTTCTTTATATTTTTCTATGCTACCGTATGCAGCATGCTTAATCTTGTAGATCCATTTGGAAGTTACAACTGACTTCCCTTCTGGTCTTGGGACAACATACCAAACATCAATCTTCATGATCAATTGATACTCTTTGATCATAGCACCCTTCCATTCTTTATGCTCTACCGCTTCTTCATAATTGGAAGGTTCTTTATTAATGAAATCACATAGTAATGCTACATAACTGGAACAGGATCTGGTCCTCTTTCTTTCTCTGTGATTCTCTTCTGGAACCCCATATCTTTCCACACCTTGGATAATTTCTCATACCCAAGAAGGTTTCCTCTTGTGAGGATTCTTCTCTTGAGGTGGATCTACAGGTCTTTGTGGTTCTTCAAATTCTCAATCTTCTTCTTGAGTTTCTTTGTTCATGATTGTATCATGAATTTTGGGTGCTTCTGCTTCTTCAGGTTCTTCATCAAGTTTCTTTCTGGATTTGATGTAGGCTAAATCTTCATCAAATGTTACATCCCTGCTGATGTCAATCTTCTTGAACCCTGGGAAGTATATTCTGTAAGCCTTCAAGCTCTTAGAGTATCCCACAAATATACCCTTCTTTCCTGAAGGATCTAATTTTGTCCTCCTCTCTTTTGGAATGTGTATGTACACTAGACAGCCAAATATTCTGAGATGTATAACTTCTGGTTTCTTACCGGAGAAGACTTCTTTAGGAGTCTTGTTCTTGAGTACTCTATGTGGAGTACTGTTCTATACATACACCATTGTTCTAGCTTCTTCTGCCCAAAGATGCATAGGAATATCTTGATCATGAAGCATAGCTCTTGCAGCTTCCATGATGGTTCTATTCTTCCTTTTTGCAATCCCATTCTGTTTTGGATTATATGGGGTGGACAACTCCCTCTTAATCCCTGAGTCTTTGCATAATTCTTTGAATTCATTTGAAGTGAATTCTCCGCCATTATCTGATCGAAAATTCTTGATCTTCTTTTCAGTGTGGTTCTCGATCAAGGCTTTGAATTCCTTGAACTTTCTGAATACTTCATCTTTGTTCTTCATGAAGTAAATCCATGTCTTCCTAGAAAAGTCATCAATAAAAGAAACATAGTAGGCATACCCACTTAGAGAACTTGATGACATTGGTCCACATACATCAAAGTGGATGATTTCCAATATTCCTTTTGCCTTTTTGTCGCTACTTGGAAATGTCTTCTTTGTATTCTTTCCTTTCACACATCCTTTGGAGAATCCATCATGTTTTGCTTGAATTTATGGAAGACCTTCAAAATCTTTGCTTGCAAGTGGTAGTGCTCTATAATTCACGTGTGCAAGCCTTCTATGCCAAAGTTCATTTGGTTCTACTGAGTCATGAACCAAAACTTGTTATGGTTGGCCCTTCAACTTATATAGACCTCCTTCTTGTTCCCCAATCACTATTGCATCGTCAAAAGTATTTCTCTTTAGCCACATAAGAACTTGGCAATCTATGAAAGAAACCCTCATTCATTTTGCATCCAATGCAGATATGGATAGGAGGTTCTTCTTTAGTCCTGGAAAAAAAATACATTCTTCATCTTCATAGACTTTCCAGAGTCTAGTTTATAGGAGGATTCACCACTTCCTTTTATTGGATACTGGTAGTCATCCCCAAGTTTCACCTTGTGAGGTGACTCATGTTCTGATAGATTCACAAATGATTCTTTGAATCCCTTCATGTGCTTGGAAGCACCACTGTCTATGAGCCAATCATTTCTTCCATGTGAAACAGTTCCCGTGAGAGCAGAGATCAACACATATTCTTCATCACTTGAAGAATCAATTTCTTGTCTAATTCTCTTTGTGGAAGGTTCATCATCCTCTGTAGCATGATCATGATGTCTCATTAGAGGAAATTTCAACTCAAAATGGGCCTCCTAAAATGAACTAATAAAATAATAGTTAAAATAATAAAATAATATTTATTAATTTTGGAGGAAGAAAAGAAAAAAACTACTTTTTTGTTTGTATTTTTGACATATCTCCCCGTGTTTTTACTCAAATTTCAATCAGGAGAGCTCGTTGGATGCGGAATTAAATTATGCATCCAACAAGTACCCACTCAGCATACTTTTGACAGACCCCGCTACCCCAAAAACAATAAATACCTGAAAAAATGGAATGATGATGATCATTCCATTTTTTCAGGTATTTCTTGTTTTTGGGGTAGCGGGGTCCGTCAAAAGTATGCCGAGTGGGTACTCGTTGGATGCGGAATTTACTTCCGCATCCAACGAGCTCTCCCAATTGAAATTTGAGTAAAACACGTGGAGATATGTCAAAAATACAAACAAAAAAAGTAGTTTTTTTTATGATACCTATCCCCAAATTTATATTAAAAAAGTGTTTAAGACCTATACGGTATTTCAAATTTAAAGCAATTTCATTGGCTAACACATGATGACATGGAATTTGAATAAAAGTTAAAAGGCCCATTTTGAGTTGAAATTTCCTCTAATGTGTCTTGTTTTCCTTCTTCTTCTTTAAGTTCTGTTTATTAGGGCAGAATTTGGATATGTGACCTTTATCATCACATGTGTAACATCTAATGGTAGACAGATCTCTTCTAGAGTGTGAAATCTTACCTTTGGAGTGATGATGGTTCCTTCTGATTTTCTTGGTGTGGGTTGTGAGAGCTTGATCTTCACTTCCCATCTTTTCTTCTTAAGCTACTATCCGAGCTTCTTCTTGAGAGCATTCTTCCCATAGTCTGTTGAACTTGACTAACTTATTTCTGGCATAGATCCCTTGAATAAAAGAGTCCCATGATCTAGGGAGACCATTCAAGGTGGTCATCACAATCTCTGCATTTTCCACTTCTTCATCTACTGCTTCCAGTTGTTCCTTGATCTGAGATACCCTTGTAAAGTAAGACTGGATGGTCTCAGCATTCTGTATCTTTAGATTCTTCAATTGGTTTCTCAGAGTCATCTTCTAGTTTATGTTCTTCCCTTCAAACAATTTGGTTAGGGCATCAAACATAGCTTTAGGTGTCTTGAGGGAGGACACCTATGGTATGAGGTGATCCTTGATTGAATCAGCAATAATCCTCTTTGCCATAACCAACTTCTTCTTATGTAAGGCCTTAGCCTTATCTACCTCTGGAACTGGAACCTCCTCATTTATATAGGAGTCCAACTCATTTTCTTCCAGGACCAGGGAGATCCTATACTTCTAGGCTCGGAAGTTATCAGCTCCCTCAAGATTTTCATCAAGCTTGGTATTATGAGACATCTTAACTGAGGACCTCAAATGGAAATACAAAAAGATTTAGATCTTACTAGGTCAAGATGTCGGATCTGGATTTGGAGCTGAAATCCTGTAGTGTTGGTTCAGTAGCAGATTAGGGTTTTTCTTTTCTGGAGTTATGTCCGACCAAATGCTTTGAATTTGATCCCTAACTTTGATTTTGGGGAGGAGATCAATCCAAGCCTGGGCTCATTGAGAAATTACTCTTCTGTGAAAAGCCCTAATTTTCAGCAGCAGTGTTGGGTCCAAAACTCAAAAACCTCAAAATTGGATTCTGCTTCAATAGAAAGATGCACCCTAAGGAGGATAGTTAATCCAACCTTATTTTGCTGAAAATATGTGGAGGAAGATCCACAAAGTAGGAAGACCTAGTTCCCACAGCTGCACAGTGTCTTCTTCTCAGGTTAGTTCTGATACCATGTCAGATTTTTATCATTAAGCTAGCAATACATTAGGATCTTTAACTGAGAGAATAACAAGCACAACAATCAAACACAAGAGACAATAAACATAGTGTTTATTCTTGGGGAAACCATAAATGGTCAAAACCCCACAAATTCCTCATAGATAGAATCAGCACCAAAAATAGAACCCAAAACAATAAGGTGATCTCCCAATAGCAGTAACCTCCTTTCTATATAGCTCGAGTGTCTTCTCCTTCCTCAACTACGCGCTACACTTTAGTGTGTATGAGATGTGTGATAAAAATAGAGGCCAACTCTCTATTTATACTAATTCCTGACTTGAGTAAACCCTACTAGGGCCAACCTCTCTAGGAGATTCTAATAACCCTAGTGCCCCGGAACTACGGGGACTTTAACCCTTAGCCAATAGGAGGGTTACCCACAATGACTTGACATGGCTTGTTTACATTATAGAACTTACCGATAGGAGCATCGGGGCATGACATGACTCAAGTACATCCCAAAATAAACATCGGGTTACAATATATAAGAAATACAAGTGAAATACAGTCCAAAGTTACATATAAATCAACACCTCACACTCGTTTTCTTGCATTATGAACATTCTTCCAGCTCTCCTTCAAGCTCATTAAAAATAAAAGGAGACCATGAGTTGAATTTTCTAGGATCATTAAACCTTTACAGAAAAGGTGTATGGAGTTATCTTTAAGCTCCCATTAGAGTCGTTAAAATTGGCAAGATAGTTGAGTTAGCGTGTTCACTTCAAACTTGTTAAAGGACGTGAAGGAAAAGCCACATAGGTATAAGTTTAACCCTTTCCCAGACCATGTGGATTACTTATGAAAAATGAATACTCTAGTTCATTGTGGCTAAAATATTTTTCACTGGTTTTAGTTTACATCTTTTTTCGTACCCGGGGGACTAAATTTATGAAAAAGGAACCTTTTTTAGTTGACTTTTTCTTTTATGTTCTCTGGTTAAAACATGGAAAATATTATGGGTTCTTTTTATGTTGTTCTCATGCTTGTTAAACCCTAAGTAAAATAGCGTTGATTTTATTGTTTGTTGCCCCATACTCACAAATCAATGGAACAACACAAGTGACCTTGCTTTCCATCACACTCAATAAACTAAATCTTTATGCCTGCTATCGAAGGAGAACCTATCTAGTGACAATTTACCCCTTTTTCAGACCTAGAATACTAACTACGAAAAATGAATAACTTAGTTCTCCTGACCTAAGAGAGTTATCATTTGTAATGTTTTAAACCTACGAAAACATTAAGCCTTGGAGCTAAATTTGAAAAACTAGTGAGCATTAACTACCCTGGTCTCAACAAAAAATCCATAGGAACGTGTACTATCGAGCATGCTTTAGTTCCTTTTCAAGCTCATTATAAAGTGAAGAAGGTTCCTAAAAAGAGAAAAAGGAATGGAAGGATATTAAATGTTCTCAATATAGTGGCAGCAAGTCCTGTCATCCTTGAACAAAGCACCAGTTTGAGTCTCTCATCAGTTGGGTTATAGTTTTTGGCCTTAGGATTAATCATGATCTTAGAGTTATTACTCCTCATGTTGGTTACTCTTCCAATCATATGGACAATATGTCAATGTATTCTACATTGCATATTTGTATCGTTGGTCTTTTTGTGTCTAAATTTGCTTGAGTCACTACTGTGTCATGCTCACTTTTCAAGGATATAACTTGTGTCTACCATTATGTAGTTTTCTTGAGCCCATGTGTTGACCACTCCCTAGTATTAGTCCATTACATCATGTCTTCGATGGTCTGTTTTGTAATAATTTGTCTTAGCTCCTAATCAAACTAGTCCTTGATTTTCCTCGTGTTGGATGATGGAGGATTGTTATAGCGGATTTCACCACTCTAGGTGAATCACACTTTGTATGGCCTTCCCCTGTCTCACTGCAGACTCTTTAGACCCCATGGAACATATTTTATCCTTTGATGTTACCTTGATCATCCCTAAAAAACCATATAAAATATGATATACGCGGTTTTTTCCCTGATATCTGCATACATACACGATTTTGACCCCTATAGCCGTGTACATCGGGATGTGTGCATAGTCCAAATAATTTTGAAGTTTTCTTTGACATGGATCCGACTCATTTGACTCCTGGCCTTCCATATGCCTTGAGATCGCTCAGATTCGACCCTTCATTATCCCTTGTGAAGCTATATAAGGAACCCCTTGCTACATTGAAGGCAGATAGAGAGATTGAAAGCATCGAAACTATAGTCCATTGTTGCCTGAATTTATGCTTGAGTCTACATCCCTTTGTCCCTTTGGAGCACTGCTATGTTCTTCCCAAGATTTCCTTTTGCTAGTGAGCTTGCTATCTAAGTGATGGAGGATTGAGGTGGTGGAGGCCCAAGTGGGGGATTCAGTTTCTCCGATTCGCAGACGTGCCGTCAGAGGTTGTACCTATCTTGTAATCTCTGATTTATATTAATAAGAACTATCTTTCCTTGTCTAATGATGTGTATTTGATTGAATATTGTATCCATTGGAATATGTCAAATGCTTTTACATTATTGATTATATATGCTAGAATAGATCTAACACCATGATATATAGTATGCTTGTATTGTTCACTTGTTGTTGAGGAAGTATTATATCAATTCAAGCTGAAGATTGGAAATCTCAACGGGGATCTACTTCAACCGTCCAGAATAAGGTACGAGGTCTGATCCTTTAGTGTTAGACATTTTATTTCTATTGCATATTGGGAAAGATTGCTTTCTGGAGTCATAAATGTCTGTTGTGGTACCCCAAGCCATAGGAATTTCTCTCCATAACAGAATTGGTGACTCCGCTGGGGAGTTCCTAGTAGTTGTCCTTTGGGGGTGATTTTCTCGGCATTCAATGTATTTGAATTGCTCTTTCTCTCTTGTTTCTGTGTTGGGTCTGGGGGCATGTATTCCTGGTAGATTCTGATTGGAGTGAAGTCTATCTCATCCTGTCTGTTTGCCTTGTTTTATGCACATTTTCTTCCTGTACGCGGGTTTTTGATTTACAGTCACGTATACACGCGGTTTCCTCTGGGATTTTCGTGTATGCACGCGGGTTTACTGCGAACAGTCGCGTATACCCTGGATTTTTCCTTTTTTGTGGAAGTTAATTGGTTGTTGGGTGAATGCTATTAGTTGCTGAGTCTCCTTTGGCACTACTTGAGTCTATTTTGACCTCTGGTTCTGACTAGAAACGTTTTTTTTTTTAGCCTAAATTTTTTTTTTTTTTAGGAAAGTTCTTGTCATGGCATTTTCGATTTTTTGTTTGAGATTAGTGCATTATAGTTATTTTACCTTAGTGATTTCCTTGGATGCTTTCTATGTGTGCTTGCAGATTCTGGGGTTGGTAGAATCATTCCTTTGCTTTTTGCATCTCTTATTTTCAAAAAATCAAAAAACATTTGCTTATCATAATGCATTGCATTTTGCACTTTGCATTGTACTTGCATTAGTTCTAGATTTGCTTTGGAGTACTAGTTAGAAATTCATATAGGAAAATTTTCATTCAACATTTGAAGAAGAAATTGTGCATTTCATGTAGTAGCATACCCTGTTTACATGGACACAATGCATGTGCATTGACTGTTACGGTGTGCATTTTACTTATGTTGTGTCATAACACCACTAGTTGCACGACCATATCCTATTTTTGAGTAATAAAGCCAACTAAAATCAACGCTAATTAAAATGAATTACACTATTTTCTTTTCTAGGGTGCACCAACAAGATTAGGTTTTAGGATCTTGGAATAGTTCATTGTAAGTCAATTCTCCAAGATCACTAAACAACAACATCTAGGTGTCTGTCCAGGGAGTGTGTGAAATCCTTGGTATAACCATCATTCTCAGGATCCTCCTCTCAAACGGGAGTTAAGCACGAGGCATTGTGAGCGGTTATTGATTGGGATGACCCCTAGTCATAACTGAGTAGCACCGGTGATATTGCCAGGATTGTATTCGTATCTGGGGGCTCTTTCGAGAGTTTCGGGCTTTGCTACCCTACCCATACGGTCAATCCCACCTGCAACTATCCGCCTGAGCTTTGATTATATTGAGGTGACCTTAGTGAACTTACCTAGGATATCGAGGGGGTACGTGTAGAGGTTATTCTATATGTGTCCCGGCTAGGTTGGGGTCGGACAGCACAGTCGTTATACGCGTTGAATCTGAGGGCCACAATAATTGGTTATGTACCTCCGCTTGTGGTGACAAGGGCCTCTCAAGCCTCTCCTAGGAGAGACATACCGACCACATTCAGGAGCTCACTTATCTAGCCCTTGTTTGCTTGCATTTGGCTTTAGATTTTATTTGTGATTGCTCTGTTCACGCTAGTTGGCCTAGGGTTTACGTAAATAGAGAGTCTTTGCTTTTTGTTGAGTCATTATGGATTCGAGTGCGGTTCCACGCCGTTCTCGTCGGTTAGCAGGACTTCCACCTTCCACTTCTCCTCCTCCTTTGGGAGAGGGGCCTAGACTGTCCAGGTGGACTATGTCACACACTGATTCACACACCATGGAGGATCATTCAAAGACTATTCCTGAGCCACCTCCTCTCCTTCGTGTTGATGATGGGGAATTTACTCCTACATACGATCCTTCACCTGACCTAGCTGAGTTCGGTCCCGTGATTTCCCAAATAGGATCTTTGCATGATAGACCTACTCACCCTAGGGCTGATTCCCTGTTGACACATTACCGGTATGGAATGCCGGAAGATGTCGAGACTCACTTTGACCCTCCTAGCACTAGCTACGGTAGTTATGCTATGATTGGTTTTCCTATGCATGATTTGACATTTCATGTTGAATTCGACTTTGAGCCTAGCACTATGCCTGGAGGAAATCCCATTCCTTACCTTGCGGAGAGGTTTGGGAGTACTAGTCACATTGCACCTTCCATCCCAGTGGTGGAAGCTCCATTACATCCCCCTCCTAGGTCTATGGTTAGTGATCCAATTAGGATACCAGGTCCGAGACAGGTGACGATAGGCACTAGTACATATCTTATTATTGAGATTCCTTCATCCTCGGTTACAAGTTCTTCAAATGTACATCCTCCACCTTATCCACTTGGTCCTTCGAGCCGATATATGGCTACGAGTCAAGTCCGTGTTGTGGTTACTAGACCCATTGTGTCTCAAGTTTATATACCACCCACTGCTTCGGGAGGCTATATTCACCCTTCTAGTGGTCAGCTTGTTACATCCGGGGCATATATACCTACTTCGGGTATGTATGTTCCCCCTTCCGGAGCTTATCTTCCTACCTATGGAGTGTCCCATGGGACATCGCATGCGATGACCTATGGACCTTATTACGGTCCACAGTATGGACAGGTCTCTTCACCTTATGGAGGCGGGTATCAACAACCAGCTTAATCTCCTAAATATGGATTTGTATCCCCTACTAGTCAAGGTCCACCTTACTATGGTACTTCCACGTCACCTTATACAGGTCAAACAGGAGGAGGACACTATGGCCAAGGCCATGGTGGTGCTCAAACCTATGTGAACCAGGGAGTGGTCCATCGACCTCATCATGCTAAGCTCCCTTTCCTCGTGACACTCAACCTTCCTGACTTATCGAGACTTACAAACAATCCCGTGGCTCATGACCCGGCTTGGCCAGCTGTCCCTACCAAGCTTCCTTCGAACATACCTAAATTCAAAGGCAAACCGGGAGAGGATCCGAGCGAACACGTTACCACGTTGCACCTTTGGTGCTCTTCGAATTCGTTACATCAGGACTCAGTCCGCTTGCGACTATTTCAACGCACCCTTACAGGGCCTGCTATGAAATGGTATATAGAGTTACCAAAGGGAGCCTTTACCTTGTTTGATGATCTTGCGATGACTTTTCTTAATCACTTCCAGCTACCAGTGCGCTATGATGTTGGGACTGAACTCTTGTCGACATTTTGGCAAGATAAAGCCACCCATATTTCTGATCATAATCAGGAGTGGCGTAGACGGAAGAGATTAATTAAAGCCTTTATACCACTGGAGTTCCTTCTCGAGTGGTTCCTCAAGTCTTTATTGCCATATATCACGAAGGATGTTTCTACATCTGGAGTGCAGAATGAGGAACAAGCAATCTTTAGGGTGCATGAACTGGACTTGATTTATGCTCAGTCCAGTTTGTTGTATGAGATTATTCCTAACGCTCCTCGTTCTAGTTTCGATCCCAAGGTTAAACCTGGACCACATGACGATGGCATTGTGGGTTGTGCAAGTGTGAAACCTGCAGATTTAGTTGCAAAACAAGTTAGTCAATTGTCGCTCAACCAGTCTGCTTCGGGACAAGCTACGGCTTCGTCTAAACCCGCCCAAACGGTGAGTGTACTTTCTGTGCAATCATTGGACCAGAAGGGTAACTAGCAACCCGGACGGAATAAGAAAAAGGGTAATAATAATAGAAAGGGTGGGAATAGAAATGAGAATGCTTCCAATAATGACAAGAACGGTCAGAATGCTGGTGGGGACAAGCAAGCGAAATGTAAGGTTAAATTCCCTTGCAAGCTATGTAAGGATGATCACCTCACTTACTTGTTCCCTAGAATTGATGAAGCTTCAAGACTCTTAGCACAAGGCCCAGCTGTGCTAACGAACCCTTTACCGCATAACCAGAATATGAACTCGAAGTCCCAGGAGCAATCTAGTGAGAATGATCCACCAGAGGCTAGTGCTCGTGGGTGCATTAACATGGTCCATGCTGCCAAGGTTGTGACTCGTGTGAAAGATTATGGATCATCACAACCCAACCCAGGAAAAGAACATGATCCACCAGGAACTCCTTTGTGCATTGAGAAACTTGCAAATAAACTTGAAGCTGCACCTCGCATTCCTAAGGGGGTACTTAAGCACTCGGGGCATAATCCAAATGCTCGAGCCACGCAGAATTATTCAGTTGTCGAGGATTTGGGCCATACTCCTTATGCGATTTTTGCATTGGAAGTGCTTCAGAGTTGTCCTTCACAAAGGAAGGCTTTGCTTTCTGCTCTTGGTGTGAACGGTGATGATTCTTCCTCAGTGATCAAATTTGAAACCGCAGGTCATCAGCCTCGCTTGCCCTACTATGTGTCGCTTTTGGTACACGTATAATGTCTTAATATGATCGTCAAGCGCACTGTGATTGACGAGGGCGCTGCTGCATCTGTGATGTCTTTGTCTTGTTGGAAGGGTCTTGGTTCTCCTGAGTTGTCAAAGTCAGCAACTATGTTAACTGCTTTTGATGGGAGATCTTTTAGGCCGCACGGCATCATTCCATCCCTTAAATTCCATTTGGGAGAGAAGACCGTTGTGATAGAGGTTGAGGTGGTTGATGCACCCCTAGACTACAATCTCTTGCTGGGTCGGAACTGGATGTATAGTATGCAAGCTGTTTCTTATTCCATGTTTCACGTTTTTTGCTTTCCTTAGAATGGGAATATTGTAACGATTGATCAGATGGAATTCAAGAATTCCCCTGTTACTGCATCTTCGGGAACTTCGGTTCCGGTCATTGAACATTCTCAGCCAGCAACTAGGAGTGTGGGTGTAGGCATGTATCCATCCCTCATGGGAAGCTTTAGTTGTCCTGCGCCGATCCTCATGATAGGATCTCGTTCTGATAAGGCTTTGAATTCTATGACCTCAGTGTCTTTTCGCACGACTCATATGGGAGATCCTTGGATTCTTCCTACACTGAGTATTTTGAGTGAGCCTGTCGAAACCAACGTGCCACTTCCTGCAACCATGATAGCTTATCAATCCAATCTTATGAATGTTGTAGAGCATTGTTCTTCTTCTTCGCGGACGGAAGAGGAAGACCCCTATGTGCTACCCGCATGGGAAGTACAGTCTTCTCATGCCCACGACTGCCTGGATACAGTTTTCCCTTCAGATGAAGCGATTATCGAGGCTATGTCGGGTGTTGAGCCTCCATGGGAGGAACTTCATCATAGATCATATTTCCTTCCACCGCTTGACCGTTTGGAGCATGAGGATTATAGGAATATTCTTAGTCAGAGAGTTGGTAGTCCCATGATTCCATTAAGCTCTCCTGGTCAGATGGCTGATGGGAACATGGCGAACATATCTTCCATGATTTCTA